>CAJQUW010004330.1:0-373960 GCA_907163375.1 Prostheceraeus crozeri | reverse complement strand
CTAGCTGGATGTTCACATCGAAAGCTACTCAGAACTGCAAAGAAACCCCTGCCGATTGTCTGATTGTGTTTCGTTGGTACGGTCTAATTCATGCTATGTGAATGTCTTGTTCAATAAAGCCTTATAACAGGTAACCTGACTTTTACTACAACAGCTATGTGACCCAATTCCTACTTCACTGTTAAAGTAATGTTTAGATCTTCTTTCACAATTCCTGACTTTCCTTATTAATCGTTCACTGTCCTTCGGCCTGGTCCCTACCAGATGGAGGAAGGTGTATATTACACCCACATTGAAGAATTCAACAGCAGACTCATTAGATGTTTCATCATATCGGCCCATCTCGAAACTACCGGTCCTTTCCAAAGTCTCCGAGCGAATAGTTGCATTCCATCTGCAGCAGCATATTGATGACCATATAATGATAAAGTGGTCTCTGATGCACTGCTAAGTCTGGACAGAAGGCATGTTTGCCTAATGCTTTTTCTGGAGCTCAGCTGCGCCTTTGACTGTGTCGATCATGCCACTCTTTTTTTGACGCCTCAATGTATCAGCCGGACTCCGTGGCTCCGCATTGGCTTGGTTTGAATCCTACTTGTGCAACCGCTCAGTGTCTGTTACCCACATCACGAAAACCAAGTTCGTTCCCCTGGTAAGCGGGATCCCTCAAGGATCAGTTCCCGGTCCTGCCCTGTTTTCCCTCTACATTGCTGACATAGCATCATTGGTGCAGCAGCATGGCTTGGACATTCATCTTTTTGCGGATGACATTCTTATTTACAGTTCATCGCCTGCAAAGGATGTATCTGCCTTGGCTATGAAGGTCTCTCGCTTCGATGACGTCAAGAGTTGGCTTGCTTCCAATGGGCTACACCTTAACTCGGGGAAGTCAAAGATCATGTGGTACCAATCCCCACGTGCACGGAATAAGGTGTGCACTCCCGTCGTCCTTGATGGACTTAGATTGACTCCCAGTGCCAGCGTGAAGTATCTTGGAGTGACACTTGATGAACATTTAACCTTATTACGTAATGTCTCTAACACGAAGAGCTCCTGTTTCTCGATGCTACGCCGCATTCGTGCTGTGAAACGGAGCCTGACACGCCTAATTCTAGTGAAGGTAATCAGTGCCCTCGTCTTCAGTAAACTGGATTACTGCCTTTCTCTACACGCTGGTGTTCCTGCATATACCATCTGGAGGCTTCAAAGAATTGTTCAGGCTGCTGCTCGGGTCGCGTTTGGCGCTGGAAGGTACGATCACGTGACTCCCTTGCTCGAAGAATTGAGATGGCTGTCTGTCCGCGAACGCATAGACTTACGCCTTTGTGTTATTGTGTCTAAGCGCTGCCATGATATGGCACCATCGTACCTATCGGAGCAGCTTGTGGAAGCCACCATGATACCTCGTCGCCAGAGTCTTCGGTCTGCAACCCGCAAGTGTTTGGTTCAGCCTGCATTCCGACGCCCAACCTTAGGTGGTCGCACCTTTGGTGTGACTGCTAGTCGCCTATGGAACCGCCTCCCGCAAACAGTGACATCTGTATGTAGTGTCTCTTCTTTTAAATGTCTTTTAAAAATGCATCTTTTAAATTGTACAAAGGCCTAGAAGCCATGCCTGGCACAACGCCTTTTCTTTTTAAATAAATTCATATTGATTTGATTGTAAAGGTTCTGTAGGATTGAGACCGGCGCACTTAATGATAAGAACATGTGGGGCCTTTTCAGATTATGAAGGGCTCTTTAAAATTGGGAACGCGGCTATGCAGATTGTTAGAGGACCTTAAAGATGCTGCAATTTTTAAGGGTGACCCCATTCAAAGCAGATGCTTTCTAAAAATCCGCTTGACTGTTGAGCAGTAGATTCTTCTACAAGGAAGTCAGTTATCCTTTCGTCAGTCCTGAGAAACTGGACAAAGTGCAAGTAATCAAGGTTTTGAAATAAGAAATAAATTTGGGTGGGAATGCTTGACAAAAAAGTTGTAATACGTAATTATAGAGCTTATTATGAATTGAGTTCTGATTGCTTTGATGCACTCCAAAACGTGTCTTTCAAGAATCGGCTGCCAGAAAAGTATGAAAGAAAAATCTACTTAAAACACAAGGGAGTGACGAGAATATTTTGTATGATCACTTGTTGCAAAAGCGGCTAAATTTCAACGAGGACACAACCGAAAATTGAAATATCGCAAACAACTGCAGAAGTGATAGGATCGTGTTGATTTTGCGCTTACTTATGCCATGACCTTTATCAACCTTTGCTCAACCTTTATCAAATAGCTGTCATAATCTTGTTTGAAAGCCAAAAGTTGTTCTTAGATGTAATTGTTCTTTATTATGTTTGAAGTACAAGAGATGAGAGCAAGGTTTAATTTGAATCATTGCCGGAGCTACAAGAACTGATGAAGTTTCTTCAAGCTCAACTGCAAGCGTTTTTGACTTTTTAGCCGCCATCAGTGCAGTAAATCAGCAACTCATTCCACAGACCATTAGTAGGTGGATATGCTTGGAAATCCGGCAGCTCACCTTCGTGCATGAAGTGCAAACACGAATTAGCTGTTTGCAAATTTCAAATTTTGGAAACGAACTCTACAGAATGAGATTTGAACTGCATGTATTTCATTAATTGTAGGTGTCTGTATTTCGGATGATGATTTGTTTGCATGTGAGTTACTGATTCTTTACAGGCATACTGCACTGATGACGGCTAAAAATCCAGAAACGTCAGTATTTCCCGTAATGGATTGTATCAAATGTTGCCCTCATCTCATTTCAGATTAAATAGTATATTAAGTTGCATGGCTTCTGTAATGTGTAATCACTGAATCAGATTCATCTGCGCTCGCTTAAGTAGATAAACAAAATATTCAATTCTGTGTGTGCAATATCTGGGCACAATATAGAACTACGTTTTCTCATATTGAGCAACTGCGATAGTTTTTAGTCGTCAATTTATTCTGTGTGACATTGATTCAAAATTATTTTCTTTAACGAACGTGGTGGATTCTCAGTGATCATTTCAAAGTTGTTGATACAATAGCAATTAGCGGCTCAATGATTAATTTCTGTAGGTTAATTATGATTCAAAGAAAAACAGTTGCTGACACGAGTACCACTAACGTTTATTTTCTACTTGCTCACCATTTGCCCGAACGCAATCTAATTCTTCGATCAAGAGCGCAAGAGCGTATCTCTACGCAATCGCTCGTCGTTCTGCAGAAAACGGTGCAAAGCTTTATTTTCCAGTTCATCCAAATGCATAGGATGACTCTAATGCGCCATTTCTTAAAAGTGCCTAAAAGAAAAAAGTCACAGGGCATTGAATCTGGTGCTATCGGAAGCCATTCCAAAGGCTCCCATGACGGTCAATCCAAGATTTAGGAAAATTGCTGTCCAAATAATTTACGATGGGTCGGTAGTAGTGCGCTGGCATTCCATCCTACATGAAGATATTCCCATCTTTCATGACAATTGGTATATTTTTTGCATATAAAGTAAGATTTTGCCACACATTCTCGATTTCTCAAAAGAATAATG
The DNA here is from genome assembly GCA_907163375.1 of Prostheceraeus crozeri. NCBI lineage: Eukaryota > Metazoa > Platyhelminthes > Polycladida > Euryleptidae > Prostheceraeus > Prostheceraeus crozeri. The sequence goes on along the minus strand of CAJQUW010004330.1, from coordinate 370,426 downwards.
GCTCTCCCAAAGAAGATGGCTTATGGAAATACCTGCCCAAGCATGGATTTTGTATGAAGATATTTGCTGTGACTAGACCGCTCTGCTGAAGCAGTCCAAACGTCAAACAGCTGAACAGCAATTTCCTAGTGGTTTCATGAAAATTCTTCACAATAAAGACGGGATCTTGCACCGTGTGACGCCATGGCACGATTAATAGAAAATGGCAAAGCTGTACGGCAGTAGTGCATTATAAATTTGAATGTAAAATTTTTGAACTGAAGAAAGTTGTCTTTCAAACAGTTAAGTAAAATCATCCATAAGCCTACATGTAGATTATTCGATAATATGCAGTCTTTATATCGAGCTTAAATCGTCAATCGTTCAATAACTTCATGCTGATTTTGCATTGATTTCAGTACACTTTGTCTAACCTTCGAAAACGGTTCTCCTGAAAATAGTAGCTGTTCGAGTCATGTATTCTAGTGCACCTTGTTGAAACTGATGATTAAATAAGCATCAGTAATAATTTTATACATTTACTTGCTAACTGTGAGGATTCAGAAGCATCTTTATTAGAACAGAGCCAACATCTGCTTGAACGCTTTCAAAACTTACCGGGTTGTGTGATATGCAATGATCGTAAGTTTCTTTCTTTGAGGGGGCCCACGACTTCGTAATTTAGGGGGCACATTCCGATTTGACGTTCCGGTTTCTATTTTTGATAAGAGTGCCAGCCCTGATTATATTCTTGCATTAGATATAAATTGTAATGTGTAATTTTTGAAATACATGTATTAAAATTTGATCAAAATCTTCACCACATATTTGGACATCGCGTTTGTCTTAAATAACTAGGTGATAATTGGCTATGGCTTATCATAGGTTTTGTGCGTCTGAATGCGTCAGATCGTTCGAGTCCATCATTCTCTCGCCCTTGGGCTGGCTTCAGAGAATTTGGAAGGGCGCTATGCTTGGATGCATCAATAATAGCATATAGATATTTTGTCTAAACAGGTCACATAAACTCGCCATCAGTCGTGTCAAAAAGTCATAACTTGAGACAACTCGCTAACATACATTTTACATCAGCTGAAACGTGCTTTTTGTGACGAACTGAGCCGTCTTCGGTCGTGATAAGTCGTCTCAATACTGCAGAGGTTTAGTCTCACAGATTATAGAAAAGTAAGTCCTTTGTATAAAAATGTGTGAAGAGCCGACCTCTATCTTATTCGATTCTTAAAACTCTGCATCCTACAGAATGCAAATTCTCTTTAATATACATTTTAGCTAAACTTTTCCGCATTCAAGTCAATCGCATGTATGAAAATTAAATACTACAAGCACTAGAAAAAAGAGAAATTCTGTTAATTGGTGTGTATATTTCCTTCTGTGATTCTTCACGACCATCAAGCTGCTAAAAATCTTCGTAAAAGTAGTTACAAAACGGAACATCACGCGAGCCATTTCAAGTGACCACTGGACCACATGCTCACGGCCAAATGGATTCATTGAGGAAATTGACATTGGAGTAGGCCTAGTGTAGGAGAAACTCCTGAAATTTCTCCTTGTCTTCCCACAAAAACGACTTGTTCGGTTGGTGGTCCGATTTGATCGGCAGGGGTTTCTTTGCATTTCTGGGTAGTATTCGATGTAAACAACCAGCTGGAGAGAAGAAATGTCCGCCGATCAAAAGGATTCATTGAGGAAATTGACATTGGAGTAGGCCTAGTGTAGGAGAAACTCCTGAAATTTCTCCTTGTCTTCCCACAAAAACGACTTGTTCGGTTGGTGGTCCGATTTGATCGGCAGGGGTTTCTTTGCATTTCTGAGTAGCCCTTGATGTGAACATCCAGCTAGAGGGAAGAAATGTCCGCCGATCAAAAGGATTCATTGAGGAAATTTACTTCTGAGTTGTCCTGCTGGAGTGTATAAGCTTATGCAACATTACCATCTTTACAGCTTGTTCGCCTGGTTTTCAGATTTGATTTCGAGAGCATCTTTGTATCCCTGACTCGAAGTTATAAATTCAGTATTTTTCTAGTAGACTCGCAACAGATGAAACGAATTTCTGGACAAAGTCGATGTTCGTATTGGCCTATTGCGCATCGACATTCTACGTTTCTCATATGGTAGAAACAGCATGGTTAGTTCATGTGTGGATTTGATAGGGGAGAGCTCTCTAATTTGTGGGAAGAATTTGGTGTGATGTTGTATTTGATGAGTGAATGTGTCTTTCGATCAGAAGAATTCCTGGAGGAATTTGACTTGTAGTCTACGTCAAATGCGTGCGATGTTTTATAGAATTTATACAATTGAGATCACAAGAATATTCGAGTCAGCGTCTGGATTTGTTCTGTGTTCGTGTGGATGTGGTAGAAGCGCACATTGTAAGGAAAAGCTTGTTAGTTAGTGAAAAATATAGTTTATTCGTTTTGTTTTAATAGCCTAAATTATTTTGTTGTACTTTTTCTTAAATTTCTTAAATTTAGTTGTGATCGGCTTGATCGGTTGTGATCGGATTTTATACCCATCCCCTTTTCTCGATTTCTGGCGAATAATCTAAATTCCCATTTTGCCAGTTACGTTAGCTAGTCATAAATAAGACGAGCTGTTGTCGATTCTAGTCTTATTAAACTAAGCGGAAATTCTGAATGCCAAAGAAATCCGACTTTTCAACCTGCTTAAGTTAGTGGAATGGACAGCAGTTGTTTGTTGCTCGGCTAGGGGCTGATTGCTAGAAATGAGTGTGTGAAAAGTGCATAGTTGCCGGTTCGTAAAATGAGGCGATATCATGCATGATCAGAGCTTGAACCGGGCCGCTTTTTGCCCTCGTATTCCCTCAACCCGCTCCGGGCCCGCATTGACCCCAAAATATCAAGCCCGGGCCAGGGTCAGCAAAATTAATCATTTTCTACACTTGATTATCCATAGTGGAAATATCGATTGCGTTTGTCGAATGTACCGGGTGTCCCACAAAGATGTGCCCGTAAATATTGGACGTTTTAAAATCTAAATTTGTAAGCGAATTTTTGATTTCAACAACAGTGAAAACGTATTAATTAATGAACAAAATATTTAATAGTCTGTATGACCTCCACGGGATATGTTTACAGCTCGTAGACGGTTCGAAAAAGAGTTCAGCAGATTTTCAAAGACCTCGCCGTCATTCTCCATGTCTTTCAAGATTTTCGTTAATGCAGTACGTACCAGCTCTTTCTTCAAGTGATAAGGATTTCGGTGAAGTAAAGCATCAACTTTATTCTTCAATATTATTCTTCCAACGGCATATATTTGCCATGGCCAATAAAATGTTGATGATGATGATGATATTCCACCAATATATTCGCAGGGTTGGATAGGGACAGCTCCCTGGACAAATGGTGTTATCGAAGAAGTCAAATCCAGAATTCCTTAACATCTCCTGTGTTGGCATTGCCTTAAAGCACGGTGCTTTGTCATGCAGCAAGGTAGCTTGATCAACGTCCTCTACGTTTTCCTTGCTTCTCAGAAACGGAAATACATTTTTCTCAAGTATAACTTCACGAAAATATTCTCTATTCCATGTTTCACCGTCTTCTTTGACCACCCACATCATTGTCTTGATGCTAAAGCAAATAAAGACTCCAATGCAGGAAGGGCGAACCACCACCTCTTCCTATTCCTTCTTTGTCCATCCAGCAGTCATAAGGATCTCTCCTCCTGTTGATCTTGACAAACTCCTCACTTCTCCCAATTTGTTGAGCAACCCACTGGCGTGTGATGAAGGCTGCGCCGGCATCTTTGGCTTCCTTGAATGTAATTGCTCTTATCCGATCAACAAAACGTATCTCTTCACTATCAACCATCTCTTCTTTATTCCAAAGTGAAAAATGACTTGAATGTACTGTGGACTGCTTTTGTGATAACAATATGTGGTAACATTCGATGTAACGCTAATCTCGTGTTGATGGCATCGATCTGATGACATCGTTTCCATTGTGCGAAGACAGGGCTTTCCCACGTGTGACCTTAGCAGATCAGAAATTGCGTAGGTAACCCTCCAAGTGACAAAGCAACAAAAACATTGAAAGAATTCCGAAAGGTTGTGAAACATCGATATTCATGTCATTTCACAATCACAATTGGAGATTATTTCACAAATCGCATTGAAATCATGCTGACTTAACGGAGAGTAGAAATAATACCTGGTATATGCTTAAATAAGAAACTGAAAAGACGACATCTTTGTCTGCTGTTCGTGACAGATATTTGTATTTTCAATTTGTGAAAATCTTGTAAATTAATACACTACCATAAAATGTTTTGAAAGGTGACGTTATCATATTGCTATCATCAATTTGATCGCATTCTTGGACCGTGTGATGATATTAAAGTGCAAAACACAATTTGAAAATGCTTATTCAAACCCCATGTTTTGCGGGTACATCTTTGTGGGACACCCGGTAATTGCTTAATTACAAATTATTGATTGAATGACTGCTTGCATTATTATGTTTAGTCTGTTGTTTCAACTGATTTTGATGTAGAGTCAGGAGGTGGAATGCGAGAAACATTACCCATATGTGCAATTTCTCCCAATGTTGCATCTCATTTGATTAGTGATCTTATTCAAAGTAAAGTATAATAGAGTTTATTTAAGCAATTAAAGAGAAAACATCAAAGAGGCACTAATATTTATGTCTTCTTATTTTCAAGAATTGCGGCAATAAGTCCGTCCTGGCCCGAGTGGCAACCGAAGATTTCAGGTCCAGACCCGGCCCGCGCCGCTTCCAGCTCTGTGCATGACAGGCTCCTACTGTATTGAAGTGCTTCTGCATGTATACTAAAAGACAAATGCTAATAATCATGAATCCTTACAAAGTACCGGTACTTAACCATTGTCAACCATTAGAAGCCGCCATCCTTAAGGTACCGTTGTTATGACAACGCATTACCACAGCATGATATTTCTGTAATGTGCATGTACGATATTAGCCCATGAAATGCATATCTTTCTTAACCCGCCACCAATTGCAATAGCTTCAAGAGCGGGTACATCTTGAAGAGATACATTAGAATGTGCATTAGAAGATAAGAGTGCGTAAACGTGTTTTTGATATAGCGCATTGACAAGAGTGCTTTGTGAAAACTGTTTCTTTTATTGATTGAAGAACATGCAGATATGTGACTTAACTTGCACAAATCCTTATCAATTTACGCTCCACGCAGAAGTATCTAAGAAAGTTATCTACATTGTAAGAGTGCGTAAACGTGTTTTTGATATAGCGCATTGACAAGAGTGCTTTGTGAAAACTGTTTCTTTTATTGATTGAAGAACATGCAGATATGTGACTTAACTTGCACAAATCCTTATCAATTTACGCTCCACGCAGAAGTATCTAAGAAAGTTATCTACATTGTAAGGGTGCGTAAACGCGCTTTCGATCTAGTGTCTTGAACAGCCATTTCAAGCCATTTCGTTTTCATGTTGTACAAAGTTATCGCCTATTGATAGTATAGCTCGAAGATTTATGGATAAACTTGAACAATTCTGCATCAGCTTAACATCCACAATTATCTGCATGTGTTTGTCAACTAGTGACTTAAGTTGCAGTGAAGCATTTTGATTGGCTGTGATGCGATCTGTAGCTGAGGCCCAATGTCGGTCATTAAACTGCGAAAAGACTCGTGACTCCAACTGGAAAATTCCGGGTGTTCCACTTACTAGATTTTCCTAGATTTTTGATATGTTAATAAGGAATTTTATTGTCTACAAGATGAACCAGCTCTTGAAGCTACTGCAATTTGTGATGAGTTAAGGTGTAATTCGCTATAAATTGCCTGGATTATCTAGTCCTTTTAATGTTAAGGAGTGTCAGATTTCTATGGTCTAGACCTACTATGCAACAAGGCGCATCTAAGCAAAACATAATTGTGTTTTCATGACAAAATTCACCATAGCCACTCATAGAAAATTTTACTTGAAAATTGCATCATTCTACATGTACATTATAAGCGCATGCTTCAAGTTTCTTTCATGTCAAGTGACCTAAATCGACTCCTGTCTAATAAAATCATCGATATCTTATCTATGTGATCTCTTCCGCATACATAACCAGCCAAAGTTTGAAAAACAGCTCATCCATTGACGAATTCTGGTGCCACAAAGGCGCGGAAAGCTCTTAAACTGAAATAAAATATCTTCCCGATATAGTAAGAATATGAGGAGATGATGTTATCAAAGTTTCAACAAGATACATTCAATAATTTTGTTATACCATTGTCCGATTCTAAAAATGTCAATCAATTCTTCTGAAGAAGCCGGTCTCGGTTATCACATCATCTTGTTTCACAGCGGAAGAGATAGAAGGATGGACGAGCTATCTCCTAGTAAGGATCAGAGCGCAAATTGCTTGTCAATAACAGCAAATCAACGATAAATCAAACAGAATGAATACTGCATTGAACTGTATCTGCCGATTAAACCGATATGTAAACTGCGTCATGACTTCGATGAGCTCGAACCAATTCGATGGAGAAGAGAATTTCGGATTTCTTAGTCCATTTCATGAAGGAGAATATCAGTTCATAAATGATTCCGAATATGTATGTGCGTGTATTCTCTTTTCAGAGCTTTTACAAATACCGTAAAACCTATAATATATCTGACTAAATAATCTATATGAATGTCTACTATTTATTTTGATTTTTTTAATGAAAACGTCGCAAAATCAAAAAATAGAATAATTATTGAGTCTCCACCGGTTTCAATTGGCAACAAGATGACAGATATTGACCAATTTTCATCAGGAGAAATATCAAAAGAGGAAGTGAATATTCATTTATGCTCTATCCGTGATTCTACTTTTTAAAAGACTATTGTGCAAAATATCTTACTAGATACCGGTAGGACTATATCATAAGATTATTCGCATTAGATGAATCATACATTACAATAGACCTATGTAAGTTAAAGGTGATGATCAATAAATGTTTTACTGATATCGGTGCTCAATAATTATACGATTTAGTGTAGATAGAATGACATAATATTGAGCTTCATCCGCAATGGAAAAATGGGAACAGACCTAATATAGCCACCACATCCAATATTAAGAATCATCAGTAGGCCTAGATGCGCATCTCATATGATTTAATGTTTCCAACTAATATTTACTAGCCGATAAAAACCGACATCGTAGTCTTCGTTTCTCCCCCAATCTAAATTACTAATCGGAAAAGTTAATATTTCCCCTCTGAAAAAAGAGAGGTAGATAAATTCTTTCTGATGTCACGGTTTAAATCCTAGCCGATATGTAAGCACAAAAGCCTAAATGCATGCAACTTAATGAAGTATTGTAGAAGCCATCAGCTTCGATGCGAGTATCTCAGCATTGCATCTTCAGTTGGAATATTAGGAGAGAGGCAAGGCAGAATATGCTTGTGAGAAGATGAAAAAGTCGTTGATTTTGTATCAACGCTATACAAACGTGGTCCCTCATTTTCGGGAAGCAATTACAGTGTACATGTATAATCAACATTAGAAAATTCGTTCAGGAAAGGGAAACGGAGGGGAAGCGTTTATAGTAACATGAGTGATAAATGTTAACTTTATTAAGGATAGATTGTAATGATGATCAATAAGCAATATGCATAAATGATTAGCAAACTATAAGTAATGAAAAAGGGTACTAATAAAGTTGATGAAATATGATCAACATGTATATAGCAAAATGACACTTTAAGAACACAGAGTTATCAAACTCGTTTTCTGCCACACTTTGCACATGGAATATTTAATGGCTTGAGTAAACCTCAATTCCACTTTAATTACATGTAGGAAGATTTTAATTAAATGCTAGTGAATGTAAATAGAATGATCAAAAATTGAGTTGCATTTCAATTGAAAAATGGGAGCAGACCTGAATAGCTGCCATTTTGTCCAATGTCAAGCATCATCAGCTGGCCTAGATCACATCTATGGTCATCGACACAACTCCGTGTTTAAAGTTGTAGAACACTAGTCCTTGTTATTCAACAACAAGAAAAGTATCGATTCATTATATGTGCAACAGTGTGAAAAGTCACTGACGGAAGAAATAACATTGAATGTGTTTCTCACTTATTTGAGTTATTGTTGGATATACATGTAACTACCCAAACTATTACAATCACCATTGAACTTCCATTATAATTTCAATGCAATTCAACTTGTAGAACGGGAGCCCACAGGATTCAGCCTAGCTGAGAGGGGTACCAATTTTTATTCATATAGTGATATTCAGCATACTTCCGCAACTTAGGAACTGGACGTCTGCCGGGTCGGCGTTGGTGTGTGTGGTCACGGAGGCATTAATAAGGACCCCAAAACACGCTAGATCTGCTGAGAGGGGTACAGGCTGAAACCAGTGCTAATTTGTTCCTTATGATCCCAGAAATCCGAGATCAGTTATAACAGACATTTTTTAGTGGTGGGGAGGCTTCTGACAGACACTCCGAAGTCTGCTCCCCACCAATGTATAAGCTTTCAGCTAGGGTAGATCAGCTGAGAGGGGCACAGGTTGAAACCAGTGCCAAATCATTGGTCAAGATCCACCTTAACAAGGATGGACAATAACAGACATTTTCAGTGGTGGGGGCTTCAGACAGACATTTCAAACAGACTCCAAAAGTAAACTTATAAGCTGTCAGCCAGGCAAGATCAGTTGAAAGTGCCCGATGCAGTTTGAAACCAATGCCAGATCGTATATGAATGCATAAGTTTCAATTCCAGTGGTGAGTCAACTCCATTGTCAATTCCACTGGGATCAGATTAACAAACACTTCTACTTCATCTTTTAATCCTAAGACAGATAAGCCAACATAGGCCTATATGTAAGCCGCTACTTTGACATCAAAACAGGAATATGCCTTGCTCAGATATATCTATTGACTTCTTAAATTAAAAAAGAATCTCAAAACAAAGATCTTTTAATGTATGACTGTATGTAAAAATCAAGATCAGTAACCAATAGTAAAAGGTAAACTACATGTATATCAAAAATAGGCGAACTCCAGATTATGTACCACAACTACCTGCACCGGATAATTTGAACAAAATCGTAGAGACTCAAAAAGTGCTTGAAATTAGTGGGCAACAAAAATGACAAAGTTTCTCAAAATTTGACAGCTTCTAACAAAATTGGAACAAGCATCTCGAAACGTTCCATCTACACCATTTCTAGTTTTATTTCAGGAACTGCGCCATTTATTCCAGAAGTCATAAGTTACACTTCATATGCGTGTAATGTATTTGAAACAACGATAAATATATTTCGGATTTATAAAAAGGGTTCCAGAAAGTATAACTTGAATTAGAAATATATAGAATTCATTTCAAACCTTGTTTCTTATCTTTCAGAACAATAAAATGTTTTCTATTTAAATGTTCACATGTTTTCAGAAATATGAGATGATCTTCAGGAAGTAACTGTTGCATTTCAGAAAGGTAAAATGAATCTCAGGATGAGTCACCTCAATTTCAGGTGATAACACTACATTATTCTAGAAATGTGACTTGTATTTCAGAGAGTGTAATTTGCATTTCAGAATGGTGAAATGTAGTTCAGAATGCACAAGATATATTAAGGAAAGAGCTACTTCAATTTTAGTGATGTAAGAAGAGTTTCAGAAGATACTTTATGTATTTCAAAATCGTGAAGTGGCCTTCAGAAAGTATTGATGATATGTCAGAAAATGTCAGGAACATCAAATCTAAGCAAGAAACTATAAGTTATACTTCAGAAATGCAAAATAAATTTCAAATGACATCAGATGCATTTCAGAGACGTTGAATGGATTTCATAATGCACAAATTAGATTTCATACAATTCATTTCAGATTTTCAATATGTAAGTCAGGAGGTGTTTCTTATTTTTCAGAAGCATGATATGTATTTCCTAATGCATAATATTTCAGATTCATAAAAATTTCATAAAGCTTGACCTGTATTCAAGAAAGACATACAAAATGTATTTCAGAATCTGCATAATGATTTCAAGACAATGTGCATAATGTGTGATCAATAAGTAAATAGCATTTTATGGAAACGCATTTGATTCATGTTCTAATCTGAAATTAGTAAAAAAAAGAAGTCTGGTTAATGAAAGTCATTTAACAGTTTCTTGAGATCAATTTACGATTTCTGAAATACATTTTTCTTAAATACATGTCAAACTTCTGAAAGATATTTTATTAAACTGAAATATAAACTATGCATTAGCAAAATTCTGAACTTATAAGCCACCCATTGAATGCGAAAATCGCGCTTTTGGTTTCGCACAGAGCTTAATGATTTGAGCAAGTATGAAACTCACGCATCCCTGGTTTGAAAACACTCTTATCATGACACCATTTCTGCTCCGAATGTAACGCCTGGTACTTGCCTTTGGTCACGTAGGTATCAATTAGATGACAGTTTTCATGTCGACTTTCATTTAATTGCTGCATATATGCAGTGGAGGATTTATTTTTGGATGGACTTCATTGTTTAGTGAACCGTTGTTTAGTGTCTGAATCAATCGCCATTCGTTACATTGATTTCTATCCGACAAGTTATATTACAAATTCTAACTGAAATCGAGCATCCCGCATGTGTATTTAATGGCAAAAGAAGAAACGTCGTAGTTTTCAATAATGAATACCCGTTTGCATTAATTTGATAGCAAAATACTCAATATTCAATATTGTGTATGATTTATGTGAGAAATGAATAAGATGCAAGAAATGCGTCGACTATTACACTGTCTATGAAATGTCGATTCGTTTCTAAAAAAACGAAGTGGTGCATTTATCATTTTTTTAGAAGAATAAATATTTTTGGAGTACATTGAAGAGAAAGAAAATTCATTACTTACAAGAAGCTGATCTTTTTGCTGTTAACTTAGTAAGCTACATTGCTGTAAATCATAAAATAAAGCGGCATTGGAGAAGATTCAATACATTGTTGCACCAGAAAGACCTGAGACTTGAAAATTCGAGAAAGATTGAGTCGGCTATCAAGAACTATTTACAACCGAAAATGGGGAAACTGTCAATGACTACATCGCTCAGTACTGTGATTTTGACGCTTTGAAGGCATCCCCTGATCCAAAGGAAGAAATGATTCGACTTGCATTAATTGCTGGTCTGCTTGACAAAGACTTGAAATTCCAAGTACTCGATCGCATGCAAACGATCGACATGACTGTGACTCAAATCAAGGAATTTCGTTACGTTGACAGAACGTGAAACAGTTCGTGAAGCGGGATGTCGACGCGTCGTACAAATGCGGATGATGTGAATTTTGTGAGAATATTGTGGCAGGTCGCACAAACCCAGGAAGAAGAGCTTCGACGGTCGAACTCGACACGGAACCGCCGAAGCTTGAGTGTTTCCGTTATTTCTTCGACGATGTGGAATTCTTTGGGTAAGCCAAAGCTTAAAAAGTCACCATCGAACTTTCTACAAAAAGATTAAGGGGCACCCCATGGAAGTTATTGATATGCACCTAGCAAAAGGTTAACCAGGAACTTTGAAAGGTTAGAAGAAATGGGAATAATACTCCAATAAAAGAAGGAGGATGGGAATGCGCAATGCGGCTTCAATTTTCCAGCGAGTAATCGAACAATGCTATCCGATCTGAAGGGTGTTTTGATTTATCAGGACGATATACTTTTATGCAGAAAGAAAATGATATTTCTTAAGAAAAACGGATATCAGCGGTTAAAACCGATTGAAAGGAAAGATTTCACTATTAACGAGGCGAAATCTATGGAGTACTTAGATGAAATTAGTTTTTTGGGGTTCAAAATTTCCGCGCGCGGTTCACACCGTATGACAAGCTAGTCAGGTAAATTCTTTGGGTCGTCTTGTTCCGACTTTACTGGCACCTTGCAACAAACTCAGAAACTCAGAAACAAGCCTTTCCTTTGGGAATAGTGAATGTGAGTGAGCTTTTAAGAGCACTAAAGGAAAGAAAAATAGCAAGCTCACCAGTAATCCACCCTATGATCTCTCTTGTTCCGAACTTTACCTCAACTTTGCAACCGATCAAACTCACTCAGAAACAGAGAGGCGCCTTTCTGTGGAATAGTGAATGTGAGGATGCTTTTAAAGCATATTGGAAAGAAATTAGCAAGCTCTCCAGTAATCAACCTTGTATGATCTTGAAAACAACACCTCTTCAACTCGGGAGGCCCCCATTACGGGTAACAGGACTTCTCCACGCATATGTAGAGGGCAATGTCTCGGACATTGCCTGATTTTAAGTGAGGCATCTGCAGTTTCTGTTTGAATGCTTCATAAAAGAAGATCGCGCCCATCGCGAATCGATTTGACGTCAGTCAAGAATGAAGATGAAAGATCCGGGACATAATAATTATAGGAAATTGTGAATAAATAAAACTGAAATAACAATAATTTAGGCAAATAAAATGTGAATATTAAGAAATTGGCATTAGTCATATTAAATGTGGCGTTTGTGTCTGGAGACTGGAATAATTGTCACTAGCAGCTTATAGAATTGAAATTTTTTTCATAAAATGCCTTATAAGTTTACTACACAATTGTCATTTTTCATCGAGCCCTATCTCGTATATAATGTGCGAGTTGGGCAGTAAATCGCATTCAGACATATTACAATTCATTCATATCCTCAAGAATTTGGTTCGATTGAATTCAATGCTTGGCAGCATGACATAGAACAAATTGAGATGGTGAGAAGAGAATTGAATTCGCAATCAACAAAAACCGAAGAATGTCGCATGAGGCAGTCGCGCTATGGCTTTGGAATGGCCGCATCCAACTGATTCATGATGTGTTAGGGCAATTAATTTTGCTTCGGCGGGTAGGATGATGGCATTTAGATAGCGGAAGAGAAGGAGAAGAAGCATTACTAAACAAAGATAGGCCCGAGGTAATTGTGTCAAATGACCAGCGCGGATATGTTTCGATAATTCGCCTACAGAGATTATCCATGTCCGTATCACCCCAGAAATTCGTTCGATCGGATAACCAAGTGGTTCAAATGGATGGGATCACTAAAACTAATCTCCAGAGGCTTATTTTCCTAGGGTTATAGGTCTAGGAAAAGGGGCGGAGGGAGTTTCAAAACAGGACCAAAAATATGACTTTGGAGAAACAGGAGACTTCATTTGGGTTCTTGCATTCATTACCTTATTTAGGTTAACAATTTATGATCAAATTCCCTGCAGAATTGCCTCGGAAAATTAAATTCGGAAAAAAACTAAATTTTCCCTTTTGGTTTACCCAAAATTAGGTATACATTATTATAATATCAAAGGGAAAAGATAAAAGCAAAAAGATCCAGGCAGAGTTCTTTCTTATTTAAAGGGAATACTTCGAATACAAATATGGTTCATAGGAGGACAATTATTTTAGCAACCAAATTACAAATTTCAGGCATTACCAAACCCAATCAGCTTCAACAGACACATCACAACTTACAGACTTACGCACGCAACAGACACGAAGAACACGACGAAAGAAATATGCGGACGATGGAAGCCCATGGCGAAGAGGAAGAAGGAACCCTCGTGGTTAAAGGGAAAAACGGGAGGACCATTCGGAGGGACGGCGACGGCGGCCGACCTATCCGGTCGGTCGGTGTGTGTGCGCATTAATATCTTCATTCTTTCATTGTGGAAGGAGAGGATGGATGTGTCAGAAGAGCCAGCCACTTGATGCTCGAGGCTAGCAACAACAGACTTAATCCCTTCCCCCCCGAGTGCTGTAATGAAATGACGCCTAACGCCCTGACTCTTGTGTAATTTGTACTCTCCTCTCCTGAAAATGATTTAATTCCTGTAAATAATCATAATAATAAAGCGGACTTTGAACTACACTTGAGATCTGTTGCAGGTATCAAAATGCTCATTACAAACAAGCGACATGTCAGTTTGTAATATGAATGGAAATTCACTTAACGATGCATTTGATACTCTGACTTTATCAAAGCTAACGCATTGTGCAAAATTCTGTTTCTATAAAAAATCTGACAAAACTGAATCAAGAACAGACACAATTTTGCAAAGGGTATCACCATGATGGTTGCAACTTATGAGCATCATTACAGAATCTGGTTAAAAAAATTGGAATATCATTTTTCTGAATCTTTACTATAGCACTAATATTATATTTGGGGTATCAAAAGCAACCACCAAGAATGTGTAAAGCAACATAATTTAGTGAAAAAAATATTACTATAGACTAGCTTGGAAGTTCTTTTTGTAGCCTGCATGCCTGCATATCGAGAACTTGGTGCATGGTGTGCACGGATTAGGAAAATTCTCTGTAGTATTGATTTACACGAGTCGTGGAATAATCAGGCTCAACGTCATAAATCTAATAACAGACATCAGTAATTAGAAAGAAGACTTGAATCATACTTTAAGAGCAGTGGATCAAAAGTGCGTAGCATGAAGTCCATACCATCCTGAAAGTTATGGATTCCTCAGAAATGTGTATAAATTTGACTATTATATGAATTCATAATTGAACATAAGTTCAGAAAGTAACGACGTAGCATTTCTAACATAACTAACGAGCGCTAATAACGATTTATCGGTTGAAGGGAACGTTGTAGAAACATGAAGGCTTATGACTAAACACCGACATCTCAGGTGAAAAGTTTTGTCACTATAGGTTTTTCTAGGTGAATAATTTTACAAATTTAGGTTGTATATTTAGGTGAATCAAACATCCATTAAAATATATAGATTCATTGAGAGCGATGGTGTTTTTTGTTTATGTTCATGAATTGTGCTTTTCTCGGTAACTAATTTGTAAACAATTACCGCGACAATAATATACGTGCAAGTTTAAAAAAAGAATTTGAGAAAAGAAAATGACAAGTAAGTCCTGATTTAATCGCGATTCGGAAAGATTTTATTTCAAACTGTAGCAACTGCACAGATCAAACATAAACAACTAAGTAGGCCTATTTATGTTTCAAATTGTGTATTGACTATTCAATTTCACAATTGTGTATGCATCAAACAGATTAAAATTACTCGCATTTCAAATGCAATATAACTCCATTAATATATACAAAAGACTATGACCAGAAACATGTGGCAGTGCTCAGAATCACTCATCAATGTCTTCATTACTCCGATTATAAAAGTAATTCGTTCACGAAGAACGTTTTCCAATGTCAGCAGATGAATTAATCAAATAGCAAGTTTTTGTCGTAATGACAATATTTAGGTGATTTAGGTGTTTTGATAAAATATCCAAAATTTAGATAGAGAAATTATTTTATGTGATTCACCTAAATTGTCGCTGTCTACTTATGTCAAATGCCTAAATGCAGTTATTATTTGTAAAAAACGGGCAACAACTTGTAACAATTCACTAGTAAATCGGAGCTCAGCACGATAAGTGAATTGCTGACATCTTTATATTCAGAATACCTTTTAGAGTGTTGACTACATGGCTATGAATAACTGCTTGTTATGACATTTCCGGAGCACAAATGAAGGTGTGTGCTCAATGGAGGCTTCATTGCTTGACAAATTAATGTGACTAAATCTTTTTAAAAGCATCTGTCAATCTACCGTAAGATGGACTGCGCATTGTGCGCGTTAACAAGCATTTTCAACTATTTTTGAGGTAAATTTTAACTAACGCATTATGTATAGGGTGTGTTATATAGACCAACGGAAAGATGCGGTGTACTAGTTTTTCCCTGTCATCCTGTCAAGCTCAATGTTTTGAAAAGGTCAACGCAAGGTGATTGATTACATACTTTTAGCTTAATTTAATCTAATTATCTATTATTATAGTTCAATTTAATCAGACGAAGACTTCATTGCCACCCAGCAATTTTTGATATCGAAATATATTGTAACTAATATAATATTGTAGAATTTTTGAATCAAATTTGGTTCATGCATTTCACTTCTTTATGAGCAAACAAACCTTAAGATTTCTGAATATGTAATTGTTCATATACAGCGAACGATTATCTCGAAAAAGCCCTGTGCTTGTCTCCATGGATTTCTATGTAGTATTATTTATCGGGGTGAGACACCATTGATAGCTTCAATACGTTATTAGGTCGATAATTGCTTAAAGTGTTTGTGTGATTTTTCTCCAAGATTTGTTTTACGTCATTAATCGCTTGGCGCCATTAATTCGTTGAGATTTTTGACTTTCATATGAACCAACGATCTGCAAACATTCAAGTGATGATAAGAAATGGATTTAAGTAAGGATTCGATACACAAAAACAAAGCAATAACGAATGCAGTAAAAACGATGCATAAAAGTCCTTTAAATTTTAGAAAAGATGTCAAACAGTTTACATGCCACCGCTCCGTTGTATAGTATAGAGTGCACGGCGTCTTGCTGTCATGAAGCCATAGTGTCTCCTACACAAAATGCCACAGGCATGCAACATCTATGGTGATCAAAGTTCTTTATTCATACATTGATTTACCTTGCAATCACCTTCCGCATGTAGCATGCGAATACCGTGCTTGCTAGAAGTTTTGATATTCGCTTTTTGTGAATTATTATAATTCTTTATTTTAATGATTCTTTACATCAATTATTCCTGTTATGACACTTCCACATTTTGAGATCTTTTTTTATGAACAGAGATTGTCAGAATATTAATTGAAATTTTTCGCAACCATCGATCCATGAGTATAATTTGCAGCCGGAATCAATTTATTAATTGCAACTGTTCTTCTGTAAACCTACAACAGTCTATTGATAATATGATTGTATAATCTCTATCACTTGGCTGCTACTTCCATCATTTTATTCTTGATGTTGTATTTTTGACGTCTATAATATAAAAATCAACGTAAAAGTTACATATACTTCATACACAAATGACAGAAAGTGCCTTAAATGCATGTATCAAAATTTGAAAAATTGGACAAAATATCGATACGTTATTACACACATATACTCAGGCACTAGAATTACATGTATGCTAAAAGATGATGAAAGGCATCAACGTCCGCATTAAATATTAGTATTGCTCTACAATTCTTAAGGCAATGAGTTTGCTATTATGTTCGTAAGAAACATCAAATGCATGTATAGCTATTGTGCATCTCGTGCAATTAGCAACATATCAATTAGTTACATGTAGAAATACCTGTTTCCACGGATCATTAATTGCAGTGGAATTGATTATTTGATGACCTGAGACTAAGCCGCTCATTTATTGCTTGCGATGTTATTTGATATCGACCATTTACAAGAGGAAAGAAAAAATTTGTTAGAATTAGTCCTCTTTCCCACATTTTCCTCCAACTATGCATTTTTTTAATTTCATACCTCTGTATTCTAATGATGAATTAAAACCTGCAGATTCCCAGCAACAAATTTAATTCTTTTCAGGTTTCAAATGAATGGCAAATTACCTGACAAGATTGTCATATCATATTTCATCTCAGTCACCAATGCCACTGATTTCAAATCAGTTTGATGGGAGCAGTCAAGCGAATCTGACGATTTGACAGTAAATTGACAGCTGTAGAAATTGTTGAGGAGCATAATTGCGCAGTTGAAATTTCGAGTTCTTTTCCCACGTAGAGCCGTAGATGCGCTTAAATCATGGTGCGCAGAAATTCCTGCGTTCGCTAAAAATGTATTCAGATTTGCTAAACTCCCCATTTGAGTAAGAAGTTAGCATTTTCTCGTTAAGACCTGTCAAATCGTTCCAGTTAGTATCGAATACTGATACAATAAGAAGATGAGTCAGATAACTGAAGGATTTCAGCTGACAAGACCTCACGGATTGATGGACAAAGACAATTCAAAGAAGCGATTTTTGGACCCCAGAGCCCCGTTTTTCTATTTCATCTTTTCTACTGAAGATATGTTAATCCCCTATGCCCATGTAAATGTTCACATGTCGTTCAAACCGCAACACGTAAACGTAGGTGATGCTATACGGCCATAGCTGTCATAACGTTGCAGCACTTTAACTTATTGTGTGGCCCAACATGTACGTGTTTGCGTTTCACACGTCGTTAAAGCGCAACACGCAACAGGTAGGCCTAGGTGATGTAATGCGGTCTTAAATTCTACTTCATGTACTTGCATGACTGTCACGATTTACTATTATTTCTCCTGTAAATATAAGGTAGTCCTTATTCTTGGTTTTTAACTAATAGGGCAATTTTCAACCCCATGTACTAGCGACAATTGCAGAATTTTAATATCCACTGCTTAATCCATTGTCACACTTGAAAAAAAGTGGGAACTATTAACAAATGAGTAAAAATACATGCGCAACGATAGGAGCTTATTACTTATCTATCAGTACTTGGTGTGATATGAGCTAAATATAGCATTCATATTCTAATGAGACAGACATTCCAATTCGTTTAACACTTAGTCACTGATTGGTGGTTTGACATTAAGTCGGACGTCCAATATGAAATCCTTCGTATATGATTTATAAGACTTAAGTAAAACAAGTTTATCATGTTTATTTCACAGAAATAAAGTTGCCTGATTGCATCATCGTCAATTTACCTGTCAAACTGGTTGCGAAAATTACTTAGAGAAAATTGTAGCCTATTCTTGAAAAGAATTTTCATGAATTTCACAGTTTTGTATTTTTTTATCAGTCTGAAGATAAATAGCCATGGGTTAAATTTATATTGACGGTATACTTTACAATGCATATTCCACAATATAGTGTGTATACCGGCTCATGTGAATATCATGCTCATGCATATTAATAGGAAAGCAGATATCACAATTGTCGAATTTACGAGGCCTATTATTGCTAATATGCAGATACTGACTTACTATACTATTCGATCTGCAAATTAACAATACTGATACATTATGCTCTTTTACAAGAAAATTTAACTTTCTATTGCAGTTATCAGTGTCCTCGTAGTTTGTAGTCATTTCAGCGGTTGTACAGCCAAGTCTTTTTTCAAGGTTCTGTCCCATAAACTTGGGAGCATTTTATGAACAATCGACCGACAACATCTTTTGTGCATACAAGCATCATGTTTGCACTAATAAGCAACAAGCAACTGCATGAGAGGTTCACGCAGGAAATGGAGAACCGCATCAGGCTTCGATGATGCGGCTGGAATTCCGTATGAATTCCATTGATAACTTACTTGTTACTCTTCTTTCCTTGACATTCGTATCTACTCTTACCTTATTCTGTTATGCTTTTTTTGAAATCTGAGCCTACTAATTCGTAGATAGAGAGATTTTAACAATAGTTGATTTTTCGCTATTATTTAGTTTGTTCCTTTTGCTCTTGCTAAAGTCGTGGAGGCTATGGCCATTGCTGCGAAGTGATAAGGACAAAGTCTAAAGACAAAATTTTTGGCATGGAATGTCTTCAAGTCAAGTCTATTTTTCAACCCTTTCTCTTGGGTGGCGGTCTATTACAGGTGGTGTTCTATTAGAGGGTGGCGGTCTGCTATTCAACATCTCTAAGTCTAAAAGTATTAAGGAATATGGATTCAATAGATCTTTTATTTGCTTGCATGCTCCATCTATTTATCTTTCAAACAACAAAATGCTTTACTAGATACCCGATATATCATGAAAGTATATACACTTTTCCTTATTAGTGTGAATTATTATTTTATAATTGAAACTTGATATGAAACTAAATGTATATTTGTCTTATATCAATATTCAATAAATTGATCTACTCGTAATATAGGTAGTAAACATTTAGGCCTCATTCACCCGCATGCCAGTAATTAAGTCCAACACCCAACAAGATGGCATGTTATATCTAGATCGGTGATGTTTGCGAGATTGTGCTTAAGTGTGGCTAAAATTCGTCGAAGTGTTATGTCTATGTCGGCGACATTAAGGTGCTTGCTAGATATGAATAGCTTCATAGACAAAGGCATATGAACACATGAGTTTATGACCTGAAGATATTCCATGCCAAATACATGACTCTAGACTAAGTAGGCCTACTCCTCACGCGTAATCAGAGAAGACATTGGAAATCGCATATTTATCGAAAACATCAGTCTGCATCTCTTTGAACTGACATTGTGTTTTCTTTGGGCAGTGTAGAACTCAGCAGACGCGTAGATCAGTGGTAGCCATAGAGCAGTGGTGAGCAAGCAAGTTGGGATAGCGGGCCACAAGGAGTGGTCCTCGAGAAGGCTCGCGGGCCACCAACTCTAAAAGACAGTATTAGGCTCAAAATTCTATTATTTCGTATTTCTAAGTGTACGGAAGGGATGCCGTGAATATATGTAGTGGTCGTAAAGACAAAATTTTGCATGTAAATGTATATAGCAGCCCTGTACGCAACTAATTTGCTTAATATTAAGGAATTATAACTTTAATTGTACAATTCATGTGAGTATTGAAGAGCGAATAGGCCTGAAATCATGGAAGCGCCTCTTTTGTGTAATTAAACGGTAATTTGACTTTTTTGGTGATATGACTGGCATAACCTTCATAAAGTGTAGTGCAAATATCCGCCTGAAAGCCGTGCAAGATAAAAATGATGTTGCTACATGTACGTACGTGTGCATATCAAAACATACACATGTCACGCGAGCATATTATACGACTTTCAAAAGCCGTGCACGGCTCCATGAGCGGTCACCTTGTGCCGTCGAGTCGGCCTCGACCCCTGGCGATATCCATGGCGCTCATTCTCCATTTTCTTCTATCCTCAGCCAGTCTCGTCAGTTGTACCAGTGAGACCCGTGGTTCTTTGGATTTTGTCCATCCACGTTTGACGAGGACGTCCCCTCCGCCTCTTGCCTTCGATGTTGCCGAACATGACGTCCCTTTCCAATGATCCTCGCCGTCGTGCCACATGCTCGCAGTGCCGTAAGGACATTTCTAAAACGGACAACTGCAGCGCTTTGGCTGGTTTCACTTGGTCGAGGATGGATACATTGGTTCTTCTCGCGATCCATGGGACGCCCAGCATTCTTCTCCAGCACCACAAACAAGCTGTCTATTTTCTTGCAATCACTCTTTCAAAGCGTCCAACTCTCCGCTCCATAGGTTGCTACCGGGAATATTAATTATCAACGAATGGTAGCGGTGCGTTAATGCCAATCGAGTACAAATTTATTGGTGTAAGTATGCGAATCAAATTCAGCAAGAATATTTGAAAAAAATCATGTGTACGCTCATACAATCCTTCATACACAGTCTTGGTCTACTTAATATACCGTATATCCTCCAATAGAACCTGGGCCTGTTATAGAACCCGGGTTCATGAGTCATGATTAAATGGAACCCGGGTCTCTGATAGCATATGGGTCAGACTCAAAAGCATCTAATGGACCCTATAGACTACAGATAAACATCCCGTTACTGCTGTACAATTGTAGGCATTAATAAACAAGACATGACGATTTCACAATTAGCAGGCTAATAGTGACACATTGAATTTTACATTTAGTGTTTCCATCTCTGATAATGAACCGGTGCGTACCGGCATATTCGCACGCACTCAGGTATCACACGTAGGCTACACATGATGTCGGTACGCTAATTTTCTGTCTCAATAACAAGCGCTTGTCTGCTTTGGAAATATGGAAGACTTTCACGCATACAATGCTGGTATACCGATATTGCGGATAATTGGCCTATTATATGGCATTACTATGAAAGCTAAATACGAACTTTAGTGTTGAATAATGATGTTAGAATAAGCATGCTACAAGAATACCTAGGCTACTCAAGATATCAGGCGTATGTAAGAAAGATATAAACTGCGGTGTACTGTAAGTGAGAGCAGTCGTATACTAAGCCGGTATTTTTATGTAGGTTCACTGAATGCTATGGTTGATATCGTGTTTTTACCGATTCATCTTTAATGTAATTAAATAGAACCCGGGCCTCCAATGCAACCCGGTCTTCTAATAGAACCCGGGTAAGAGCAGCATGAATTAAATGAATCCCGGGTTCTATTAGAAAATATACTATATATTTATAGTTTCATTGAAGCGTGGTTTATTACGTAGTGAAACATCTTCAACAAGGCATCGAATGCATGACTTTGAATAAATTCGCCCACGTGATGGCTGTTTTGCGCCTATGCGAGAAGATGTTCTTTACGATAAGAATATGGTTGGATCATTCGAATGTGAATTTTTGTGCCATCATATTGCTCATAGCTATTTCATAGGTATGTGAATTTTCATTAAGTTATTAATAGATGGTTTTGCAAAGTCTAAAAATGATTTCTCACCCGTAGGTGCATCTCTCAAATTGGCAGTCGGAGTGAGTCATTTTCACTTTACCGATTCAAATAATGTCAACGGGCCACTTCAGATATGAGAAGCGGTGGCGGGCCATGCGGTTCCCACAACTGCCATAGAGTGTACCTCAGTGAAAATGAAAGTCTCATTTTTGGCCTCGATTCCTGCAGAATTCCTACTGGTGGCTTCACTGGATAAGCTATTCATGCTGCTATTCATTGTCATTGATTACTTTTATAGCCTGTTTAAAGAGCATCTTTAATCCATATAGTAATCTTGATGACATTTCATGAATTCAGTTCATCATTTTTCAGCATTTCCTTTTTCACTTTTATCTAATAAATATTCGGGGCTTGAAATACTAGACTCCGAGGCCCAGATCGGCGATACCGCAAGTGTCACTAACGTCACTTTGGTCATCCTCATCTCCCCCACTCATCTCTCTTTCTTTCTTTCTTTCTTTCTTTCTTCAAAATTCAAGAGTTTTATTTTCAGGAGAAAATGTCCAGAAATACAAATAATGATTACAGATGAGAGAATTACAGATATGATGCATAATTACATATTTACAATGTTAATGATTTACAGCGAAACGAGTTACATGTACAAGATCGATGATGATAAAAGTAACAGTCTGTACCACCCCATAGAGAAATGTAGAAAATGTTAAATGATGTTATACAATGTATGAGAGTTTAGTACTTGTCGATTTCTTTTTCATGTAATGATTTTTTTCATAAATGAATACAAAAATAAATCACTTCATGCAAAATTGAAGGAGGGGAGGCAATTTCTTGTCATGTTTGCATCTGATATAGAAAGTAAGCGCATTTCAATAATTTACTAATCCTCATTGAAATATTCATAACTGAGTATCGTGTGAGTATTCGGGTCCATTGCAAAAGTTTAGCATCGTGTTTTGAGTCACATAACACACAACAACAACGCACCTTTAATAAGTGTCAGATCGCAAGGACCGGAGAACATTTACACAGTTAGTTATTGAGAAAATGATGCCTACTTCTTTGAAATATACGTGGTACGATATCTAAATGTGCAGTTACACTTGAAAATAATAATAAACATCTTCTTTTAACTCACTTATGATGTAAATGTGAAATTATGAGATTATGAGTAGAGAAATTGTACGTGATCCGGCCATTGCGTCTGATACGTTTTGATTTAGCACAACGACTGAATTTTTAGTTGTCTTGCATTGCTGTACTGTGAGGTTTTGATGAACGTTCATTCATTGTTAGACATCGGTGTTCATCATTCATTCGAGTGTATCTTTTCAAAATGCTCTTTGAGATTTAAGTTATTGCAAATTTATTTAATACACACATCAATTTTGAATGCTATCCGCTTCCAGTTTGATCTAAGCTTGTGTAGCATTAGCGACTTTGAGTCCTCTGAAATAAAGATTGGAATGTGACATCAGACATTTGCTAAATAACATACCAGAAAAACATCTGTCTCTCAAGGATTGATCACGAGGCAGCTGTGATGGTAGCAGCTGTGTTTTTAATTTCGTTGAATATCTTCAGTAGAAATCAATGAAGTGCATAAATTGATAATTCACTTTTGCCATTTGAAACATGTGGTTGATTCTGATAAGAAATATTTTGAAATTTGGTTATATTATCGCTAACGATCAGAACATTGAAACTGTCGTTCGAAAATATGTTGGCTAATCTTTTAACTATCCTAGAACAGAAATGCGATGGTATCATCACAACGTTGTTCGTACAGATAGGTCAACGAATGTTCAACAACTTTTTCATGAATGATATTTCGTTTGTTTCTTAAAGAATTACAAGCAATGAATATGCCACTTGATGTTTTGATATGTTATAATATTGTACATTATGTAGACGATCTCGATCAGTCAGTCAAGCGTGAATCTAGCTCATGAGGTCAAATGCTCTGCTTTTTATATTTATTGTGGAGCATCTACGCTGTAAAGGATCTCTTAACCATGGCAGTACGGTACCTTTTAAAGGTAATTATCGACTCCAATGCACAATGTGCGACAAATCTGACCTACATATAGCTAGTGATGTTTTTATTAATTGTCATTCACTAAATACATGTATTATTAAAATACACATCGAATCGTTGCAAATACCGCGCAAGTGCTTTCCAGTAGCAGTATTAGTTTTGCAAGAATCAGTCAGCATGATGCTACAAATAGCATTTCAAAAATTGGACAATTGAACTCTTGTCATCTCTTCTGTTGTCAGGCAGCTCGGCTGTTAAAGCAATAGCATAGAAGAATACCAAAGTTAGGTTGTTCAAATCGACCCATGACACTCAGTACTTTTCCGTCAATGATATTGGGAATGATTTTGTCGCAGCCATTTAAACTTTCATAGAAAATATAATTAGTGACTTACGTTCGCGTATGTCAAAATGTATGATTCAAAAGATAGAATGTATTGAAATATATATTGAAAACATTCCAAAATATATTGACTCTTTGTACGATAGTATAGCAATAAATAACTTGACAAACTTCCCAACTTATTTTCAATTATACACAACAGTCAAGGCATATTTCCTCAGAAGATAGTTTTGTAGTTACATTTCAAATAAATATTCCTATTCTCATAAAATGTCCGATTTCTCAATTATTGCGTATTCGAATATTTCGACATATGTTACATTTTGTATCTCGCATGAGTAAAAATTTAACGTTTCTATTGTTTTATTTGCAATTTTGAATTCTCAATAACTAATCCATTCTTTATCTCAGGCTTATTATCAAGCATCTACAAAGAATGGATATAAAAGTTGTACGCTATGTTCATGGGAAAATGCTCCTCATGAAATTCTGGTGATATAAACCTGCCAACGACTTAAAACCGACTGTTACTAGTGCCTGGGCGGCTGTGATTGTGAGAGTGGGCGTCCAACTCCAGGTCACTTTGAAGGAAGGGTTACAAAGTCTTTATTATGTTTTTCGCTATCGTGATGTCATAAACAGCCACCGTTGAACCGTTTTTGAGACGTACAAGAAAACCGCTGTCATGGACATTACAAAGTTGACACTAATATCGCCGCAAGTCTGATGTGAATTTTCTGAAAACAAATCGGATCAAAAACAGTGCACAGACGTCCCATTTTTTAAGAGAAACATAATAACAAAACAGAATTCGCATTCAGGCAACCTGACTGGCAAAGTCGCTTTTTGTCTAGTATGGTAGGTGATCAGGAATTAATAGTGCAGTTTTAAATATGTATCTGCAGACTATTCAATAAGAAAGAGAGTGAATTTGATCTATATTTAAACAAAAAGAAGTGGTTGCTAAAGTTCCCGCTGGAAAAATAATCGCAAAAATGGATTCTTCCACGTAAAAGTGGAATATTATTAAGATTTCTTGAATTCTATCTCGAATGTGTAACGAAAGTGTGTCATGTCATATTTCATGCAGATATATAGTATGCTTCATCAGTAAAAATGATAAAATCATAAAACTTGCTGTTGGATGCAACGGGCTTAAGTTTTAAACCTAATTATAACAGTGGTAGCTGAATTCAGACTGTATCATCTCCTGACGGTTTAGGCAAATTACAGTGTCTGCCATTTTAAAGCATCATGAGCAAGGAAGGCCCCGAAGAAAGTGATGCTTTCTCTTCTTTGATCGTCAAATGTCGCTTGTTATTCATAGGCCAGTGGTGTGTAGTTGAAAAGTTTTATGTTGTCTTTCAATTACAGTGTTTATCAAAGTACTCGTAAATAGTGAAATCCTTTTAATATACCCTTGTGTTGCGCACCATGTAATACTGATATAAACAATTTTTAGTTCTAGAAAGTTTTATAAAAACAAGATAAACAAGAGCAAATTGGGACTTAGCATGACAAATTACATGAAAGGAAGATCATTTGCAATGTAGGCTCTATTTTTTTCAAAAATCGTCAAATGTAGTGAGCACAGCGTGTCAAAGGATGTGATTAACGTAAATTTTGGCAACGAACACAAACTTTGAGTGCATGCAGAATAAAAAGTTATGAAATATATTTTAATCTTGAAGAAGGCAGTCCCCTCGCATAATTTATAAATGAAAAATGCCACAAAGATGTTGGTTGATGATGTAACATAATTCGCGAGGCCGTTCGTCCGGTTCTCTTCTGGCGAACACAACGGAATGACTTTACATGCATTGATCAATCATTTTAACTGAACATTGTCACCTGTTGCATAAATGTACATGTGCTTGACATCATAGGCGTCGATTTACTCTGAACTCAGGGGGGGGGTCGAAATTTCTTGATTCCTCATACTACTTCCTCATATGGGCGCATTACTCATGCTCGCACATTTGTAAAACCATGTCCGCCAGAATCATATCAACACTGCTTTACCAGATATTGCATGAGCCCTGAACTGAGCGAACGGGATATTCCGACTTCTATCACTAAACTGAGAACTAGGAATTCACTGTTCATGAATTGAAGAATCATAGAGTAGGAATATTAGGTAGAGTGGTAACTCCGCATTCATTAAATCCCCAATGTGTATACACTTTCGATTTTATTAAATGACCTCAAGGGAGATACAGGTGGTATTGTCATCAAATGTGAGATATGCAAATTTTTAAAGTTTTGAAGAAATTACAACGGAATTGAGTGATCATGATTGCAATACAGAAGGAATGATGGTGTTTTACAGATTCTCATGACAGCCTTGGAGATTTGATGTTTGCTAAATTAGCAATTCGATGGGCTCCTATTACTTTCATGCTCAACCTCAAGAGTATTTTCTTAGGCATGATCATGTCACAGGCAACCTGCCACTTGCAGAGAAAAATCACATAATCAAAGACAAGGACTTCATTAAACTTTGAAAGATGTAAATGGGTCCACATCACTATTCAGATTCTAGAAATGAAACATTAATGTAGTGAATCATCAAATCATGCCGGTGAAAATTGAATGAAAAACTTGAAATTTCAGCCAAAAAAGGGACAATAATATTGCGACTTTTTCATGAAGACTTTCATTATGATACAATTCAAGAAATTCCCTTCATAAATAGCTTGATTTCCGCTTAGTTAGGATCCTTATTAGCAAATATTCATTCCTTTTGATATCCAACTTGTTTCATGCTACTTATATAGGAGAGTCATCTCGGTTTGCAAATTTTGAATTTTTTCAAAAGTGCTCAAATAACTTTTCGGACCACGAAAACGTAATCTCCGCAAAAAACTGAAACTATTGATATAAAAATTTTCACTGTATACAGATACTTTTTTGAGTCGACACTCTACCTATCCCTACTCTATGTGAAGAATGAAGTGAACTGATGCTTTCCCAATTCTCCCAATTCCTATCGATATTTTGACATTGATTGCTTTTTCCTAAGTCTACAATTCCTCGTATTTTGTAGTCAAGCATTCAAAATCTAAATTTTATGCTATAGGCCTAATGCCTGAATGCTAAGGTAGCATCCTTATGGATTTTTCTCGATCTCTTCATTTATAATCAAACCTTCAAGTGCTTTATGAGATCATCAGCAAAATGGGCTCACCGATTTTCGGTGAGAGCAAATTATTCGAAAGTAAAGCAAAACTTAATTATTGCCATTTGAGGGAACTTAAATGATCATTTTCAGCAAGAAAAAAGGTCGAGTAGATTGATATTTTTCATCCAAAGTATAAATATCTAGCAATTTGACGCTTTAGATGGTCTATTAGACCCTATGATGCCGCAAATGACGGAGCATTGCTTTGCATAGTCCAATTGAAAGGATAGCGATAAAGAGGATTTTTGTGTTTAAATGACTCATGTCTAAGGACATCTTTCTATGCTGGCACTCTGCAATCTCAATGATTCTTGCATTATTATTGTGAAGTATTTAATGCCAAGATATGTGCACTCCCTGCGAATTATTGCTGATGCTATGGACTGTTTTACATGGTCTCCTTAACCCCTGCATATTAAAGTAACTCGAAGAATTAGAAATAAGATACAAAATATCTCATTGACAAACCGTGTTACAAATGTCACACAATTACACTCATGAATGACGTGCAAATGGAAATACGAGGCCATAAAGCTAAATGTCATTGATCATATAACGGGAGAGAAAAATGCTCTCACGTGCAGAAATTGCTACCTTCAAAAGAAGATTAAATATGAAATTTGTCCACTTGGGCATTTTATCATAGTACATATAGGCATTCGAGATTATTGTCTACTTTATTAGTAAAACAATGCCTGCCTAATTCCCTGCCAATTTTAAATTGATCGATTTGAAGAAATAGCATAAAAGCACTCACATGAGAGGGTCGAAGGTACGGAATCGAAGATGTGGAAGTGAATGAGCTGATTCGGTAGTTAAGCTATAAATCAAGCGATGGCTAAGGCACTTGCAAGTGATGCGATGACTATGATCCTCTTTTAGTCAAAAGCCAAGGAAATTAGACAAACTTTCTACATTTCGTTTCTCAAGCGATCGTCTTGAAAGAGAACAGTGAAACTCATGTTTACATAATGGATTATTTCCTCGAAGTCTTGCAGACCTGCCTGCTAGATTCATCAAATATAGGCTAATCATCTCAACATGCAGTATGACCAAATGGATTTCGGGTTTTAGTCATTGTTCCATTATGCAGTTCTTGGTCAAAATCCCGCTGGCGCACAGATGTGGACGTCACTCGACAAGTGTTCATCATATTTCAAGCGATTATCTCCAGCTAATAATCGCCTTAAGAAATTTGCCATCTATTAATGAATGTTTACATTTTACAATGCGCGATCGGAAGAGAAATTCGAGGCGTGCGATATTCGCCAAAATGCAAATGATCAATTAACGCAGACGGTATTTCATATGATAGATTGTTTATCTGCAAGTGGAGACTGCAAAATTGTGCATGATAAACTAAAAATCCAGGGGGCGAAAACATAGTCTCGCCCCGGACAATTTTTTCAGGGGGGGCGACCGCCCCTCCTGCCTCCCTGGGATCGACGCCTATGCTTGACATAGACATATGTAATGAAAGCGCGCTACATCAAACAACAGAATCGAAGACTGAGAAAGGAAAGACAATAAAAATTATGGTAAAGACAAAGTCAGGACTAAATCTTTATGTGTACATAAATCGGGGTTAAAATACTTAATAACAAGGGCTTTTAATATGCGCAGACTCATAAAATACTGGGAGCGGCACAATCCTGTGAAACGGTCACGAGTATCCGAAGCATCTGATGAGCATACTTGGAGATGGAGAGTAATAGCACTCGCAGGAATGCGTGTAGAACGAGCCGGCACTTGGTATCAGAAAAGATCCAGCACGTCACGTGCTCACCAACTATCTCTCGCAGACATCTCCTGGTTCTCCCCACGTACTCACATCCGCAAGCACATTTGTATTTGTAAATAACATTAGAGGTAGAGAGTTCCGGGAGTTTGTCTTTGAGAGATCGTATATTGAAGTTGCATGTAAAGTCATTCTGGTGTGTTCACCAGACGAGAGCCGGACGAAAGACCTCGCGAATATATGTTATGTCATCAGACAACATCTTTGTGGCATTTTTCATTTATAAAGATATTTCAATATAAAAAGAGCAAGTTATAACAAAGAAGCCTACTCTTTTCAGTTCACTTCATCTCAATCTGACTGATTCCAAAAGAAATAAAATGAACTGAAGATATGAATGGTCGTCCCGAATACATGCATGAAACTGACTAGGATGCAAAAGCAAGCAGACTTCATCTTAAATAATGTTAATCATTTCATCGAGAGAACATGCATAATAACACCATCCCCAAAAGAAACTACCTCTATGAAACTTCTATCTCTATTTTTAACTTCATTCTTGTGTGATAATTAATTTCATGTAAGTGTTCTGCTACCGCAGATTTAAGCAATAGGCTACTTCTAATCTTCGTCAAGACATTGTTGATAGCTTTCATGCTTGTTTTCATAGAAATTAACAATACCAGAGAAAGTCCTAGAATGGAAATTGCATGAAAATTATGGCACACGCCGGGGGAACTTAGTTGGGGCAAAATGCAACTTGTGCGATCTGGCTTCCATGTTTTTTGATTGGCATTTACATTTATCAGGCAAGTTCTTGATCTGGATTGTTGGCCCTTGTCCAAAGACCATGTACTCAAAAGCAATATTGAATTTACAAAATGCTGCGCCGACAGGATGACAAAGAAGGAAATCCTTTAAAACGTTCTTATGCAACTTGTAATGTCGATTTACAGAACATGCATAACTCCAGCTTGAAATCAGAGGCCAAGAAATCTTAGAGTATTCATTTTACTGTAAAGGGTTCCCCTGTTCACTGAATTTGAATAATTTTCAAAACCTCTACATGCATTCGAATATCAGGTTCCAAAATATCACATATGTCATTCAATGTTTAGTTGAAAAGTTCCAGCGACATTTCATTTATTTGAGAAATGATTGTCGGTAAAGAAGCTTTCAATGTGTTTATTCCAGAAAAGCGCCAGGTTTCTTTTCCGCTTGAAGAAGAAATTATCCAATAATTAGACTTACTATCGGTAAATTCTTCAGATGTTCTTACAAACAGCACACCGACCACTTTCAATTATGACTTTGTGAACCAATTTTTAATTCGCATTCCAATATTGAAAAATTGGAAAATAGTTGTCAATGACTGCTACAAATAGACACAGCATATTAATCCATGGAATAGTAGGCTATTTCACATGAAACAATGCCACCATCTCACTTGCAATTCTGTTCATGAAAATCCTGTAATTTGATGTCAACAACTTCCACAACCAACTTGACTATGATACAATGTTTTAGATCGAATGTGATCTACAAACCATAGATTTTTCCATGTGCCATCATTGTACATAGGCAAGATATCAAACTTCCATTCTAGTGCACTATTATCCACTTCTATGCTTGTTTTGCTCTATGCTACGAATGCTATGGTATTTAATAAATGCTGTCTCTCAGTTTTGATATCAGCATACTTTCATGCGTATACTACTGTGTTGCCTGGCGTATTGCACATAGATAGCATTTCGCATAGAGATGGTAGAACTCGCAGACATTTGGCAAATCGTGTCAGGGAGCATGTCCCTGTTAGAGGCTCACGATTGGCCGATCAAACAAGCCTCTAACAGGGCAACTAAGCATATTGTGAGGAGTCGGATCTGCGATTCAACTTTTAGATTGTGTCACGTGCTAGATCGAAAAGCATTTTATCGATACTGGAGGCATTGTATATCAAAGCGTACAATCCAGTTCTTTGTCAGCAAAAGGAATTTGTGAAGCAGCTTTTGCTGCCATGGTGGACAGCGACTTGTGACATCGACTTGTTTGCTTGCCATCTGCTTCATTACCTGGGTACATTCCGATGAGACCAGATTGAAAGATCTGAGTGTTATATTTTTTTGTGACTTTACCTGATACATTGCTTCGAAGCGACTTGTGGCATTTTTCATTTTCAAAATGGTATTTTGCTGATCTCACATGCAGGCAGCACAATGACCGAATGATGTTAATTAGATGCTTGAGACGCCGGCTCAACGTATATTTAGAGTGGTAATTAAATGAAAGAAGTATTAGAAAAAGCTTACATGTATAATGCCAAGTTTACTAATTAACACCTCTGGCGATTGGCAGCGACCATGAAACGCGCTTAGGTAATACCTCATTTTTCAAGCCACTTGCTTCTCGTACTACTTTCACTTAATTACCACTCTCAACATGCGTACTTGAATATCTTAATCGTGGTGTTCGTTCCGTAAGGCATGCAGGAGCAATTTTGTTGGAGGTTGTGTCTGTGTTGTAAAACATAATTTCATTCGGGTAATGGAAACATGCAACTCAAATTCATTTTTCAAACTCATTTTTGTCAAGAACTGCAATTTTTGTCCTCTTGGAGTAGCAGATGTTTTTCTTTAATCCTGTCTGACAAAAAGAGGAACTAACTAGAATTCTCCAGACACGCAGATTCGCAATAGGGTGTACATTATCCTATGAAAGTCTCACAATCGGCCTCGTTCCCTGCAGAAGCTCGTTCTGGCTGCCGGACTACAAGATTTTTGCTGCTCAGCAGATGTATTGAGATTCTCTGCCCAATTTATGAGAGCTCAGTTGAAAAAATTCAGTCTTGAATTTGCATTACGCTCAGTGGAAAATTGATCTTCTTGTCCTTCGAGACTGGCCGTGACCACCGGTACTGAATATTGTCATCTCTAGATCGAAGCACGCAGACAAGGCAGTGACGGGCTTATTCAAAAATGAAGTAATTGGATAATACATGCATTTCTGTTATGAGCCATTGTCTGTGAAAATGTCCGAATCGATTTTCTGGTAAACGCCCTTATAAGATATCACCGCATTCCTGAGGACAATCGTTTTTCCATTAATGTTCAATGATGCATCCACAGAATTAGACAACTTGCTCGTTAAAGAATCTAATTCTGTGGACGCATCATTTGAAAATCGTCACTTCGATGTATGTCAAACTTCAGAGAAACGTTCAACTGCCAAATTATTGTACTTTAATGTAATTAAGTTGAATTTGCTTTCATATTTTCAGCAATTACTGATGCATTGAGTTGATAACAAGTGCAATAGGCTACAATGCGTGTGTGCATGTTCTGTTTTTCTTTATGATTAACTGTTTACAAACGGAG
This sequence comes from Prostheceraeus crozeri, assembly GCA_907163375.1. Classification (NCBI taxonomy): domain Eukaryota; kingdom Metazoa; phylum Platyhelminthes; order Polycladida; family Euryleptidae; genus Prostheceraeus; species Prostheceraeus crozeri. Next base: position 337,596 of record CAJQUW010004330.1, on the reverse strand, counting down.
TCGAAACGGACATGGAGTTACATAACATAGTTGTCATTACGTAATTTGTGATTGACCTGCTAACAGCCGGGAGCTAGTTTAGGATTATTTCCTAATTCTTTAGGTCACATGAATCATAAAGTATCGTTGAGGGTATTTTAAAATTCTTGATATCTTTGAGATCGCTATAAGGAGAATGAATGGGAAACGTGTATTCATAATTGATTAGTGTTTCAGCCTGTCATGAAGCAATATAGTTCAACTCGAACCCTGAAAATGCACGTTCTTATGATCAGTCTTAGCTTGCACCTCGACTCGAGGTAAGGATGGAACATCATTCATGAGCATCACTCAGAGTTGATATTTGACGCCATCTTCAAACAAGCGTCAGAAGTTTTTAGCTATATTTTAAAGAAGTGTAAAGTAATTTGAGGAACTTCGATGTAAGAAAGTAAGCGTATATTTCTCGTAAACGAAAATCTAGAAAAAATGAATACAGAGTGTATGCACAATAACATTCAAGTAAACTTCAAGTAACATGAAAAAGTACACATATAAGAATTTGCTGCGAAATCACACAACATGCGTACATGTACATTGAAAGATATGTTAACTATGCTTAAAAGAGCACTGTATAGCATGCTGAATCATGAAATTGAAAAAGGAACGTGCGAATTTTTCAGTTAGAACAATAGGATACGAATAATTATTTGAAAGAGCTAATGTCTGTGAAATAAATTTCCTTTTGCTGTTTTATACTTATTGGCATTCTGATACGAGTAGCAATTATGCAGAATACGCAATACATGGCAATGTGAGACAGCTGAAGCTTGAATTTTTGAATCATTTTCAAGTATTTATGTGATATATGAACTCATGTATCTAAGTTGTGTGCTGTATATCATTGATTCAAAAACTTAGACCTAATTAAATTCCATTTTATACCTGTCGAGGGCAACGATACCACTTACCCTCTTAAGGTTGAGTCAAGCGTCTTAAAAAGTAAAAGAATGATGATCAAAGATATGATCATCATGGAAAACTACTCAATTTTGGAAAAATCCGATAGCTTCAATGGCAAGATATTATTCTTCAAGCATCCATAACGGCTCTGAGGAGTATGCACATCGCGGAGTGAGGGGACGATTCACCCCCTCCTTAGCATTTAAGTATAGTTCCAAATATCATATGATTCACGGTACAACATAGTGTGTGAATGTCCTATATGGTGGTTCTATAGCATGACTGTTGCTTGATTGCATGTTCATTTGTTTTACCGGTGCTGTGGTCTTGTGGTAGAGTGTTCTAGCTGGAGTTCTACCTTCTACGTAGAGGGAGATCTTGAGTCAAACCTTGGTCGGGTCAAACGTAAGACTTTCAAATTAGGTACACTCTGCAATCTTGCTGAACACTGCACAAAAAGAATGAGAGTGGAATAAGCAAGAACTCGGCCACATGGAAGAAAGGCTCCGTGTGTAATGTGCTCCCGAGTATAGACAAGTTTCATTTATTTATTTTTTATGGACATGACTTCATTTGACAATTATTTGCAACTCTGATTTTCGTTCTCAAAGCAGTTCTCAATGCGGCTAACAATTTTTGAGTTAATCCATCATTAAGTTGTTTCGATTTTAAAGTTCAGTTGATTTCATTATTGTTTTTTGTAAGAGCTGAAAGTTATTAATTTGTTGCAAATGCCAAAGCTACTTACGGTGGTTGCTTTATCAGATACTATTCCATAAGAAGAAAGGAACATTTAGCGAGAGAATGCTAATCTAAAGCAACAGCAACATAATAATAATAACAACTGAAATTTCATCATGTGATCGAAACAAATACTTTGCTTTAATGTGCGCTTGATGTAGGCGCATAATATCAAAAATTGAAAAACCGTTTACTGAAAATAAATTCTGAAGAAGAGGAACACCGTCGTCAGTTTTGTACTTGTGACAAGTCTAATTTTTCTATGATCTTGCTATGTTGCTTTTCAATCTCCATAATATCGATATGTGACATCATTCAAACTTGTGTAATTAAACCTGTGAGTATATCGTTTTAACATATTTCTCTATGAGTTTGAATTGCAAAGTTTGTCTCCTTTTTCAAGCCGTGACGTTTCTAAAGAAGGCGAAAATTTGGATTGATCACATCACCGTGATTTATCAACAGATTTTCATAAATATTGCTGCTCAAGCAGAACTTTGATCTTATATATCATGCACTGTTTAGAATTATATTTTTTCTTTGCATTTGATGTAAAATATTCAAATGTTTATTTGAAGGTTCAAGTAATTTACTGGGCTTTTGATATCATCGGTTGCTGTTTATCAATTCGATTGTCCTAGATATACTTTTCCATAATTTGGCTAAGAAGAAGTAAATATTTTGTAGGCGCATCCTCAAGTAGTTCAAGAAGAAGAAGAAGCAGTCGAATATTTGTTTCAGGAAATTTTCTGGGATTATTCCGTTAACCTGATCAGTCTGATTTTCCAGAGACTGGTGGATTTTATCGAAAAAATGTCTATCTAATTTCCTGTTGTTTTTGTACATTCAGTTATTGCAGTTCAGAAATAAAGATTAAATTAATTTCATTGAATATTCTTTAAATTACAATTTAGTGCATTGATTTGTTCCCAGCTTGAAGCAAAACTTTTTCTTTGTTGCTATAACCGGGACATTGCTACCAACAACCGCTGCATGGTAATTAATTTCTAAACATCACTTAAAAATTTCATTGGTTGCTGAGAGTTTGATGACAAACTGCGTTCATGTGTGAAAATATGATAATGACAAATGCCTATTTCGAGACGAGCATTGTTGGAATTTATTGTGACATTACCAACATAAAAAACTTTGGAATATTACAAAAGTTCTTTTTGTGAACCATTTCTTCTCAAATCAAACTTGAAGGTTCATCAGATCCAAAGTTGTAGTGCATTTAATTACAATCAACTAACTCAGAGGGCAATGCGGTCAGGACGTGCTCAAAGTCAAAATCAGTGCATAAAATCAGTTCTTCATATTTAAGCTATGAACTTGGTTATCGACCTAAATGGAACCTCTATTCTATATAAAAATGTCACACTGTATTTTCATTCAAGAGAAATGTTTCACTATCTCCTTAAGAAATTCATTTATCAGTTGGTAAAGTGTTCTTCCTTTTAATGTATGTGGTCCATGCTTGCAAGTGCTGACCTGCTTCAGAGTTTTCCCATTCTCGGCGAAACTAGCATAAAACTACGGTGCTAGAATATAATATGCGCCATCTTTCAACCATTTCAACATTTTGTCCAGATCTTTGGAGTGGATTTTTCTGTCAGTCGCCTCCACCTCCAACCTATACCAGACAACCGCCTCAGCCTCCGAGTAAAAAGGACATCTCTGCCTACAGCCCTGAGCAAAGCTGTGAAAACGGCTTTTCCAACAGTCGCTTCCGTCTCCAACCTATACCAGGCAACTTTCGTTCAACGGCCCTGATTTTGATAAATTTTTTGACAAAATTTTCATCCTATCACATTTAAATGAAAGACGAAATATCTGAAAAAAATCACTGTCGGTTTATGTACTTTGATTAGCCTTAGAGCAAACCGAGCATGACAGATAAAATTGTGTTTTGAAAAATAATCATAGACCATGCTGCTTCCAATTTTCATCACTGTTTCAGTTCAAGTTGCGCTGAAAGTTATTAATGTATTGAAAAAGTTGACATTTCCTTGTTAAGCTGAACCAGAAATAAATATTTAGAGTGAATACACTTAACTGAATGAATACAAAATGTATACCAATACATCGATAATCATGAATGCAAATCCTTAGTAAACAAACCACATCTGATGATGACTCAAACAAACATCAATTGAAAAGAAGAAGAAAATGATATCCAAATAATATCCAAGATGTGGTCCAGTATTTTGACAGAAGTGTCACTAAACGATAGCTGCTTTGTTGCTGTCGAAGTCTAAAAGCCTTAAAGGGACAGTTACATTTCAATAAACGATTGGAACAGGAAAGAACCATCCGCGGTCAGTCAGTACAAACTAGAAATTTGACACATTTTCGGTGAAGATGCAAGACATTTGACATCAGACAATGAGCACGTCTAAAATAGAAGTAACGAGATGATAAATAGAGGAAAATGTTATACAAACTCGAATGAAGATTTCACTTCACAACAAAATTGTGCTTTAGGAATTGCTTTTCCAAGAAAAAGATGATATGGAAGTGAGTGGTGACAAGAAATACAGATGAGATGCCTGAAGTCTCAGTTAAAAATAACTTGATACAAAGCTGGATCTATTGAAAGATTTGTCATTTTAGTAATCCATCAATCCATTTATTCAATAAGGACTTATTCGATTAATCCATTTATTCGATTCAAAACGATGAAAGAAGCATTGCTAAAAGAAATCTGAAACTTCATACATGCTCTTGTGTTTGATGGCGTTCAAGGTATTTATTGTTTTCTCTCTTTATTACTCTCTACTATTTCATCTTTTGCATGGCAATTTGATCTATCATTTGTTTAATCTCATTCTTATTCATTCTCATTCTTCTCATTCTTGCGGTTAAAAATGGCTTGTCTCAAAACATGATCTTTGCATGTTTCTGTTTTTCAGGTTATGACATGCAATGCCAAATTAACTTGTACAACTGACAACTATTGGCTTTGACAACATGCTGCTTCGTAAGCGTTTTTCGCTGGTGTTTGGGTGGGTTTGACAATCACTAATTCATACAATATATTCTATTCTTGAGAACCCAGAGGCAATTATTTTGCTGCATACTTTTCCAAGAATGGCCAAGCTTGAACAAATGCATACAATATAGTTCATTTCATGCAGTACACATTACCGCATCTTGTATTTCTGTAAATGAAAAGGGGTTTTGACAGCTATCGTAATAAATTGAATATCTAAGTCAATAAAAAACGCCACCACCTTTGTTTCCCGCTTGCACTCACCTGTACGTCGGCTTGGCTTAGTGAATGTGCGACTCGACTACAGCGAGAATTTAGGTTCGATTCCTTGGTTCAGGCGCGTGCGGTCGGGGGAATCAGGGATGTTTGCGTTTTTAATTGAATTAATAGCTATCATTCTCCTTAGATATTCAAGAAAAGGATTTTTATTGTTGTCTTTTCGAAAAAAGAATTCTAAAAGCAATTCAACAATAACATTCTACAACTGATTTTAAAATCTAGCTTTTAGAAATGGCTTCAAAAACGTACTTGATGCATTTTTTCAAAACCTTGTCTTAAAAATCCGTGCTTTCAAATTTAATTTCCAATTCTGTGTTGTAAATGTTGTTGTAAATCCATCGGGTATTTGATTTGCGCCATTTCCGATGTGTCCATGCATTCAAATTTTGACGAAATGCCAAAATTGAATGCTTGCTTAGGTGTTCTTGGTGTGCATTTGAAATACAAAGCTCAAGTTTGTCATAAAGTGATTTTGGATGATAAACTTTTAAACAGTCCTGCTTTTCCTCAAGACTCGGCACCTTGTCACACCGCGAAATGCATAAAGATCCTTCAAATTCTACAGATCTCAAAGTCATTGAGAATTGAGTGGATTGCATGGAAAAATAAAGCTTCAAAGCATCATCCAGAATCGCTACCAGACTTGCTTCACCTAATAAAAACTGCTTTAACTATACGAGAAAATGTCGTGAGCAGTCCAAGAAATTGGTTCGAAGCATGCTTGACAGAATAGCAGCAGTTATTCGTAATTGATTTTCCTTAGAACTGAAAAAAAGATTCCGTCACACAAAATTTGGTACAAAGTCATTTCAAACTCACATTTTTTGTTCTGTATGAAGTGGGTTGGAAGAGGTTGGTTTTCCTCAGTCCACTCCAGATATCCGTCCACACACAAACCGTACAAAAGTGCTATGAATTCCTTTGTTATCTTTCATAACGCGCACCATCTACTCCTTTTCCGTCCGAAGGCGGTGGTTATCAGGCAGGAACTGATGGATGGAGATTTCAGCCGCTTAGTTGCAATGTAATTTATGAATGAAATGGATTAAAAGGTGCCCAGAAAGCAAGTGTGATCAATTCAGTGTTTTTTTAATAGTCAGACCTCTCGATCAGCTTTAATTTTTTGCTGTTTTAATGGTTTGCAGATTAAAAAAATACACACAACAGGGCCTATATTGTTTTACTTTTCATACAATTTTTAATTTTAATTCGGTAAACTTTTTCAAAACAAAATCCTTGACAGTTGCTGGTTTTTCATTCCAGCATTGCACTGTACATCGTTCATTCAAATAATCAGCGTGAAAAATCGACAATCTCAAGCTGTTTGGATGAATGAAATAAGGAATCATGATCCACATCCTAAGAGCCAATATTCTTCCATTAGTTTGGTTACAAGTCCATACTTGCATCCGCTCAACATTTCACAGTAATGTGAACTCAATTAATTCCAATCACAGAGATAAAGTAAGGAAGCTGGCAGATTTGAGCAAGACACAAGATGTATGACATTGCCATGCAACATCATGCTCATCTCAAGAAAGCTTAGTAGAAATAATAATTCATTTGTTGCTCTCCATGCGCAGACAACTAGAGTGACCGACGCACATTCTCCAGCCGATTCAATGAATCCATTTTGCTAGTCTACAATCGCAGCAGCCTAGATGCAAACCAAAGTAAAAAAATAGGCTACATGGCTAATTTTCATCTGTAATTGTCGAAGCAATTAATGGTCTTGCTTGTATCAAAATGAATCTTGAACTAGATAAATCACGCTTCTTCCAAACGCTGCTAGAATTACTGTCTTATTCTGTTTGTACAACGAATGCTTGATTTAAATATAAAATCCATTTATCTTTTTCAGACAAAGTTCAAAGGAAATTTAGCTATACATGTCACAAAACAAGCGCCTCTATTACAGCACCAGCCTCTCCTCTAGCATCAACGAGATTCTCTGATTTCAAAGAACTCCGAAAGGAATGTATCTGGTTGAGAAATAGAAAGTTGCTGATTTAAATTCAAGTCAACTTAGCCAATTTAAGGCTGCTTTCAACCTACTTGCTTGAGTGAACCAGAAAGAAATTTGATTAAATGCAAGAAGAATAGAAGACATTGAATATCTCCACCGTGTGAAGCATTGGCGTCAGCGACAGGGATATTGTACAGGAAAGTAAAAAAGCAGTGCCAAATATCGCATAAAATACAGCATGAAATATCAAATAGCCCACCGCATCTTCTCAAATAGATCCGTCGACGAATACTGAGCACACATGAGGTAAAAATATTCATATAACCCACCTCTAATGGAACGTGCTCCAAAATTGATCAATTGAAAGGTTTTACGAGCTCTATTATAACGCCCCTTGCCACGGAGCGCATGTGAATGAAGACTAAAGTTTTTTGCAATGTCCAAAAATGGCTATCAATAATTTATCATTATGTAACAGTTGGGCTAACTAAAACCTCCTGATTTTCATACAATCAACTTATTGTGCATGCGCTTCAAATTAAATTTATAGTCCGGCGCTGATTCTTCTATCATAAAGCATTGTACCAAGGGTGGGGAACCGGAACCACTAGATTTTTGTTGGAACCGGAGCCGGAGCAACAGAAGAATCTTAGGACCCGGTTCTGGCAAATAAACTGATACTTGTGGTGAACACGTGCGTATAGATTCAAACACAGTAAAATGCTTCCCAATTCGCATATTAAAAATGTACACCATCACTTTGTCACACCTGCACGACTAGCAACTTGCAGGCATGCTTGTAGATAGCGGTGTGTTTCAATATGTGGTTCATATATAGCTACACAGCCACATGTGTTAAGGACCATGATATTAGATTTGAAGCTCCACCTTTTAGTCAGTTTCCAAGAGGAAAAGCAAGGAAAGATATTTCATTTCTAAATTCAAGCACTCAATAGGAATCAAAGACAGTTGCTTTTCATTTCATTTATTTCATGTAACGGTGTCTAACGAGGTGTCAATAAGTAAAAAAGTACACCGAAACCGGTAACAGCGGCGACATCACCTGGTTTTCATTGCTTTTATATCAGTTTATTTCATCCAATTTCCATGAATTTGAATCTTTGTATTTTAATAATCTTGAATTTGAGTAATTTGAAATTTCAGTACATTGTTTGGTTGCCATTAAATATTCAACCTGGACCCAAGCTAAGTGAAATCTGAATTTTTTTGAAAAAAGTTGATTTCCCCTATTCGGTCTGGGGCCGCTAAACCTCAACTAAAATCAATAAAATGTTGCATGACATCTTAAATTATCCGTCGATACAGATATAGACCCCAAGCATTTCGAAATTCGAAAACGTTTTTTCACTCCACCCTAATGTCGGTGCTACTGATTACAGTCAAAAGACATAGCGACTTTAAAACATGTCTTTTTATTTTCAAATAATGATTTACTTGCACGATATTACAGGTGCTCCAATTTTTATGCACAAATACAACTTTTTAAGTTGTTGAATTATTTAATGAGTTGTTCAAATGAAAAGAAGCTATCTAAAACGATGAATATGAATTATCTTTACAATTAAAAAATGTGCTTTTGAACTCTAGTTCTGACTGGGCGTGTTTTCCTGATATGTAGCAACCAGAATCAAGCCTACTCTGCTTGGTTGTTTATACCAATTACCTACTGCCAAATATGCGTGTATATATTTATTGTCATTCTTATCTCATGACAAAAATCTGGGATATGAGATATTCAGAAAACTCAAATGTGAATGCTCATTCATTCTGTGGAACAATGTACATGTGCGTACGGTGTATCCTAAATGTTAGAAATTCATCACTTACTGACCGAGCGGGTTTTGCCTGAAAATTCCCAATGAAAAGGGCCTTATATGTAAAATTCTTTAGTTCAATGACAAACTGAATACATCTAAATTTCCATTTCTTTTGACACGTTATTACTCCTTTTCTATCCAACTTACGGGTTTGAAATGGGTCCTCATGTGAACAATCATTCATCCGCCTTCAGAAAATAATCGTTTGTTCATCAAACTTTGTAAACTTTATACATCAATATCGTACGGATATTATTCCTCTCTAGAAATTACTCATTTGTATTTTTGTATTTTGATTTGAATCTCATCTCTGCATTGAGAAAGGTCATAATGCCAAAAAGCAATTACTGATATCACAACTTCATCAATCTCATTTTAAAATAGCATGATTATTCGGGTTTCTGATAGTACACTATCAAAGAAAGGACATGTACTGTTGTTGCATTGGAAATGAATGACGCATTGTTTTTAAATCAGTAAATAGTAAAATGAACAAATTTCTTGATGAGCAAAAGACGCTGCAATTGTGACAAATGTCGGTGTTGAGCATCACTATTTCGGTGTGATTTGTTTCGTGTCTGGATCTCTATTCGATGTTATATTGACTGGGTAAGGATAGTTGCTCTGAATACGAGGAGGGAACTTGCAGCGAGTCAGTTCATTGCTTTTGCCGCAATCTGTCATGATAATTGCAAACCGACGAATTCAAAGTCTATATTGCGTGCCGATTCGATGTTTGTCGAAATGAAACTAGACATTGTTCATTCTGTATTACAGGAAAATAGGAAATCTGTGCAGTGTATGATTTTTGAGGAATAATTATTAAGAATGTATATTTTCAAAATTATCATGATCATTAGTCCTCTCATTTATCTACAATTTACTTCTTATGCTATTGCACTTTGCAAGCACTTGTTCGCAAGCATTTTGTTATTGTGATCAATAGCGGTTATATTATCTCGCAATTCATCATCGATTGTGTACGCACTGTACCTCTGTATATTAGGAATTGTTGCAATTGTTAGCAAATGTATTAAATCAAAAGCATTACGCGCATTAAATGTTTCTTTGACTATATTAGAATCCTGCTGGGCTACATTTGTAACTGTCCAAATCTTTGTATATTTCTCCTTTTCCCTTTTAATTTGCGTAGATCTCCAGATCCTCAGTGCTATTTGAGCGCCAGCGAGCGAGCGAGCGACAGAGAGAGAGAGAGAGAGAGAGAGAGAGAGAGAGAGAGAGAGAGAGAGAGAGAGAGAGAGAGAGAGAGAGAGAGAGAGAGAGAGAGAGAGAGAGAGAGAGAGAGAGAGAGAGAGAGAGAGAGAGAGAGAGAGAGAGATGTCAAAGATGTGGAAGAGTGAGGATGTGAAGATGTTTCGTGTTGAATAGTTTGAAAGGCGCTAACCGCATGCTTATGTGCACTGTTTTGTCACTTGTGCAATTGCTTTTTTGAAATGATCCCACCATAATCTCGTACTTCTACGTGTACATCAATCACAAAGAGCGCTGCTGCTGAGAAGTGGTGTCCAATGACTCGTTAGTGAGAACAGTCGGGCATCTCACTCCTTGTATCTGATCGGCAGGGATCGCTCAAACTTCACACTATTTACAAATTACAATTTCTGCAGCTAGCAGGAACCTAAAAAATAAAATCTAAAATCTAAGCGGATTGACAATGTTGAAGACCTGCGGATGGAAAGGCAACAATCCTCTCAGAGTAAAGAATATGAAGATTATCTTTCGAACATGACTGCAGACTGGTGCTGACGTTTCAGTGAGCTACGATAAATTTAACAGTTGATAAAAAGGTTCCAGGCACGAATCAATCTGCTGTAAACCCTAAAAACGAAACTTTCTGAACCTTCGCAAACGATCCGCGATAACCTAAAATATAAAAACAATAATAATAGGCCTAATAATAATAATACTATTCCGGTAGATTCATAGCAACGACGAGGATCCACTGCTGACAGTGTCAAAACAAGGAGGTCTTTATCAGCAACATTCCCTGAGCCACAATGCCTTAAAAAGCAAGAAACTGGCAAAAGACGACTTATAGACGACAGATAGAAGAAGTGATAACTATGAAGCCATGCTGAAAAGTGTCAGGTTAAAGGTTGAGACTGAAGCACACCTGATAGCTGTCCAAGATCAAGCTCTGCTCACAAAGGCATACGACGTAGCTGTGCCTGATGATCACAACATCTGTACAAAAGAGCAATAGACGATCAGCAAGTATCAAGCTTTACGACTGGAGATAACGAAGGTGTGTCGTTATCTTCAACATAAAAGCTGAAGTCGTTCCAATTCCTTGGTGCCCGTAGCCCAAAGTTGAATGAGTACTTGCAGAAGATCCCCGGTCACCATCATGTTCCAGAATTGATTACGGCTGCACTCCTCGGCCGTACCCACATCTTAAGGTTAGTGCTTGATCTCCCTGAGTCCTGGTAGGACTCCGAGGTCAATACCCCGATCCGACCGAAAAAGTAGTATGATACGGTTAAGAACCAAAAAATCTCTTTATTTGCTCCACTTCCAGGTACAGATTATGTTAACGCTACAAAACAGGATGAGAATAAACAACGTCAGAAAAAGAGAATCAATGATCGCATGAAATATAAGATTTAAAGACAAGAGTTAAAAGTATTATATAAATTATAGCACAGTATAACGTTTTTATAGTATACAGTATATTTCTGATTACTGAATATGGCCTGCAATGAATGTTTCCTCTTTGTAGCTTTCAAACTGAATTTGCCCGTTTACATGAGAATGGCAGATTAGTGCTCGCAAAAGTTGCGGCTGAAAGACGCGAGAAAGGCCGAAATATTTCCCCTATCCCGAAAAATATACTTGCCCAAATCCCGTTGGAGGGAATTTGGGGCCCAGCCCTCTGTCGAATATTAGCTCCTGCCTTTGAAATACCAAATTTCCTGCCTAATATCAAATTCAATAGATGATGCATGTACTGCACTTAGTCTTTCTTTTCTACTAGGATATGCGGTGCTCATTAGATGGCGGCGTTTATTGGAAAGTGGCGCTTATTAGATAGTGACGTTAATGAGAAGGCGCTTATTAGAGGAAATATGGTAACTAATATCAGCTAATCGTTTTACAGCTTAAGCGGTCTAAAGTTAGGTGCCGAAAAGACCAAGGTTATGAGAAGCGAGTTTGCAAATGCAAAATGTATCAGAATATGTAAATGGTGCTGAAGTGGAAGAGGTAAGACGATACATGTGCTTAGATCATGTGATAAGCATGATATCCCGACATTGATCTATGGTAACGACACTTGGAAAACGACATAGAAACAACGAACGAAACTGATTACAATACAGCGAGCTATGGAGAGAGCAATGTTGAAAATTTCGAGAAGAGACAAGATGAGGAACACCTGGATAAGAGAAAGAACCAGAATAAAAGACGTCCTGAGAGAAGCAGTCAGACAAAAATGGAAATGGGCAGGACATGTGGCGCGGCAGCTGGACGGACTTTGAACGAATGCGGTGACTGAATGGCACCCCAGAGACGGAGAGAGAGACGGAAGGGAAGACAGATGACTCGCTGGATGGACGACATCAGGATAGTGGGAAGAGCCAACTGGATAAGCGCGGCCCAGGAGAGGGCAACCTGGAAAGTTAATGTGGAGGCCTTCATCCAGCGGTCGATCGAAAACGGCTGAAGAAGAAGGAGAATCGTTTTATAGTAGCTCAATTTTTGTGTGTTTCTGAACTACTAATAGCTAAAATATTTTCAATTTTGGCACTGGAAAATCAATAGAACGTTTTTTAATTTTTCTGTTATTATTCGGTGGCTTCGTCTGTTGTGACGTGAGATGATGAATAAATTGATGAAGGAAATATGCTGATAATAAGACTTCACATCAATGATCCATGAGAGCGCACCATTGCATGAGTTCCATCATCTTAATCCACAGTAGGACCACTCAAGAATGCATTAGTGGTAACTCAAGCAAGTGTAAAAAAGCAATTCTGCAACTTTTGTGAAACTTGCAGGATATCATTTCATACAAAATTACCAACATGATTATTGCACAATGCTGTTGAAGTGATTTCCATTTGCCTGCATTGAAATGAGAATCCTTTTTTAACAGAGGGAACACATATGCGCGTTTTGGTACATTTTGTTAGAATTAATATGTATTTGATTGATTAGATATGAATTATGAGAGAGAGTAGTGAGTAAGTGGAGTAATTAGTAAGATTTTGTTGTTTGATGAATTAAGAATTGATGTGTGGGGTATTAATAATGGTATTATGTTAAGTATAAAGTATTGAATTTAATATTGTAATTTTTGAAAGATTTGGTAAATGATGGTGTAGTGAGGTGTGGATTGGGTAGTGGATGGGGGAGTATAGTTTGTTGTTGTATTATTGATTGGGGATATAGGAAGAATGGCTGTTAATTGAGAGAGAAGAGGGGAATAGTTGGGTATGGGGTATGGAGGTAAGGATGGAAGAGGTGGTTTGTGTGGAGGTGGTATTGGGTTATTTGTAGATATTGAGGGGAGAGGAGGGTTTGTTGATATGTTGGTAGGGTGATAGGAAGGGATAGGTGGGAGGTGTGATGTGGTGTGTTATGGGAGTGGAGATGTAGGAGGTGTATAAGGGGGGTTTGGTGGGGGTGGTGGGGGGGGGGAAGTAGGTTGTTTTGATGTGATAATATGGGAGTTGAGTTATTTTTGGTTGGTGAGAGGGTGGAAAGGAGGGGGGGGTGGTAGTGGGGGACACAACACGGAGGGGTATAGGGGGGTGGGGTGTGTTGGTAGATAGTGGTGGTTGTGTGTGTGTTGTGGGTGGTGTGGTGTGGGGGGGTTGTGGTGTGGTTTGTTGGGTGTTTGGTGTGGTGGTTTGTTGTGGGTTGTTGGTGTGTGGTTGGTTGGTTTGTGGTTGGGGTTGTGTGTGGGGTGGTGGGGGGTTGGTGTTGTGGTGTGGTTGTGGGTGGTGGTGGAGTGGTGTGGTGGTGTTGTGTGGGTGGTTGTGGGTGTGGGTGGTGTGGGGTGGTGGGTTGTTGGTGGGGGTGTGGGTGTGGGTGGTGGTTGTGGGGTGGGTGGGTTGTGGGGTGTTGGGTGGTGGGTGGGTGTGGGTGGGGGGTTGGTGGTGGTTGTGGTTGGGTGGGGGTGTGGGTGTTTGGTGGGTGGGGTGTTGTGGGGTGGTTGGGTGTTGTGGGTTGTGGTGGTTGTGTGGGGGGTGGTGTGGTTGTGTTGTGGTGTGGGGTGGGTGTTGGTGTGGGGGTTGGGTGTTGGTGGGGTGTGGGTGGGGGTTGTGGTGTTTGTGGGTGGGGTGGTTGTGTGGGTTGGTGGGGGTGGGGGTTGGTGGTGGGTGTGGTGGGGTTGTGGTGGTTGTGTGGGGTGGGTGTGGTTGGTGGGGTGGTTGTGGGTGGTGGGGTTGTTGTGGTGTGTGGGGTGGGTGGGGGTGTGGGGTGTTGTTGGGTGTTGGGTGGTGGTTGGGGTGGTGTGGTGGGGGGTGTGGGTGGTGTGGTGGGGGTGTGGGGGGTGGGTTGTGTTGGTGGTGTTGGGGGTGGGTGGGTGGGTGTGGTGGTTGGTGTGGGGTGTGGGTGTTGTGGTTGGGGTGTGGTGGGGGTGTGTGGTGGTTGGTGTTGTGGTGGGTGGTGTGGGTTGTGGGGGGTGGGTTGTTGTGGGTGGGGTGTGTTGGGTGGGGTTGGTGGTGGGTTGGGGTGGGGGGTGTTGGGTGTGGTTTGTGGGTGGTGTGGTGTGTGGGTGGTGGTTGGGTGTGGTGTGGGGGGTGGTTGGTGTGGTGTTGTGGGGTGGGTTGTGGGGTGGGGTGGTGGGGGGTGGGTGGGTTGTGGTGTTGTGGTGTGTTGTGGGGTTGGGTGTGTGTTGTGGGTGGTGGGGTGGTGTTGGGTGGTGGGTGTGGTGGGGGGTGTGTGGTGTTGTGGTGGGGTTGGGTGGGGGTGGTTGTGGGTTGGTGGTGTGTTGTGGGTGGTGTGGTGGGTGTGGGTGTGGGTGGGGGGTGGTGTGTGGTGGGGGTGGTGGTGGGGGGGTTGGGGGGTGTGTTGTGGTGGGGTTGGGTGGGGGGGTGGGGTTGGGGGGTGGTGGGTGTGTTGGTTGGTGGGGTGTTGGGGGTGGTTGGGTGTTTGGGGGTGGTGGGTTTGTGTGGGTTTGGGGGTGTGTTTGTGTTTTGGTGTTTGTGGGTGTTGGGGTTGGTGTGTTGGTTGGGTTGTGGTTGTGGTTTGTTGTGGGGTTTTGGTGGTGTGTTTTTTTTGGGTTTGGGTGTTGTGGTTGTTTGAGGGGTATAATTATTTTGGATATGTTTAGGTATGGGATATAGAAAGATAAGTATTTTTTTGGAGAATTTGGGATAAGGGGTTGTGAATTGATATGTGAATGTATGGAAGTGTTTTTTTATGTGGGGGAAGTGGAGGGAAAAGAGTGGGTGGAGGTATATGGTGGGTGTTGGGTGGGAAAAGGTCACTGGGGGGCGGACATGTGCCGAAGCTAACTTTAAAAGCCGATGGAGCAAATGGGGTCATAAGTTGTTAGTGGAGGTCAAGTGACTGAGGCGAAAGCATAATCGACAAAACTCCACCATCATCATCAGCCTTTCGTGCCACTGCTGGCAGATGGCTTCCACTCCCTCCTCCAGCTTCTTCGATCTTGCGCTTTCTGAATCCAGTTGATTCCGCTCTTCTCCTCAATATCGTCTTTCCAACTTCTCCCTGGCCTTCCTCTTCGCCTAGCGGCATCCATTAGATTAGATTAGATCACGATTTATTATTAGAAATGCAGCATTTATACATAGAGTTTCAAGGCTACAGAACAAAGATAAGGATAAAATACGATAAAAATTACAGACTGTCAGTCATAAAAAATGCTTTACATTCTTTTTTGAAATTTCGCATGGAGTCGGTAGATGAAATTTCCCTGGGCAGTCGATTCCATGCTATTGCGGAACATGAGGAAAATCGCCTCCTTGCAACTGACTTCAGTCGTGATCTTAGAACAATCAAAGAGTTCTTTGTTACAGAGCGAAGGTGAGAGCGACTTTGCAGTTCACTCGTTCTGGTGATCAATTCACACAGGTAAGGTGGAGCTGAGCCAATGATGCACTTAAAGGCAAGAGTCACAAGACGAAGGTCAATTCGCGATTTCACTGGTAACCATGGAGTTTTGTTGTATGGCGGAAACTAATGTGGGCTGACCGAGCGGTAGATTGAAAACAAGCGACAGAATGCGATGACAGATGTGACACTTTGAAGTCTCTTGACCTGCTCATCCGTAATGCCAGCGAGTACAGATATACAACACTCAAGTCTGAAGAATACCAGGGCATTTACCAAAGAAGATGCGAGCGAAACAGTAATTGAGCGACGTATTGATCGTAATTGTCTAAGAGCTCCAAAACACACCGAAATGACTTTGGATACGTGAGAGGAGAAAGACAACGTGGAATCGATAATAACTCCTAGGCAGCGTAACTTGGAGACAGGTTGAAAACGATGGTCACCAATGACTACAGGATTTTTGCACTCATTCCGTTACTTTCTTGGCCCATTCGTTGTTGTTCATTCTGGTTAGGTGTCCTGCTTAGTGTCCCTTCATCGTTCTGATTTTACTTGTTATGACAATGATTCTAGTCCTTTCTCTGATTTTTTCGCTCCGTATTTTGTCCTTCCTCGTGATGTTTAGTATTGCTATTTCCATACTTCTTTGTGCCACAGACAGTTTCCATTCTTCTTGTTTAGTCAGTGTCCACATTTCTGCACTATACGTCCTTGATGTCAGTATGACGGTATCAAACAACAATTAACACAAAGTATCAAACCTAATAATCCCTGCATAGACCTGCTTTCATTCAGATTGACTAGTTGCTGGCATCGCTCGAACATTAATAAATGCAAGTAGGTTAAATCGGTTGGTAGGAATGTTTCATGTAAGGACGTATCTGTTGTAAGCCCATTATGTTGATGTTAGGCTTCATATATTGATAGCGGATTTAACAATTTTAAGCAAAGCTTGTGTGGGCTTACCTACTGGAAACAATATGCCCATTAAAGGGTATATTATGACCTCTAATAAGGACTTCGCTATTCTAAATGCAAGTTTGCAGGGTAGTCTGATATCATGGATTGTATAGACCTATCTGTAGAGCCCTTTGATATAATAAATCTAATTGCATATATAGGGGTAGCAAATCCACTGAAGAACATAAAGCCTGATATTGACTCATTATTCATGAACACGGCAGGCCTACAGTAGTATAAAATGTCCCCTAACCTACGGGTTTCCTGCCAACTAAACTTATCAAAGAAATGTCTGTTTTATGGGCATAATTATGAGAAATAATCAAGAGGGTTTAGCTTAATCTTAAAAAATAAAAGAATTCTCTCCAATCAAGGCATCCATCGTTGCTGATTCATTTCAATGACTGATAGCTACAGTTTTGTCGTTGAGTAGCAAAATATTTTATTTTACATTTGCATCTTTTTCTTTCTGAACAGAGACTGAACCTTTTACACGAAACGACTCAAATACTTCCATTTGGCCAAATGGAATGCATCTCGAATATGTTAGATTTCAACATTCCCCAAACTATTATTAGAAAGAAGCTGAATGTCTAAAAGAAGCGAATAATGTGCATAGCAAAGAGGCAGATAAGACATTCCATAGTTTTGTGGTTATCAACACAAGGGAATAATCTCCAATCAGAGTAAGATAGTATCAGAATCGGCATGCAACCATATTTGCATAATTATCTTCAAGCATTCCAGTTCTTTTCAACAGAATGCAATGATCGTCTAGTTCAGTAGAAAAGTTAAAAAATGAAGTCCACAGAGGGTGATAAAACCATTTTTTCCGGAAAAGACAATTAGTTGGGTCATTTGGGAAATATTTCCATTTTTCTAGATCCGAATGATGGCCGATTCTGTTATCTACAAGTTTAAATCAAGACAGGCAGGAACGGTCTTCTAAAAAAGAATATACGATAGTGAGGTGGAGACAACGTTCTTAAAAATATGAAAAAATGTCCCTAATGAGGGGAGCGCGGCAGACACTGAATGCTATCAGATATTAAAGTCAGTCAACTTTATCCCTGCTCATAGCGTATCGCTTTTCATCGTTGTGTTCATCGTATGTCGGCAACTTTGATTCCCGTCTAACTGGAGAGTCAATTGTTAGGACAAAATATATTGAAATTTTGAATGGCGACGAAAAATGTCTTCGTGAATTATTCTGACAAGATTTGACTATCTAAAGTGTTGAAATGAGACGTGTAGGTAAGAATTTGCCGGCAAAAACGAGGGATTAACTATAGAAGAGTCAGATAATGGTTTGGAAGAGCAGAACAGACAACGTCTTGCCGATATCTGCAATTTCCTCATATTATTTCAACTCCTATCGATTAGAGAAGAAATACAGAAGGAATTAAATTTCCATTTATAGAATCTCTTAATCAATTTCTACTACAGCTTTTGTCTTCCAGGACGAGTGATATGCAGTCTTTGTTCAACTCTCTCCGATGATAATAATATTAAA
The DNA here is from genome assembly GCA_907163375.1 of Prostheceraeus crozeri. Classification (NCBI taxonomy): domain Eukaryota; kingdom Metazoa; phylum Platyhelminthes; order Polycladida; family Euryleptidae; genus Prostheceraeus; species Prostheceraeus crozeri. The sequence continues at coordinate 319,321 of CAJQUW010004330.1, read as the reverse complement.
GTCGTAGATTGAGTTAATAGCGTCGCCTCAATTATGAGAATGTCTAGTGCAAGCAACCTTCAGTTCAAAAATTACAAAAATTATCTACGACATAGATAGGCATGTGTGTAGGCCAGTGGTGGGCAAGGTGTGGCCCGCCGATGCATATTGGGTAGCCCGCCACCGATTGTCACATCCAGAGTGGCCCGCGGACATTATCTGAATAGGTGATGTGAAAATGGGCAACTTAGACTTTGACTTTCAAAGGTGCTTCTTAGGTTGATGTTGATGTTCTTTAGATTTTGCAAAAGCATCAACTAATGACTTAATGAGCAATATGATGTCACGAAAATGTGACTGTGATATGCAGAGTTGGAAAAGTCGGAATTGGAATTAATTCCGACCCGGAATTAATTCCATTTTTCGTCGGAATTGGAATTGACGATATTTAAATCTACTGGAATTGGAATTGGAATTGGAGTTGACCTTGATAAACCTCAATTCCACTTTTTCGATAGACCTGTGATAAATCTATTTGTACAAAAATTGAAATCACAGTATTCGGCTGTTATGTTAACTGCACGCAGAGATAAGAGAGAGAGAGAGAGAGAGAGAGATAGATCGACAGAGCTAGTTTTATTCTATTGTTGAATAAAGGGTGCTAATTGTGACTATTATAATAGAACTTTGAGGGGATTTTCAATGTGAATGTGGACACAGTTACATCGGACGTACCGAGAGGACTTTGCGGGTCCGAATGAGAGAACATGTTCCTAGGTGGCTTGAGGATAGAAAGACAAGACCGCGATCTAGAACAGCACCTCTAAGTTCTATCGCTCGACACATACTTGAATGTGACTCTTTTCAGTATCGTCACTTTGTACATATTTTTCTATTTTATCATCTTGTAAATATCGCTTTTCTTTGCCTGTATTGGAAGCACTGTACATAGCTGCGAGGCGACCTGTTTTATGTGTACATAAAGAGTTCCTTTATTCATTGTCTTTACCTTGGCACTGATTGGTTGGTGTCACTGGCGGCAGTTATCATTGAATGTTTCTCAGCCATCTCTGTACATGTTCACACTTGGCCGTCCACCCTTGACAAGAGGCCACGAAAGCGCTCGGGTATTAAACACATGAAGTCAATTGTGTTGCTTTCATTATTAAAACTTAAGATAATATTAAGTGAGATGATGGCATTGTCTCATGTGCTATGGCCTACTATTCCCAGGGTTGGTATATTGTGTCAATTTGCAGCAGTCATTAACAACTATTTTTCAAAATTCGAATTAAAAATTGGTCCACAATGTCATAACTGAAAGTGGGCGGTGCACTGGTTGTAAGAATATCTCAAGAATTCAATAGAAAAAATTCTAATTATAGGATGATTTCTCCTTCATACGGTTAAGAAACCTAGCGCATTTGTCGAATAAACACATTGAAAGCTTCTTCACCGACAATAATTTCTCAGATAAGTGAATAGTCGCTGGAACTTTTCAATTAATCATTAAATGACACATGTGATATAGTGTGATGATATTTTGGAAGCTGATATTCGAAAGCATGTAAAGATTTTAAAAATTGTTCGAATATAGTGAACAGGGGAGCCCTTTCAAGTAAAATGAATACTCTGAGATTTCTTGACCTCTGATTTTAAGCTGGAGCAATGTATGTTCTGTAAATCGACATTGCAAGTTGCATATGTGACTGATAATACTCTTGATAGATTATAGGAGCGATATTTCAAAATGATGAACGTACAGAACGTTTTAAAGGATTTCTTTCTTTGTCATCTTGTCGCCGATGTATTTTTTAAATTCACTATTGCTTTTGTGTATGATCTTTGGACAAGGGGCAGCAATCCAGATCACAATTTGGCTTGATAAATATAAATACAAATAAGAGAACATGGACACCAGCTCGCACAATTTGCGTTTTGGCCCAACTTAGTTCCTCCGGCGTGTGCCATAATTTTCATGCAATTTCCATTCTAGGATTTTCTATATGCTCTCTCTCTCTCTCTCAGCGTTTGATTCTTTGCTGACCGTTAATTTTCCTTTCTCTTTTTCACAAGATGTTGAATATCTCGTTTACGAAACGAAAATGGCGTATGATGACCGGCTACATATATACATGTACCTGTACACAAGAAATATGAACTATGAACATGAGAACGCACATAGGAACTACGCAGGGAACGGCACACAGGAATAACGAGGATAGGATACGGGCACATGGGTTAGATTGAAGCGAGGAAACTTTAGATACATGAACATATGCGCGTCATGCAATTATCGGAATTGAATCTCATTATGGAATTGGAATTGGAATTGAATTGAACTGTTTCGACTGGAATTGGAATTGAAATTTCTGCTCTGGAATTGGAATTGGAATTAAAAAATTTCAGTGGAATTTTTCCGGCTCTGGTGATATGTGATTTTTATGAGTCAAGCATTCTTTCTGGATTTGCATTATTAGTCATCGTCGATCAAGAAAAGAAATCAATGTAGGCTTTCCCTTTAATTGCGACTGTTTCAAAGTAAAATAAAAGAAATTAAAATAGTTTACAAAACAGCAAACGTTTCGTGACCCAGTCACAGCGTCAGTGCTAGAAGAAGACCAGCAGTACATTGATTTCTTTTCTTGATCGACGATGAAGAACTACCTCCCGTATCAGGCTATCAACTACGTCAAATCCGTGATCAGAGATACTGACACGTGTACGTCAGCGCGACAGCTGATCAATATGTCATTGAAGAAGGTCAAAGCAGAGTGTGATCGCATGTTCCTTGCAACGTGCCGTGACCATGGTGTTATACCCTGTGGTTATACCAAACTTCATTGCGAACTGGTTTGCAGCAGTTCCAGAAGACAACGCCAACGTAGAAGCGGTCAGCCGTAAGCTTCTCTCATTGAAGAAAGAACTTCTGAAGAGCAGCATCGCAAGTAAGAAGACGAAGATATTGGATTTGGACCGTCAGTGCGGCTACGAGTAGGGGAGATTGGGGACCTATGAGCATAGGGGACCAAAGTGCATCTGCCAGTTCGACGTGATAAAGACCGAATTCGAACTTCTTCTTCTAGTTAAGTAATTCTCTGATCAAACATGACTTTCAACGGAAAAATCAAGATTTATCTCAAAATATTTTATTTGGTAGGTCTTGAAATACATTTAATGCAGTCGAAAGTAAATTTTTGAATCTCCGTTGTTTATTTTTTCTAAATTTCATTCGTCAACACTGTGCCTAGAATAACAATAATTTCTAACATTTAAGGCATCTAGAATTGCTTCATAATTCGGGGATGGCATCTGTATACCCAGTTATTTGTCAATGTTGGTTTTTTGAAAATGAGTTGCTTTGGGGTCCAAAGTGCCCTCTGAAATGGGGACCAAAGTGCAATACATGATAAATTTCCTTTTTTCTTTTGTCTTTTGCAAACCATGTATTCATAGTGTCTCAACGTAATGAAATGTAATTAAACCTTAAAAAATGTAATTTAATCCATCGCATGCAGCCCTTGGACGTCTGCGTCTATGGTCCATTTAAGACGTTCTATGTGAGTGAGTGAAACAATCAAATGCTCACTCATCCATGAAAACCAATTGCTATTCATGACGTTGCCTCACTAAGTTCAGCTTCACTTTACAAAGCTTTTACGCCCATGAATATCGTGTCGGGCTTTTAAAAAGCCGGCATAGGCCTATTCCCAGTCAACTCAAACGCTTTCAGCTAAGGGGATTTCCTGCTACCCATTCCCTCCGATTAAGTGCTTGAACTTCGTAAATTGAACAACCTTCTACAAGCACATCTCCTGCTGATGACGGTGCCCTGTTGACGACGAGGCGTGATAATTATGTGAGCCAGTGTTACCTGAAATAATCAGACCTTATCCGACGAAGGCTCTGTCTGAAAAATTTAAACACAAACGATCAAGAAAATCAACTATTACCACCGATATGCCCCCGGAGAATGCTGCATCCAAAAGTAACGAAGCCAATTCTGGAACCCAGGACTCCTCAATTGAAAACACGGTTGAACTTCAACTGGAATGTGGCGAACACATTCTGGTTGAGTACAAGACAAATGTTTTTAAAGCGACATTCCCGACTCCTGTCTGTTTTTATTATGTTACATAATGCACTATTTGCATATACATGTAGGCTATATTCAAAAATCGACTTTTCGGCAATTTTTTTGGTAGACCTCTGGAAAGTTTACTTTTTAAAAAATGATTATTTACTGCCTTCTTACCAAATCCAATCTGTTGAACCATTATAACCATTTTTGTCCGTAAAGGTCATTATATTCAGAAGTCAAACACATCTTTAAATTGGTGAGAAGGAAGTGGGGTAGGCCTATATAGGCCTAGGCCTATAATAAAGATTTTATCCTAGGTCAAAATATTAATCTCATAGAGAGAAATGATTATCATTTTTGAACTCACCACATCCGAATTGACTATTAACAGTTAATTAATGTAATAAAGATGCGTCCAATAAGCAATTAGTAAAAATTGCTGTAAAAAAATTAATTCATTTTTTGCCTATTGATAGTTTTTATATCCACTTACTAATTCACAAAAATTAAATGAATCTATTATATAAAATGAAATTTCCTTGCGCAATCATGGTTTTTTTATTCAGTGCACTTTGGTCCCCATACAGTGCACATTGGTCCCCGCTATAGGGGACCAATGTGCAGGGTCGTTACATGTTACAAAAACATGTCTTGTGCAAAAACTAGATATGCTAGAGTTACACTTCAAAAAATATTTTATTTGTGAAGATATCTTTCACATCTGTGTAAAATGTTGAGTTCTGATTTGCAATAATTTCGTCAAAAAATGAGAATGAGTGAAAAAATGCACTTTGGTCCCCAGTCTCCCCTACCTAACAGTGTCACGTACCTGCAACGCAACTACAGTGAAGACCCTGGTGGATATCGTGGAGAAGATGCTGGTGAATGAGGAGAAAACCACCTTTCTTCGACATCCAAAGAAGTGGATCCACTTGACTGGCTTTCCTTGTCTTGTACCTTGTGTGTCTTACCATTTTGAGCACCAGCCTTGCTTTCCGTTTACGTATTCTGATGAATTCTGGTACCATAAGTTGGAGTCTCGCTCGCGTGACCAGCACGTGGGTGCGGTCGTTCCATTTAATCCCGATGTTTTCACAGTCGACTGTGATCAGCCTCCTGTAGTCCTTGATACCACTGTCGATAGTGGCCAGTCCTCGAACGTTCCCCGTATCACAATCGATTGTGATATTCCTGTACCTGATAGCGCCCGTAATATACTTGAAAAAGGCCCTAAATTCAGAATTCCACCACGTTTGAACGAGCAGTTTGTAGATCAGATTAAACTAGATATGGACGTTCTTACCAATAAGTTACGTTGGAATACGCTTCAGATAGATTCCCGTGAGGACTCAAATAACGTTAGGGTGCCGTTTTGCAGGAATAGAGTCCCGCTTCCACCAAATATGAGTCATGAAGATGAGCTTAATCTTAACCTTTTTAAGTATGAAGCCTTAGAAATTATAAAACAAGAAATTGAATTTACTAAGAAAAGTAGTAACTATAAGACCATTAATAAAAATTTGAACTGTACTAAACGGTACTTAAACGAAAATAATCTTATTGCAGTTTCCTCAGATAAAACTAACCGCTTTGTCGTCACTTCGGAAGACAAGCACATAGACAAAACCCGCAATTTGTTGCTCGATACTAGTAATTACCGTATGATCAATCAGAGCAAAAGCAAACAGATTGAAGCGCAAGCTAATAAACTGATAGATAGCTTTTGTAAAAATAGTTACAGTAAAAACCAAATTGAACGTCTAAAATCTTGCGGCACGCGGCATGCCTCGTTTAAGACCTTTATTAAAGATCATAAGGAACCGGATGAAAACGGTTTTCCTTTAAGGCCTATAGCCTCTACTGTCAACAGTCCAACTCAAAAAGTTGACTGGTTAATTACGCAGATTTTGAATCAACTTGCAAAACTTGTCCCCTCTAGTCTGTCCAGTACAGAATCGCTCATCGATGTTTTCAAAAACTTCAAGTCTGTCAACTTGAACGATAAACAATTGCAATTTATCTCGTTAGACGCAAAAACTTATATCCTAGTATTCCCATAAGTTACGGTATCGAGTGTGTTGTTAAGTTAGCCGAAGATAACTGGGATAAAATCAATAGTTTTGGCCTATCCATCAATAATCTCAAGAAAGGTATTTCGTTCATAGCTTACAATTATGAAATTGAATTCGATAATGTTACTTACTTACAAACTAAAGGTTGCGCTATGGGATCGCATTATGGGCCTCCCTTTGCTATTATAACTGTTCATTTTATTGAACCGAAGCGTTAAAGAGGCTTAGAATTCTTGGGATAAAACCACCTATCTACTACCGTTACATAGATGACATAATCATGGGACCTTTTGAACATAATATGTCTATTTACAATAAAATCCTTAACTGTTTCAACTCAATTAATGATAATATACAGTTTACCATAGAAGTTCCTGAGAACAACGCTTTAAACTTCCTTGACATCTCTATATTCATTACCGACAACAAAATTTGTTACGCTTGGTATTCGAAACCAACCCATTCCGAAATCACTTTACATAAGGACAGTTGGTTGCCGCAACACGTTAAAAACAACTATGTTTATACTTCCACGAGTCGTATTTCTAGTAGATGTTCCTCATCGCCCCTAAAACAAAAATCCATTTACAAATTTAAAAATAGATTAAGGAAAGATAATTACAGTAATCGTGACCTTAAGCCAAGAATTAAATGTAAACCTAGAAACAATAGATATAACGAAAATAATGTAAAATTCTCTATTAATTTTATTAATGATAGCTGTAATAGAAAATTGAATCGTTTGATTAATAAATATAAGTTGCCCGTAACGTTGATAAGTAAACCCAATAAAACTACTAGTCAATACTTTTCTCGTAAAACTAATTATAAACATAGTAACTGTGAACTGTGTGATACGATCGACTGTAATTATCCGTGCGATGTCCGGTTTGTAGTGTATGAATTTAAGTGTAATTATTGCAGCAAATCATACATTGGTCAGACCAATAGGCCGTTTAGAATTCGTTACGAAGAACACCAGCGTAGCCTAGCCCTTAGGAACAAAACCAGCGCTCTTGCGGAGCACTCTAAAAATGAACATAGCGATTAGGTTGACCATTTCTGACTTTAGTGTGCACTTTTCAGCGAAACATAAATCACCTTTAGAAAACAGATTAGCTGAGGCCCGCTTCATCCGCGAGAACAGACCGGAGCTCAATCGCAAACACGAGCTGGTCGCCTGAGCGATACTCCGCTATGCAGTGTCGGGATTTGTCAAAGGCTGCTATTTAAGGAAATCACACAGTACTGCTGGTCTTCTTCTAGCACTGACGCTGTGACTGGGTCACGAAACGTTTGCTGTTTTGTAAACTATTTTAATTTCTTTTATTTTACTTTGAAAGAGCCGTAATTAAAGGGAAAGCCTACATTGATTTCTTTTCTTGATCGACGATGAAGAACTACCTCCCGTATCAGGCTATCAACTATTGCATTATTAGTGTACTGCACCAATTTTGTGCTACAATAGCATTATCGCACGAGCATCTTTAAAGGAACTTAAGCGCGGTTTTCGAAAGCCGCTCATGTTTGGGTGACGTAGGCCTATGTACACTTAGGTGCATGTCGTTTAAACAGTTTCTGTGTACGTTACTTCATATTGTGCGGCATGCAGGCGAATAGATGCAATAGTTCCAAATCGCAATTTTTCGATAAAATAAGGTCACATTTTCATATTTCCCAATAAGGTCATGTTACCATCATTTAATAACCAAAAAAGCTTCCTCAATTACTTTGGCCTGTTCACTTTTCTTATTCAGATAGATTTTAGAATGCAAAATACACTACCTTAAAGGACAGCAGTTTAGTTGGATACAATCCTACTCCTTGCATTTACGAATACAATTATGCAATGTACTACCGCAATGTCTTTAAAATTGCGCTCAAAAGTATGCAATAAAGGAATTAGAACATGTTTCTGCCTTTTGAAATTGGTGGCCCGCGAGCTTGTGACCCTACATAGAGCTTGTGACTTCTTGTGACCCTCTATCCCAACTTGGTTGCTCACCACTTGTGTAGGCCTTATGTTAAATCATTCAATAGGTTGTGTAATAAGGACCATAGTTCCATTTTTCTTCACTTTCAATACAAGAAAACTTTTCGGACGTGGAAAATAAAGAAGAAATATCACAGTCAACATGTTCATCATTCTCCGTCACCCACTCGGTGAACAACACTCCGTTTTTAGTCGGGACCCTGTCATCCCTGGACCAGTGGGCCTCCACCCACTTGGACCAGCCCACATCTCGTGATCTCATTTCCTGACACCCTCCTTCCTTCTGCTCCTGCAACACCTCTTCACTGTCGCATCAGAGCTGGCCGCCGCCCCTCATTCCAGCCGCAAAGTAACCTTGACTGCTTCAACCGATGATGCTCGGGACCCACACAAGTCAGCTGCTGCTGAATCAGGTTAGGCTCGTCACTGGCGATGCTGCAGAGCCTCCGTTGGTCTACAACACAAAACAGACAAAGCATGATAAATGACTGTTAATTCTGCATCTTCATTGCACCAGCAACACATTCCCTAATATGTTCAACAGAGAACAGACTCGATCACCTCCTCATCACAAATACGACAGAAGCCAATGCCATCCATTCTTCTTTCTTTTCATTTGTGGTCTGCGACTCACTTCCTGGAAGAAAAATTAGACCTGATTTATAACGAAATAAACCACAGGGAAATCATATGTAGCGTGTTCATCATGAGATCATCACGGTCCGGAGTTTGGGAGCCTCTGCACTACAATGTATTGAAGAGAGTCAATAACTCAGGTACCGATTAATTGTCAGCCGACCTAAAGTACAACCGACACTGCAAAACAAAAGTAGAATGCAATCAAACATGTGTTTAGAAATAAAATTAGTCAGTCAGGTCAGAACGTACCGTACTTATGTTTGTGGTGTTTTCTTGCAGATTGGAACTACATACGAATGTCTGCTCTGGATCTTCTCGTGCGAAATTTGTCTTCTCTCGACAAAATTTTTATCGATTTTTAGAATTTTGGCTCTAAGGAAAATTAACGTGAAATATGGAAGTACGAAACACATTATAGGAATTTCTGATACCAATACGAATACTAAATTCAACAAACAGGATATCATTCTAATACTTATGACAAGACAAATTTTTTGTTGCCAAAAGTTTTGTCATAGAATTTATGGAAGCAGAGCTAGAGGTAAAATCAGTACGAGATGTTAACGCTCTAAAAATTTGAAGCACGAATGTTCATCACCCTACACTTTGATATCAATTATCTTTTTTTACTGCTGCAACAAAATCAGATAAGGAATTAATTAAAACAGACTACTCTGATGATGAGAGGACTTGATCATAATAACAAGTCCAGATCACCTGAGGAGATGGTTATCATCCCAAGCTCAAATCCCATAAGGACCTGATTATTGAACAAGCTCAGATCATATGAGGTACCGGTGTCAATCATAATAATTTTTTTGTATAATGAACGTGGAAGATCAAATTAACTTAGATATTACGTGTAAAAAGTTAGGAGTAAAATCAAACTGCTGGAAATCGGGAAACAAGCTGAGGAGTACTAACATTTGACTGCTGGTCAAGTAGGAGAGATCAATCCAAAGTGAAGAAACAATATTTGAATCTGACTGATACCTTTCAATTGCATCAATATAGAAGGCAATCATGCTCCATCTTTCTCGATTTCTTGTTGATACCTATCAGTTTCCATTTGCATTCCAAGCAAGGACCGACTTTCTCGCCGATCAGTCAAACTAAACATACTTGGTGTCGATTCTTCGATATCGATTGACAATCTTCGCAGTTTATGTATGGAGACAATGTGAATTGTTCCATGAGTTGCTTGTCCATCCAATGTACTTTCCTAGAAATCTAAGTTGTCAAAAGCGAAATGGGTAATCGCGGTCTGATGCTCTTGAGGATGAAGACTCCACAATACCACCGTCGATCGTCAGCAGGCAGTCATGAAAGTTCTTCATCTCTTGACGTCATGCTGACTGATACTGTTCCCTAATCTATTCAGCAGGGTGACCGTTAGCTTACCTCTTGTCTGCTTGATGACATGCAGAGCGAGACCTAAGCCTACTTGCTTTAAGGTTGGTCTAGAGGATATTCAAATCACTATCAGAGTCTGTTATAATTAATTCCTTATCTGATTTTATTAAAATAACAAAGATTATTGATATCAAAGTTTGTCATTATATCAGTCCTTCAATTATCCAAGGTTGTTATACGTGCAATCTGTTATCTTACGTTCATCTTCACTCAGATAGCACTTCTATATCTATTATTTTCAAAGAATGAAGTCAAATAAATCACTAAATTTCTTCGCGAAATTTCAAATTCAAACTTTAAAAGTTAACTGTTGAAAATAAGGGATTGCTGAAGTTATTTGTATTCGGAGGAAATCCCATCTCTCTGTTGTTGGAGTGAAAATTAAACAGACTGATCAAGGTTATTGAAAAAACAAGACTATCTGCAATTTTGAATAATTTAAGATATCCAGTTCATGCGGAATTTCTGCATGTCATCCGAATCAGCTTCAACCGCTTAATATACAGTATGTGCATGCATTTCCCCAATTTGAGCTTCATCATCATCTTCATGAGCCTTTTGACTCATGAAGATGACGAGAGATTCATTTGCCTGAAGATGGTGAAATGCATCACATTTTATTGTAAATTTGTAAAATTGTACTTTTATCCTGAAAAACTGGGCTTTCCCCATCGACGAATGTAAAGCTTGATTTATGTTTATAATTTGCTACCCTGTGCACACGTCAGATGAGAGAGGACGAAGCATGTCACACAATACTGTCGGCCAGCATTCTCTTCTAATTTAAACCTTATTATACAGCTATTTATTTATATACATATATATATATATTATATTGTATATATTATTATACATTGTTACACAGCTTTTTAGGTATTCAAAAATATTTTGGCAACTATTTTACCTCCTCCACACTAACACCCTCTGTCTACAGGGCAGTGAGTTTTCGACCTCCTCGTCCAGATTCTACGCCACCTACTCACGATTGAGGAGACAGAATAGGCCTAAATATATCCAGCCGTGCTCGCATTTATGGAGATCTGATGAAGAAGTGCTTATCATTATTCATCTGTAATCTGCGCAAAATGCGTACTGCATCTAAAATTTTGCAATCAATAGCGGTATATGGAAAATGAGAAAAACTGGTGCTATTTCTATCGTACCCCTACCTGCATCTTATGATCGAATTGCATTCTGAAGTAGCATTCTCTTCTTGTTCAATCTTCTTTAGCGTCTATTTTAAATTGGAAAATAATAATTGCAACAATTCAGTACGCGATCAACTTTAAGGTTCCCGACCTTCGTAGTTTATCCAATGAGACGAATCAAATAATTTTGACAATATGCAGAGAGTGCATTGAGAAATTATGAGTGTTTGAGGGAGTTGACAGCAGATGACAAATGTATCTTTAGGATTTTCAGGAAACCGAACAAAGGAAATAATCGTTTTAAAATTCTAAAACAATAATGATTCACACGCGAGTGATTTTACGTTCAACCAAAGTTAGCTGCAACTTTGAATGGAAAAAAGTATGCCTCCTGCTGGCGCATTCCCATTGTTCTGATGGAATTTGTGACGGTTACATCATCATAAAAAGGAGTGGGAAGATGACCTCTTGCGAACGGCTGCTGCGGGAATCCCAGCGAAGATTTCAAAATTAAATCTGAAGCCACTTAATGCCATTTCTAATGGACTATGCGTGCAAATTTATCAGAGTTCAATTTACAACTTTATTTTTATCTGCTTAGCATCTGGCATGACGCGAAGATGTTAACGCAATCCAAGAGTAAGGAAATTTTGTTTACAGAATTCAGAGAGAAAAGAATTTGCTAGCTGAGACACACGATTTAGAATGAGAAGTCAAATGATTTTGCTAAGTAGTTAGCTGACATTACGCGATAATACCAAAATTTGACTAATAGTCATGTTTAAATCTTGCTGCTAGTCTTGGGTTACAAAACATATCTGTTTTAAAGAATGTTATCTGTGCATGTTGCACTTTTAAATAAGATAAGGTTCGTTATATCTATAGCTGTATTATCAAAGAAACAAAAAGAGCAGCTTCAAAACGATGGTCTAGAAATGCTTTTAGAAATTTTTGAAAGTGGTTTCATCATCAGGCTCTGTATGTTGTCTCAAAACGATTTTAAACACACGGGCGGTTTAAAACCGTGCTCTCTCTTTGGATGAGGCAATGTCGAGAGAAAATAATGTTTTCGTTGGAAAGCGGATTTGTCACTTACCCAATTGCCGTGACAGTCTTGTACTTTCTTCAGCACTAACCCAACTTTGCAATGCGCCTTTTGACCCATCGATGTTTAATATACTATCAGCAGAGTGGGGGGAAAGGGTTCCGCCGTATGTAAGACGAGCTCGTCGGAGGAGTACAATTTTGTGAGAATAAAGTAAAATACTGAAATAATGATAACAAAATACCCAATATGCTATGTAATGATGCGCCTGTTTTATATTGTTGACAATCTCTTCCACTGTTTTGGAATGATCCAGTTACTTCTGTAAGAAAACCAGTTAGCATGGTGAGAATGCTCGGTAGAGTTTTCGAAGGTTCTGAATCGCTTTATATCAATCCAAAAGTTATGAAAGAACGTAGTTTTCATGAATGAAAATTGCAAAATACATTTTGATGTCAAATTCAAAATTCAATTTCCGAATGGAGAGATAGACATATTCAGTGACGTGTGTGAGGCACTTTTTGATGATTCTTCATTAGTGAGTTGTCACTAGAGATTTATAAAGTACCGGTAGTGTACGGAATTCCAAGAGAACGCCCACAGCACATGCCTTATCAATATTCAACAGCGGTCAATCCAGATTTCTGCTAGTGATGAAATGCGGGCTTGTAGAGACAAGGAAGACATTGACACTATTTCCTTATTCAGTCTTTGTTCAAAATTCAGGTTAACAATTGCTACTTTTTCAGATAAAATCTTTTGGGAAAGTTCATCTGAGTGCATGACTTCTTCATGATTAAATCGCTTGAAACATTGCGGTTATATAGTGTCTTTAATGACCATGGTCAAACAAATTTAAGTACTTGGGCTAAAGCTACGATAATAATAACTTGAGCAGATCAGTTTGTAATCATTAATGCGTTAGATTCAGATTTATGTCTAAAGCAGAAAATATGAACATGCATATGTACCATCTTCCATCGAACTTAAAATAGCTCAATGAAATCAAATTTTAACTCAATGTAATGCTCATTGGCCAAAATAAATCGCCAAGCTTAAGTCGCTACGATAAAAATTACTGGAGTATGAATCCGTAGCATATTTTGCTCCCCAATGCAGATGCAAAAAGTGAAATGTATTCTTTTGAATTAATTAATAAATGTGTCAATTATTGATATGATGCCTTCCTCAGCTTGACTATACTCCGTGACATATAGCGAAATGCATAGCGGATTCAGGTTACACAAATATTCATATTTGCAACTAAAACTTGACCATTCCAAAAAAATGAATCACTCAATATATGCATTGAAATATGAAGAAATGATCATTAGAAAATTAATGTATAATTTCCCCTGCTGTGCCACAAACTGTTCAAAAATCCATCTACTTTCAGATTCGAATAGAATGTCAAATATGCAGAGGACCTACGAATGAAGCTCTTTGTGAAAATATTTTGCAAGTATGTCGTCTTAAAGTTCCATGCTTGCTTAACAATTCATTTTTATTTCTTCAGAACAATGTCATTTCGTTAACTTGAAGTATTCTTCTGTAAATCTTTAGCATCAAGCTGTCAAATTTTGTTTCTACACCGAAAAGGGTCATAAAAGGCTTCCAGATATCAGGTAGTTGGAAGTTATAAGAGTAAATTGAATAAACCTTTCTTTTGTACAGAGTGAGGGATTCAAGCATGTAATCCGCACACTTTCTAAGATAGGCAAGATAGAACTTAATGTGTATCGGGCTCTTTGTGTCGGGTATTGTGTTCCAAATGCTCAGAAATATCCTGTCCCAACTGCCGATCAACATTGTTTAATCTGTAAATTTGATTGGACCTGTAGACCAGGATAAATTGGCAGAACGGAAAGGTACATTCATACCAGAGAGACAGAGCACATCCCAAAATGCATTCAGAAACATGAGAGACCAAGGTCACAGAAACCTCCTAATTATTCTGTGACCGGGCATTTTTTTCACGCTGTTGTAAAAATCAAATCACTAATCAGTCTATTCAGTCTCGGTTTACTTTATTCAATTCATTAAGACATCGTCTAGAGAGAGCAAGTTTTTTATTGAAAATTATATACAAATGGGCGCCAGAAAAGCTTATAATACCTTCTGTCTATATCCAAAAACACATACAATTTGAGCATGTACTTTTTGAATCAGAGATGCTGTTGCGAAGTTCAGGCTATGTCTAATGATCAGATAAATGACTTTCCACTGCGATATGCGTGGGTGCATGCACTGCTTTGTCTTGTTTGGTACGCACTGTCTCGTCATCTGCTATTTGTAAAAGATCCCATGATTTCGTATGACCACGTCCTTTCTTCGTCACAAAGAACACATGTTGAGATTTGTACGGAGGCGATAACTGATTTATGATGGCAAAATTCCATTGGCTTACTTGATTGCACTCTCATCCATTTATGCAAAAACTGTATAAATAATTTAAAACTGTTATTATCTATCTAATGGTCTCATAAGTAGGCCTATTACTCCACCACAATGCTCATATATACAGGAAATCTTTCACTCAAAGCAATGTACTCTTATTTCGACATTTCAAGAATGAACATTGATGATACTTGTTTATGGTCCTAATTGACTGAATTTGATTTCCAATGGCCATGATAAAACAAATAGTATATCTAATAGTATCGTATTGTGAAAACTTTCATCTCTTTGCCTTTTATTGAATTCGTCTGCAATATTTTCCTTTGTAAATGATTGTCACAAGAGCGCAATAGACGCACTTTCATTATATTATTATAGTCAATATTTCTTTCTACACGCGTTAAATGTTGAAAAAAGACATAACAAGGAGAGCTGCAGCTTATGTTCCAGTGTCTAGAGTTGGTTCTTGTTTTTCTTAAACACACTTGATCTAACCATTATAAGTATATGAGGGTTAGGATATTTACATGTAGTTCTGCTCATCTCGCTAGAACAACATGTCTATTTCTGTCGGCACTTTGATCTCCTCAAGTCAAGTGCTGGTATGTTATTCATCAGAATTCTATCGAGCAATACTTCTGCATTCATATTTCAAACTTATTGAGCTAGAAAGTTTTGCGAAAAGCGTAGCAATCCATAAATTCTGCACCATTTTATCTCCAAGTCATGCAGGGATAAAAAGAATAATCACAAGTCGTAAAAAGAGTAAGGAATCCTGCTTTTGATGTAGAAATTTGTTGACTATGCGGAGATAATTATTTCAAACGTTTCGCGACGAAACTATATTATTGAGGAAGTGGAGCGAATGGATGCAATGACAAAAATACAAATTGATCAATAATAGCATAAATAGTGGTTATACAAGTCAGCAAATGCAAAAAATAGGAAAAAATGAATATGATGCAAATCATAGGCATTCACAAAGCAGATTTGATGATATTTTTGCCAATGCATTGAACAGCAAGCAAGTAAGAAGTTAATTTCATTAGGATGATTTTGTGACGAATGTTTGAAGCTATTAGATTTTAAACCTTTCCAACTTGCAACAAGTAGATAGCAAGTTTTGAATTAAAACAATGGCAGGATTCTTGTCGGCTTCTTCAAACAAGACAATATTGGAGAATTTCATATACCGTATCCATCTATCCAGACAATGGTATGAGGAAACTAAATTCTTTGTTTATGAAGAATATATCTTATGACCGATGCAACGTTGCAATATCATCCCTTTGTTTTTTCACAATTCCAGATAGTAATGTTTAAACAATTGAAAAGCTTCTTAAGATCATGCATTATTAATTTATGCACCGATATATCATGCCTTCCTTGACAAAGAAGACAAACTTTTCTTCTCCAACGCTGACCGTGGACACTTAAATGTTATCTACGACAAAATTGAAATACACAGAAAGGCAGAGCTCAGGATTAACAACTATTCATTTCCTTATTGTCAAATGCACCTAAGCTTCTTGTTTTTTTATCATTCCTACAATCTGCTTGAACACATCTGCAAGTCTTGGGTAATGAGTTTATGAATTAAGTAGTTGAAATTTCAGCAGTCTGTTTACTCTCCAATCAATATTTGAATCCTACCTTTACAAGTATTTAGCGTCAGCATATTCAATGATCATTGTGAATTTCATTTCATTTGTTTTAAATTTTGAGTTGACCTTAAAGACCTCGAATATCTCAAGTACTTGAATGTCTCGACTAATGTCTGCGATGCATGACGGAGAGGAAGCTCTTTACAACTCCAATACTTAACAATATTTTTCGTTTTCCAATATTTGATTTAGTTCTTATATGTTTATTCTTCATCGCACAAAGAATTCTCATATTTCTATTTATCTTTTATTATTCTTGCTATCAGTCATCATTAGAAGGACGGATAACGACTTTCCTGAAGGACGGTTAGGGGTCATTTGACACTTGAATTTAAATTGCGTTTCTCACCCCAGGAAATTCGTGTAGAACGCAAATATCACACATTGTCTGAAAGCTCGCGAAAAATATTATTTTGTACATTTTTCTGTGCAATTTCCGCATTGAATGTTATAAGGTCGACAGATTAACGGTCAAATCAATTAATAAAGATATTTTCACTGGATCACTTCCTGTGTTGGGTCTTGAGCAATGTCCAACTAGATATTTCTATGTAAATTTTATTACTGTTGCATAACATGTGCTCATATCCATGCATATATTCAAATTATATTTTCAAATATCCGATATAGATATAGATATTTTCAAATTATCCGGCTGTGGATACAGGAGAGCAGCCAATAACTAAATGATGAGGAACTATATGCTCAAGAAGGCGACGGAATGCGGCTCGCTGTTAAATGCTGGAAAGATGAAGACATTGATACCGGTACAGCCCAGAAACTTGGCATCAGAGAACAACGATGTGTCGAATCATTAACAACATCGGTTGATTTCTACTCTCGCTTGCTCTTTTTGGAAGTGATTCTGGACGAAGAACTTCTTTGGAGAGGTCGCATCCAAGAAATCAGAACTAAGTGTGTTCAGCTGATGTGCATTCAAGCGAAGAACAAATTTTTCCTGAAGCAAAATTGCAGATTATAGGGTCTCATAAGATATCTCCTGGAGTATTTCTGTTTCGTTCAAAAGATTTCTTGTACCTTGCAAAAGCATTGCTTGAAAATTTACTTCAAAAACGTTGGGCGATACACATTGGAGTGCTTCATCAATAGAAGAAGCGTCTGTCTGTGAACTTTCATGCTCCTGCTTATTATCCAAGCATCACCACTTAGAGTCTCATGCGTCTGTACTCCCAAGTAGACGCTTTTTGTTCCATATTGTCGAAAAATCAATCACTGAAAGTCCTACATTCCAATCACATCCATTATTTATTCGTCTACCTTTTACGATTGTCTTTTGATATTTGATATTATATATACTTGCATATTATATCATATTGATCTACTTGACATCATAGGTACGATATTAGGCACGCGGGAACAAGGTGGAGGCTAGGGAGGGCTGAGCCCCCCTAGAAACATTTTATATTTTCTTTTTGATTAAGCCTATCGTCCACGTACATTTGCGTCTATTGACATGACTCTTGACCGTACGTGAACGCAGTGATCACTATTGTGAGTTCAGAGATGCAGAGCCCCACCTACTGATAAAAAACTGCACAGATTTAGTTGCACTTACATCAAATATATTTAATTAAATATATTTTATTAAATATATATAAATAAATTATAGAATTTACATCAAATTGTGATTTCTGGCAGTATAACAACCAGACCATAAGATCCTAAGAACATTTCCTCAACAGGACTACTTTGACAAACGGGTCGGTCAGAGAAATTCGAATTGTGCCTCAAAACGATCCCTGAGCAGAAAAAATTTAAAATTCAATCTTGTGAATGGCAAAATTAGACGAAGATGAGTCCAGCCAGACATGATGACTGCAGAAGTCCTTGAAGCTTTGTTCGTCAATGCAAAGCGGGGAGAGACTGCGGGCTCTCAGTTTTGAATTTGTATTTCCGTGAATGGATTTCAGTGAAAGAGTTGCGGGAATATTAACCACTTTTAAAATCTCTATTGCAATCGAAATTCTAAGGAAATTACTTGCTTAAATCTAGTTAGAACATGATGGTAGGCTACACAAAGAATGTATGGTTTAAAAAATATTTAAAAAGCTGGAGCAGCTCGATCGTATTGCAAGGTGCTGTGCTAATGCCCAATCAAAATTGCCTTTGAGACAAACCCTGGATAACATTTGTGTCCGTCCTATTCAAAAGATTGCAGACAATTCACTATGTCACCCTTCAGCGGATTTTTTTGTTGCTAGATCTTGCAGCTAAAACGTCAGACACATGAGAAAGTTATTGGTCTGCCATCGGCACATTTTACTTTACATGAAATCTTTCGTCAAATTTTCTTGCTGCAGTCTATTACCGTGCAGATTCCTTGTCATATACCGCTAGCTGTATTGACGAATAAATTAATTTTATATTATATTCTATTCTGCAAAACAGCGATTCGGCTCACTGGGTCAAGAGCACCATAATTCCTGTTTCTGGATTTAGCTGCTTTTGTATAACCAGAAACTAGTAGGTAAGTTGATGTAAAGTAAAAGTGAATATAGTGTGCTACAGGTAATTTTTCGAAAAATCTGTAATTTTTGAAAGCTAGTGATATTCCCACTTTTGGTAATTTTATGAAGCAGAAATATTACAAATTGAACACTTATTACTATTTGACAGAAATTATATACGCATTTGATCGAGAACAATGCTCTTGACTATCAACATCTAAAGCCACCGTGTTAACGGTGCTATGGCCAAAAATGAAGGTGGATCAATTTATGGACTTTCCGTAAATTTTGTGAATTTAAACTTGAAATATAAATTGTCACTTACGCACACATTAATGATTTCAGTCCCACTCGAGCAATCTAATTTCATTCAGTTGCTACACATAGAAAATCGACTGAGTCTGATTCAGATGTTCACATGCACAAATTCTTCTGCAAATGCCTTTCAAAGTGCAGAACGCCAACATCGATTTTCAGAGGATCACTTTTTTGGACGCTCAGCCTACCAGCAATTTACGGTAATCACTCATAAAAATTTCCGCTCATAATATGCATGGCAATTTTGATAGTAAAAGATTGTATGAATGTTCATAAGTCCTTGCGCTTGTTGTTTTAAGTTCATTTCACTCAATAAGCTGAGTTAATGCTATAGACTTGCAGTGTACAATTCGATTTATAGCCATACAATTACAGTGTACATATTCTTCGATGGGCCATAGTCAGATGATTTTTGCTATAGATTTGAGCTGCAAGAGTTCATTGCTGAGATTGAGTTCGTAAGGGATGTGTTCGAATTCGCTTCAGCTTCCCATGGACGAACTGCGTTGCTAGTGAATGAAAAATCTCTAATACAACCACAAAGATGATAAATGATACCACTTTCATTGTAAAACGCCTTCCATTTTAGGCTACTTAAATGATATAATATTTTATGATAATCAACCTATTAATACAAAATTAATCCTTGAGTTATCTGGTAAAATTAATTAATGCTCGTGCTGGCACATGCTTGGGTGTGAGTGTCATTAAAAGCTTACATAAAGTGATTAACGATTGCACCAAAGATAAAATCTTTTGCACTATCATATCTGTATACTGTGTCAAATATCTTTGGATTGCACACTCAAGTGAATCAGCTTAATGAGTATTACTTCTTATTTTTTTACGCATAAGCCCTACATCAATTTGACGTTTTTTGCTTTTTTAATCAACTTGCTTTAGCTTCATCAATAAATATTTTAGTTCAGTTCATCGGAAGCTTTCGATAATTATCTTTGTATTGGCAATGTAGGTCGAATATGTGGTAGAAGTCAATTGTATCATAAACATAATTCGAATGAATTAGGCTAATTAACGTCCTATTCTCCAACCTTTGCTGATCGTGTCATATTCAACACCAATGGGTAACAATCGTTTCCAAAACGAGAGGATTGGGAGAAAAATAAATCCTTGTTTCTTTGCATCTGAGATAATCTTACTTGACGAAGTTGCAGACCAATTAGAGTGGCTTCTATACATCTAATGTACCTATATTTCTATGCTGGTATGATAACTGGCATGTTTACAAAAAGCGACAAAATACAAACCTTAGAAAAATGGTACTTTTTATAATATATCATACATTTCATCTTCTACTGCGTAAAATCCAATCACTTTTGGAGAAAGGTTAGAAAATGCACGAAAACCAGCAGTCATGTATGAACCTGATGAAGTTGATTTAGCTTTAGACGAACCATTTCAAAAATGCAGGATTTCGTTCAATTTAAGTCACCGATTTCTTTTTGTTTGAATATACATGCATTCATATGTGGAAATGCATTTAATAGACTGATCCGCAATGCATGCATGTACGAAAGCATCACGTGCTCTGAGCACAATTTTTTGCATAGTTGGTTTACAAGGCGCCCAGAAACACGTAAGTTAAATGCTCTAGAATTGAAAATACATTTATGAGTAAACTGATCGATTAGTCGCTTGGAAGTGGCACCATATGTCTGACATGAAATCTGACTTATGATTCATAATTACACTAGATCTAAATGCACACGCCCTTAAAAAGGGCAGTCCATTGTTGCTAATTCCTCTTGACATCAGGAATTGTGCGATTTCAGTCTTATCAGTTCAAGTATAAAGCACTAAAAATGTACTCACTAAAAATGTAAGAAGCACTTATCAGGAGCACTTATTCAGGTCATCCTCATTCTAATCGGTCTTCTCAAACCAGGAGCGGTAGTGCAATTGTCTAAGAAGTTGGAAATTTTGTTCCAAAAATGGACAGGAGGTTTACCAAAGGAACATTTTTGAACAAATCAAATACTTTGCAGCTTGATGTACAATCATGGAACTGGAAACTTATAAAAAACGCTCTTCCGCAGAGGCAATTATCATGCACGGCTAAATATAGTCAATAACAAGTATGATTATTAAAAGATGCAAATGTATAGTGAAAATGTGAAAATAGTTTGCCATTTATATGTGTCCCAATGAATTATTGAAGCTTAATAATTAATGATAATCTTGAAGCATTTCTGAAAATGAATTTTAGAACTTTATAATCAAACATTCATTGCATTCCCCAAAAGGAAGCTTATAATATACATCGATCACATTGTACAAGATTGACAATTGATCATAGATACAAATGTGTTGCGTTCATAGAAGGCCATAGCATAAATATCACGATACCATAATATTGCATCAAAATACAATAGTAGCTTTTGACATCAAAACAAGTTCAGGCTTGCGGTTAAAATGACCGGTTGATCATTCTAGTGTTAATGCGTGTTCCGTTCCAGTCCCTCAAAATTATACTGTTTCGGATTTCTTTGAATCTACAAGTGATACGCACATTGAAGCCAAATGTTTCTAATGAAAGCTAGATTGAAGTTTCTGATAATTACGCCCATAGAGGTCGGATTGTTAGATATCTCTGTTATCTAGAGCGGACATGAAATATCTCCAACATGCATAGAAGTGGATAATAGTACAGGTTTTCCTACACGACAACGGCAACTACCGAATCAAGAGCGGCACTTTAATTTCTAAAACGTTAAAAGATAAAATATTACGTCATTTCACAATTGAGAGCGACAACAATAAATAAACTGCAGCAAAATAGTTCAATTGTGTCTCTATCAGATTAGTGAGCGGCATTTCACGTGAAGAATAAATGATATATATTCGGTTTGATCCAAAGCCCTATACAGATGTCTTCACATCTGCTAAATTAACTTATCAATATGGAGCGCCAGCGAATACCTTCTGATGTTAAACGCAGAATCATTATGGCTCACGAAGCCGGAGATGATTATATTGAAGCCGCTCGAGTTCTCGGTGTAAAACGGGGTACTGCGTATTCAATAGTACATCGTTATATACTTGAAGGAGTCATTGAGCGTCCCAGAGGAGGAAGACGACACCAAAAGATGGACGAAGATATGGCAAATACTGTGGTAAAGATTGTTGAATCCCAACCGGAATTCACGTTAGCCCAAATCAAAGCTGATCTACAAGCGCGGATGCCGGACAAGCCATCTGTCTCAATTCAAACTCTCAGCACATGTCTGAGAAATCGTCTTATCTTCTTAAAGAAAATGGAGACTGTTCAAGTCAACCGCAATAGCCATGACGTCAAAGTGGAAAGGGCCGAGTATGCGAACTGGTATCTGCACACGATCAACGCAAACCATCCGCCAACATTTATTTTTCAAGAGAGAAGTAGCTGAGATTCGTGAGCAGTTACACAACTACACTGGACAACAGCGGAATTTGACCTTACTGCAACTCGCCTCCCAAAACATGAGTGCCATCACTGCAAATAAGATGGGAAGGTCTTCCAGACGTATGGGCAGATTGATGCCTAGACTAATTAATCGCGAGGATGTCTTACAAAACTATCAATGAATATTATGGTACTTGTATTACCTTTATGAATCAAAATAATTGTCAAACTTTTCCTTTTAACATATTTTACCTTTTCGAATTAAAAAAATTATCAAAACTTTTTGTATTGACTTACCTGTTAAATAAAATACAATTGAATATGAAAAGCCGTTTATGATTTCAGGTTGCCGCTCATTAAACTTATAAATCCATTAATAAACTCACTTATTTTCACTACCGATTAAAAACAATATCATTCAATTGAAAACGCTGCTGATTAACAGAAATACCGTTGTTGCATCTTAAAACATATTCTTTAATCTGATAGTCGCATTGTCGAACTGGAAAACCTGTACACTTTCTATGGTATTATTAATTTCTATGCCAAACTGTATTCATGACGGAGTAAAAATGAATTGAAAGCAGAGTCATCTGTGAATGTGTCATTTCGTGTTTGTAGTTTGCAATTCTGCCCGTGGATCCATCAGAAGGAAAGCTTTCAAAACTTAATAATTACTTACATCGCACGTATGCAAAAATGTGAAAAATGTAGATTATACGGCATTTACATCAGACGTTATCTCAAATTAAAGACCGAGAAGTCCTGAAGTAGAGTCCTTTCAGAGTCCAGACTGGCGCCATCCAAATCATCTATTGTCCTCTCTAGACAAGAGAAGCAATAGCATAGATATCTGATCTTTATGGTTACGCCATGCTGTCGCGCTACTTACTTGCGCCACTCCACCGTCTCCCAAGTCAAATCGTCTTCTGATAAAAGTTTCGAAAACCGATTCACAACGTCATTCTTGACGTATGGATAGTACTGCTGAAATTTTCTTGATTTTGATGACATGCACAATAAATTGATCATTACAATAAGGCGAATTGATAAATTGCTATACGTCGCGGCAGCGTGGCAGTCCCTTCTCATTCATTGCATGATTTGTATTCTCAAAAATAATTCGGAGTCTGAGCTCTTTCACGGTATGCGAAACCCTGTTGAAAAGGCTGCGCTGACTTTAGATTCATTTAATATATGCGTTTTCAATTCCTCGCCTCTGTTACAACTTAAGATCCTGCCTACGGGAGCCAATGTGTGCGAATATGTGCGCTCCACATCCCTGCAAGTGCGGCGAAATGGTCAATAGAAAAGGACTTCATCCACTATCTTGCAAGAGAGGCGTTGGTAGAGGACCACGGCATTCTGGACTCAACGAAATATTTCGAAGATCGCTGGGAAAGACATGTGCAAAGATCTAGTATGCAATGTATTTCAGCCCACGTCAGTTATTTATGATTTCTGCTTGAAAATATTTGCTGCTACGTTGTTCTACGTATATTAACAATGCAGTTTTACAAAATCTATACAACCATAGCGTCTGTGCTTTGTGTTATTAATCGATTATGGTGAATCATCAAATACACCATCATAACGGCGATGAAATAATCGCTCGATCATTTAAATCTATGATCTTTAAATCGATTCTCGAAAAATCACTGTCGTGTTCTGCGAAGAGTTTTGCCAGAAATATGTCACAGCAAATTATGCAAGCAAGAAACGTGTCATGTCCATCCAAGCTGTCCTTAGCGATTATCGATATTGAATGATCATTGTCGCTCACTTACTTGCTTGAAATCCAAATGTAAATGGAACTAAAACCTTGACCAGGAGATTATTCATGATTCACAAAGGACTCCTCTCTACATACAACAAGAAATTGACGACGCAGTATGAAATGAGGTAGAATGATCAAGTGCTTCATTTCGAGCGATTGTGGTAAAAGCTATTACTATAGGGTCTATTTGCTTTGAAGGCAAACAAGAAAGATGGGAATTTTGGACTAAAGCAAAATAACTAACTAACTAACAATAGGCTAAATTTCGAGGTTCACTGCATAATTAGATATATATGTAATAATATATTTCGCTGCATCTTTGCTCAATTGACCGAAATCTGCTTTCTCTGCCTAAAATACAAAATCTGTTTAAGAATCGGTGTTTCTGAGCACCATACTGCAAAATCACTACCTTACTTCTTGTCAATGTACATGTATTTATCAGATAAGGAAATGCCTGATTGCGAATGCGTATAGAATACTGAAGTAGTTAGTTATGTGATCGACAGGAACATTCTTGAGAATTTCCGGAATCAGTTTCTCACATGTTGCGAAAACAGTATGATTCTGTTTCTGTGCATGTTCTATATATCTGATGAATGTTGAATCAGTTGCACTTACAAATACGATTTAAATAGTTTAAATATCAGCACTCTAAGCGCTAGCGACAGCTCTGTGATGCTGGATAACATAATCTTAAATGACAAGTCGTTTCAAAGTAGACTTGCATAAAGTTGATCGAGCAGTGATGTGAAACATGATCGGCAACCTTCATTGATTGCTAGGCTCATGAGATCAATGTGTAGTGCAATGATTATTTTTGGAATTAATTTCCAGCATCTTGTAAATAAATCCGACAGAGATCTAGCAAATTTATAGAAGGTGTGTAATCTCCCAGAATTTCAGTTTCATTTTGTAATTAGAGTGAAATGGCGATAAATTTTACGCATTCAATGTTTCATTGATACCCCTTTCGAGCATTTATATTATTTTCCAAATTCTTGGTTTCTGGTAGATGCTCACAAACAGACTTAAGCGCGATCTGAAGGATGAACTTCATTCCATTAATAAATATAATTTATGATGCTGCTTCATAATGCAGCAACAGAAAATAGTGCAAATCCATGGTTTTTAGCTAAATTGAGCGCTCTTCTAGCGAGTTAATTTTCTCAAAACATTCATTTTTACTAGGCCCTATATCACAGGCAAATTTCAGGCTGATTTGTTAAGACCTACATTTTTTCGTGAAATTGTTCTAATATACAGCTGCTGACTTTTTGCCTCCAGGTAATGCTGCCATGAAACTGAGTTGTGGCTGTGTGCCGATTAATATAAGTAGTATGATGCCAACATTCTACATGCCGACATGTTTTCGACATCTTCACTATATTTCACTAATCAAAACGTCTTTTGAGGTCACCGATTCAAAGTTAGTCAATTGGAGAAAACAATATAAAAAGTTCGATAAAAGAACAAAAAAAAAACGACACAGGAAGAACATTTTGTTTTCAAGGATTCAAAAAATATGGCTTGATTTGATAAAGTAGGGTGAAGTCAGTTGATGATCGATTTCCGTCTCTCTTATATAACTGGGTTATTCGGTTCGGGCATTTTTTATGTCATATTGCACATGTAGCAAACAAACAATAGCATATGCGACGGTTGACATAAGACTTTCTGAGGAGTTAAATGCACAAAGTTGCTTCTTTCGAGTCAGAAACATGAAGACAATGAAACATGTAGCAAAACTCTTCAGACCTGATTCAATATAGTGTCAAGCAAAATATTGAAAAAGTGGCATTACGTAACGAGTAAACAGCAGAAGATAAC
The DNA here is from genome assembly GCA_907163375.1 of Prostheceraeus crozeri. Classification (NCBI taxonomy): domain Eukaryota; kingdom Metazoa; phylum Platyhelminthes; order Polycladida; family Euryleptidae; genus Prostheceraeus; species Prostheceraeus crozeri. Next base: position 293,094 of record CAJQUW010004330.1, on the reverse strand, counting down.
AGATTAACGAGAAGTCGGCGCGCAGAGTACTCTTGCAAGGAGACAAAGAGATATAACTTTACCATTCTCGAGCTAAAACTCACGGAGGATGAGGGGGAGAAATTAAAATGAAGAATTGGGGACTGTGAAGCAATGACATAGAGAGATGTGGTTGGTGATATGAATGGAGAAGATTGAGTAGCGATATTTGGAGAGAAAAAAATGGCTGTTTGGAAAAGGCATATTCATGATGACGATGGCTCGGGGAATTATGGAATTTTAACTTTTTGAAATTGAAAGACAAAAGTTAGATGAGGACAAGAAAGAGAGGATGACTATCTATCAATAGAAATGCATTTCAAGCGTCCATGAGTTGCAATTAAATGAATAATCATGATCTAGACTCTAATTTTATCATTTCCAAACAATAGTTAGCTCCTTTGGGTAAAGAACTATGGGAAACAATGTACTTTGCTTAGATGGTGGTACAATGAATTTTCATTTAGATTTCACCTTGGTGGCGCTTTCCTGACATTTGGCGCCAGTATTGTGTAAGCGATTTCCCTCAGCTTCGATACTTTTGACACACCAACGCAGTTCGATGACACACGACCGATCGAGTAATTTGATTCTCTTATCATTTTACTGATGCGACATGGGAAGTTATTGTTCAGGAAATTCTGCAGTTATAACGAAGTCTAGAAAACGATACCATTGTTGGAAACCACAACGGTAGAGGAATGCGACTAACCTTTCGCGTAGCGTAGATCTAACATTTCGTAGAAGTAATGAAATACGCATGGAGATTAACAGAGTGAAAAGAGAGAGAGATTGAATGAGTGAGTGAGTGAGAGAGAGAGAGAGAGAGAGAGAGAGAGAGAGAGAGAGAGAGAGAGAGAGAGAGAGAGAGAGAGAGAGAGAGAGAGAGAGAGAGAGGAAGAGAAGAGAGAGAGAGAGAGAGAGGGAGAAGAGAGAGAGAGAGAGAGAGGGAGAAGAGAGAGAGAGAGAGAGAGGGAGAGAGAGAGAGAGTGAGAGAGAGAGAGAGAGAGAGAGAGAGAGAGAGAGAGAGAGAGAGAGAGAGAGAGAAGGAGAGAAGAAAGTAGATATGGGTTGAGATTGCTCTTCATGAATTATTGATGTAGCTAATAATGATAAAGACAGAGTAGAGACAATTGAGACCGCTGAGTTTCAAGAAATGTAATGAAGTTGGTTGGCACTAATAATCCGCATGAATTGCAAGGACCAATCGATTCTCTCTCAAATGTAAGCATGTGTCAAACGCAACACAAATTTTGTTGTTTGAGTAGGTAAACATTGAGCTAAAATTAATTTGACAGACTGTTCGGCTTCGTCTACATTACAGCAATAATTCCTCTATGTCGGCGCCACAGTGTTATTCGCTATCCGGTTAAGTTCGTTTCTAACGTCGATTAATGCACCATTAATTTTTTGGTTGCATTTACTATATGTCATATACAGAACATACACATACATGTATGTACATTATATACTACTTTTATCTTATTCTCTTCATAGATTCGTAACATTCATGGATGTGAATGAGACAAATGCATCTTGCATTTCTAATAGTAGCCAAAGATCAAACAGGATGCGCAAATGGAGCAGCGACAAACAACAGATCCCATTCATCAAGTAAGTAGAAAAGCGCAAGTCAACACCGAAAAACGGGCAACCAAAATTTCTATCTATGCACATGATTGGCTGGCGAACAGCATGCGATCTCAAGCGTGAAGGCTGATGCGCAATCCAGATATTGGCACAATGTCACTCGAGTCGGCTTCCAGCATGAATTTAAGGTCGGCAAATATGAAGACCTTTGTCTGTCTTTGTAGCGAGGAGCGCTGCAGTGAGCTATTTGCGGATGAGGTCGGTGCGCCTGCGCCGTGCATGAGGTTTCGTGGCTGATTTTGCACATTATTTACTTGGTCGGATGCAACCGGAGGCAGCGAAGAGCGACTGTTCAACACTTCGGACAATCAATTGTCGCACTAGTTATGGTGCCGTCGTAGTAGTCGTAACCAGGTTTTCATGGGGGGAGAGGACGGTGGACCCATAGAGTAAATATATTAGGTAGAATGGCAACTCCGCATTTATTTAATCCCCAATGTGTATACACTTTCGAATTTATTAAATGAACTGGAGGGAGAAACATGCTTGATATTGCTACCAAATGTGAGATATGCAAATTTTTGAGGTTCTGAAGAATTTACGACGAAAATGGCTGATCATGATTGTAATGCAGAAGGAATGATGGTATTCTACAGATTCTCCGTGCTATGACAGCCTTAGAGATTTAATGTTTGTCAAATTAGCAATTCGATGGGTTCCTATTACATTCATGCTCAACCTCAAGAGTATTTTCTTAAGCGTGATCATATCACAGACAACCTGCCACTGGCAGAGCAAAATCACATAATCAAAGACAATGATTTCAATCAACTTTGAAAGATGTAAGTAGGTCCACATCACTATTCAGATTCAAGAAATGAAACATGAATTTAGTGAATCATAAAATCATGGTGAAAATTATAATAAAACTTGAAATTTCAGCCGAGAAAGCACGAATAATATCGCGACTTTTTCTGGAAGATTTCCATTATGATGCCGTTCATTAGATTTCCTTGATCATCAGCATAATTTCCGCTTAGTTAGAATGCTTATTAGCAAATATTCATTCATTTTGATATCCAACTTGTTTCATACTACTTATATAGGGAGTCATCTCGGTAGTATTGAAATTGGCAAAATTTTGACTTTTTTAAAATTGCTGAAATAATTTTTTGGACCACGGAAACGCAAACTCCGGAAAAAACTGACTCTTTTCATATAAAAATTTTCACTGTATACAGATACTTTTTTGAGTTGACACTCTACCTATCCCTACCCTATGAGTGGACCTATGAAAAATATGCCTAGGTACCGATGCCAGGCGTCAGAGGTTGCCCCTCCCCAATTGAAAAATGTTTGAGACGTAACGTTTTGGCCATCCTAGAATCTCATTCAGTCCTTGTACACACACGTGGTTGTCTATAGGCCGTAATATGTTGTAGGAGATTTGTGTAAAACCGCTCCTCGAAAATTAGCAAATTCCCAAGCACCTGGTTAACTCTCTAAAAAAAATTTCGCCTCCTTTTCATGACTTTGGTGGATGACCGGAGGATGATCACAACTCTTACAATAAGCATGCATTATCTACCATTGATATCGTTCAATTAAAAAAGCAAATGCATTTCAAAAGTCATTACATGAAGGTCTAAATTCTGCCCATCAAATCCACTCCTGATTAACTTCTGTAGAAGTAATCCCATCCAAAATCAAGGCCAAAATGTGCAACGATGAGTCATCATGCTGACTCAGCCCCCCTCTGGAGGGAAGGAAGGAAGGAAGGCAGCAAGGGTAGGAATCTAGGAACGCCAGAGTTAGAAAAGGTGGGTTTTGGACGTTTTGGGATGAGAAAGGCTATATTTCGGCATGAAGGAGGTCTCGGATGGAAAAACGGAGGGCAGATTCGGAGTCTACGTGAAATTTTGGGTTGGGAAGGTTGTTTCGAGAGGAGCTCTCCTGTGAGGCAAGGATAGGAAACTAGGAATGACAGATTTAGAAAAATGTGGGTTTTGGACGTTTTGGGATGAGAAAGGCCGTTTTTCGGCATGAAGGATGCATGGCTCGGATGGAAAAACGGAGGGCAGATTCGGAGTCTACGTGAAATTTTGGGTTAGAATAAATTTTGAGGACGTCCCCCCTCGGCAGCCTTTCTTCCAACTTTGGTTCTAGAGATGGTAGAAAGTCGTGTGATAGCTCATTTGAAAGCTAAGAGTGAGACAAATGCAGTGGAAGAAACGGCGTGTCTCTACGTTCGTGCGTTGGGGTGTGAGAGTGACTTTAAGATTTTTGCCCATCACCGAAAAAACGATAGAGATAGAAGCCTCAAGTGAATCGGAGAGAAAAAGTCAAAAAGTGTCTTCGCACTGGGTCTCCACACGGGATTTTTTCGTGAAAATGTTGAATTGTGGCCTACTTTGGTGACGACTCACTCAGGAATGGAAGTGAATGAAGAGCTCGGGTTTCTTTTAGGGGCAAGACCACACTTTGTTCTCTAGGATCCTATCTTTTCAGATGTGTGGAAGGTTTCGTTTCCAAATGAGAGCATGTTTAAAATCGAATTTTTGCACATTTTCCAAGATTTTGGAACCATTGAAAAAACGAAAAAGTTTTTTCAACTCAACTTTTGGTCATCGTAGAGAGTCGAGGGATGGCTTAAATGAAAGGTGAGAGCGAGAAAACGTGACTGTCAAAATTTGAAGTCAATCGGAGCACTAGAACCGGAGATAGACGGGTTTAAAGTTTTGGATGATGGAGATTACGTCATCAGCTGATCCCCACAAACTATATAAGCTGGGAACCGACTGAGACTTTTCATTAAGACGAGAGAGATTGTCAAAGGAAGGTCGTCTCTCTGAATCTCCGATGATGGCATCGGACATTCCAAATTTCACGTTTCCGTGGGAAACCGACTTAGAAAATTTCATTGCTGATATCAGCCAAGGCGTCAGACGTTAGCTAGGTTAGCCAGGAGATGACCTTAGTCTCCAGGCCATAAAAGACTCCAAAACTTTAAAGGCTTGTAACTTTGCTTCTACAAATCCTTTTGACTTGATAAAAAAATATTCGATCGCTATTGATCAGACCTATATTTACAGATTACTTATAAAATTTCATAAGTAGCACTAAATGCTGAAAAATTTAAATTCATTATTTTTGGAGGTTTTCTGGGGTTTTCGACCCTGCTGAAGTCAATGAAGGCATGTATAAGTGTCTACAAGCCAGTCTTTCCATGATACAAGCGGCTTTTCACTGAAAGTGAGCATGGCACGGAGAGTTTTGCTGTAATATTCCAATGACAGGGTGTTCCTTCGGGACGGCGGATGATGCCGTAGTGATAAGTGTGGCAAGGGAGTGTGTCATATTTTAGACCGAAACCTCTGGGGCAACTCATGTTGGGCATTTGACACACTTCTCAACGTAGCACTTTGAACGCCAATCGGTTGAGTCTTAGCTATCTTGTCATGGGTGGCTACCAAACATCTCCATTGCAAAACGCTTGTGAATCACGGCTTGCCATCAAGCTAGTCAAAGCAACGACTTGCCAACTTCATGTAAATAACTCCACCGGTTTTCATGTCTGGCTATCAAGTCATTGACGGTGCAAGTCACGGAGATCTTCGGTGTCATACTTCCTGTTGGTGGGCGTTCTTTCGAGACAGCGGTGAAGTCCGTAGCGATGAGTACTGCACGGGACGTTGGCAATGGTAATCCTTGTGAAACCTCCCTGCGTCATGTTTCCAAGTGGTTGCCTTTCGTCTAAACGTTGTACTCTGACCGCCAGGGCGACATTTAGCTATCTGCCACAGGTTGCTTCATAAAATCTCCATTGCACTTGTCTCCCGATAGTTGGCCATACATGCGAGATTGAGCCATGACTTCTTTTAAGAACTATCTCTATCACGGAGACGAAATAATGAATGGAATGAATTGGAAGGGCCACACGCAACCACAAGCTCATTTCTCTCTTCGCTAATGAACAAGCTCTTGCTACTGTAGTCAGAAAGTATATCATGGTTTTCAAAAGCAAAGTTTGGTGTAGTCAAATAGTTTTACCTTGACACATGTTTGTGAAAGTAAAGTTTGATCATCAAAGTGTTATTCGTGAGTGTAGTTAGAAAGTGTGTCATGGTTTGCAAAAGCAAAGTTTAGTGTAATCAAATAGTTTTACCGTGACACACGTTTGTGAAAGTAAAGTTTGATCATCGAAGTTTTATTCGTGAGTGTAGTCAGAAAGTGTGTCATGGTTTGCAAAAGCAAAGTTTAGTGTAGTCAAATAGTTTTACCGTGACACACGTTTGTGAAAGTAAAGTTTGATCATCGAAGTTTTATTCGAGAGTGTAGTTAGAAAGTTTATCACAACACAAGCGTCATGAAATGTAAGCGTTAGTGTAGTCAAATAATTTTACCGTGACACACGTTTGTGAAAGTAAAGTTTGATTATCGAAGTTTCATTCGTAAGTGTAGTCAGAAAGTGTATCATGGTTTGCAAAAGCAAAGTTTGGTGTAGTCAAATAGTTTTACCTTGACACACGTTTGTGAAAGTAAAGTTTGATCATCAAAGTTTTATTCGTGAGTGTAGTTAGAAAGTGTATCATGGTTTGCAAAAGCAAAGTTTATTGTAATCAAATAGTTTTACCGTGACACACGTTTGTGAAAGTAAAGTTTGATCATCGAAGTTTTATTCGTGAGTGTAGTCAGAAAGTGTGTCATGGTTTGCAAAAGCAAAGTCTAGTGTAGTCAGATAGTTTACCGTGACACACGTTTGTGAAAGTAAAGTTTGATCATCGAAGTTTTATTCGAGAGTGTAGTTAGAAAGTTTATCACAACACAAGCGTCATGAAAAGTAAGCGTGAGTGTAGTCAAATAATTTTACCGCGACACACGTTTGTGAAAGTAAAGTTTGATTATCGAAGTTTCATTCGTAAGTGTAGTCAGAAAGTGTGTCATGGTTTGCAAAAGCAAAGTTTAGTGTAGTCAAATAGTTTTACCGTGGCACACGTTTGTGAAAGTAAAGTTTGATTATCGAAGTTTTATTCGTGAGTGTAGTCAGATAGTTTATCACAACGCAAGCGTCATGAAATGTAAGCGTTAGTGTAGTCAAATAGTTTTACCGCGACACACGTTTGTGAAAGTAAAGTTTGATCATCGAAGTTTTATTCGTGAGTGTAGTCAGAAAGTGTATCATGGTTTGCAAAAGCAAAGTTTAGTGTAGTCAGATAGTTTTACCGTGACACACGTTTGTGAAAGTAAAGTTTGATTATCGAAGTTTTATTCGTGAGTGTAGTTAGAAAGTTCATCACAACGCAAGCGTCATGAAATGTAAGTGTTAGTGTAGTCAAATAGTTTTTCCGTGACACACGTTTGTGAAAGTAAAGTTTGATTATCGAAGTTTTATTCGTGAGTGTAGGCAGAAAGTGTGTCATGGTTTGCAAAAGCAAAGTTTAGTGTAGTCAAATAGTTTTACCGTGACACACGTTTGTGAAAGTAAAGTTTGATCATCGAAGTTTTATTCGTGAGTGTAGTCAGAAAGTGTGTCATGGTTTGCAAAAGCAAAGTTTAGTGTAGTCAAACAGTTTTACCGTGACACACGTTTGTGGAAGTAAAGTTTGATTATCGAAGTTCTATTCGTATGTGTAGTTAGAAAGTTTATCACAACCCAAGCGTCATGAAATGTAAGTGTTATTGTAGTCAAATAGTTTTACCGTGACACACGTTTGTGAAAGTAAAGTTTGATCATCAAAGTTTTATTCGTGAGTGTAGTCAGAAAGTGTATCATGGTTTGCAAAAGCAAAGTTTAGTGTAATCAAATAGTTTTACCGTGACACACGTTTGTGAAAGTAAAGTTTCATCATCGAAGTTTTATTCGTGAGTGTATTCAGAAAGTGTGTCATGGTTTGCAAAAGCAAAGTTTAGTGTAGTCAAATAGTTTTACCGTGAAACACGTTTGTGAAAGTAAATTTTGATCATCGAAGTTTTATTCGTGAGTGTAGTTACAAAGTTTATCACAACACAAGCGTCATGAAATGTAAGCATTAGTGTAGTCAAATAGTTTTACCGTGACACACGTTTGTGAAAGTAAAGTTTGATTTTTGAAGTTTTATTGGTGAGTGTAGTCAGAAAGTGTGTCATGGTTTGCAAAAGCAAAGTTTAGTGTAGTCAAATAGTTTTACTGTGACACACGTTTGTGAAAGTAAATTTTGATTATCGAAATTTTATTCGTGAGTGTAGTTAGAAAGTTTATCACAACACAAGCGTCATGAAATGTAAGCATTAGTGTAGTCAAATAGTTTTACCGTGACACACGTTTGTGAAAGTAAAGTTTGATCATCGAAGTTTTATTCGTGAGTGTAGTCAGAAAGTGTGTCATGGTTTGCAAAAGCAAAGTTTAGTGTAGTCAAATAGTTTTACCGTGACACACGTTTGTGAAAGTAAAGTTTGATTATCGAAGTTTTATTCGAGAGTGTAGTTAGAAAGTTTATCACAACACAAGCGTCATGAAATGTAAGCGTTAGTGTAGTCAAATAATTTTACCGCGACACACGTTTGTGAAAGTAAAGTTTGATTATCGAAATTTCATTCGTAAGTGTAGTCAGAAAGTGTATCATGGTTTGCAAAAGCAAAGTTTAGTGTAATCAAATAGTTTTACCGTGGGACACGTTTGTGAAAGTAAAGTTTGATTATCGAAGTTTTATTCGTGAGTGTAGTCAGATAGTTTATCACAACGCAAGCGTCATGAAATGTAACCGTTAGTGTAGTCAAATAGTTTTACCGCGACACACGTTTGTGAAAGTAAAGTTTGATCATCGAAGTTTTATTCGTGAGTGTAGTCAGAAAGTGTATCATGGTTTGCAAAAGCAAAGTTTGGTGTAGTCAAATAGTTTTACCGTGACACACGTTTGTGAAAGTAAAGTTTGATCATCGAAGTTTTATTCGTGAGTGTATTCAGAAAGTGTGTCATGGTTTGCAAAAGCAAAGTTTAGTGTAGTCAAATAGTTTTACCGTGACACACGTTTGTGAAAGTAAATTTTGATCATCGAAGTTTTATTCGTGAGTGTAGTTACAAAGTTTATCACAACACAAGCGTCATGAAATGTAAGCATTAGTGTAGTCAAATAGTTTTACCGTGACACACGTTTGTGAAAGTAAAGTTTGATTTTCGAAGTTTTATTCGTGAGTGTAGACAGAAAGTGTGTCATGGTTTGCAAAAGCAAAGTTTAGTGTAGTCAAATAGTTTTACTGTGACACACGTTTGTGAAAGTAAATTTTGATCATCGAAATTTGATTCGTGAGTGTAGTTAGAAAGTTTATCACAACACAAGCGTCATGAAATGTAAGCATTAGTGTAGTCAAATAGTTTTACCGTGACACACGTTTGTGAAAGTAAAGTTTGATCATCGAAGTTTTATTCGTGAGTGTAGTTACAAAGTTTATCACAACACAAGCGTCATGAAATGTAAGCATTAGTGTAGTCAAATAGTTTTACCGTGACACACGTTTGTGAAAGTAAAGTTTGATTTTCGAAGTTTTATTCGTGAGTGTAGTCAGAAAGTGTGTCATGGTTTGCAAAAGCAAAGTTTAGTGTAGTCAAATAGTTTTACTGTGACACACGTTTGTGAAAGTAAATTTTGATCATCGAAATTTTATTCGTGAGTGTAGTTAGAAAGTTTATCACAACACAAGCGTCATGAAATGTAAGCATTAGTGTAGTCAAATAGTTTTACCGTGACACACGTTTGTGAAAGTAAAGTTTGATCATCGAAGTTTTATTCGTGAGTGTAGTCAGAAAGTGTGTCATGGTTTGCAAAAGCAAAGTTTAGTGTAGTCAGATAGTTTTACCGTGACACACGTTTGTGAAAGTAAAGTTTGATCATCGAAGTTTTATTCGAGAGTGTAGTTAGAAAGTTTATCACAACACAAGCGTCATGAAATGTTAGCGTTAGTGTAGTCAAATAGTTTTACCGTGACACACGTTTGTGAAAGTAAATTTTGATCATCGAAGTTTTATTCGTGAGTGTAGTTACAAAGTTTATCACAACACAAGCGTCATGAAATGTAAGCATTAGTGTAGTCAAATAGTTTTACCGTGACACACGTTTGTGAAAGTAAAGTTTGATTTTTGAAGTTTTATTCGTGAGTGTAGTCAGAAAGTGTGTCATGGTTTGCAAAAGCAAAGTTTAGTGTAGTCAAATAGTTTTACTGTGACACACGTTTGTGAAAGTAAATTTTGATTATCGAAATTTTATTCGTGAGTGTAGTTAGAAAGTTTATCACAACACAAGCGTCATGAAATGTAAGCATTAGTGTAGTCAAATAGTTTTACCGTGACACACGTTTGTGAAAGTAAAGTTTGATTATCGAAGTTTTATTCGTGAGTGTAGTCAGAAAGTGTGTCATGGTTTGCAAAAGCAAAGTTTAGTGTAGTGAAATAGTTTTACCGTGACACACGTTTGTGAAAGTAAAGTTTGATTATCGAAGTTTTATTCGTGAGTGTAGTCAGATAGTTTATCACAACGCAAGCGTCATGAAATGTAAGCGTTAGTGTAGTCAAATAGTTTTACCGCGACACACGTTTGTGAAAGTAAAGTTTGATTATCGAAGTTTTATTCGAGAGTGTAGTTAGAAAGTTTATCACAACACAAGCGTCATGAAATGTAAGCGTTAGTGTAGTCAAATAATTTTACCGCGACACACGTTTGTGAAAGTAAAGTTTGATTATCGAAATTTCATTCGTAAGTGTAGTCAGAAAGTGTATCATGGTTTGCAAAAGCAAAGTTTAGTGTAATCAAATAGTTTTACCGTGGGACACGTTTGTGAAAGTAAAGTTTGATTATCGAAGTTTTATTCGTGAGTGTAGTCAGATAGTTTATCACAACGCAAGCGTCATGAAATGTAAGCGTTAGTGTAGTCAAATAGTTTTACCGCGACACACGTTTGTGAAAGTAAAGTTTGATCATCGAAGTTTTATTCGTGAGTGTAGTCAGAAAGTGTATCATGGTTTGCAAAAGCAAAGTTTGGTGTAGTCAAATAGTTTTACCGTGACACACGTTTGTGAAAGTAAAGTTTGATCATCGAAGTTTTATTCGTGAGTGTATTCAGAAAGTGTGTCATGGTTTGCAAAAGCAAAGTTTAGTGTAGTCAAATAGTTTTACCGTGACACACGTTTGTGAAAGTAAATTTTGATCATCGAAGTTTTATTCGTGAGTGTAGTTACAAAGTTTATCACAACACAAGCGTCATGAAATGTAAGCATTAGTGTAGTCAAATAGTTTTACCGTGACACACGTTTGTGAAAGTAAAGTTTGATTATCGAAGTTTTATTCGTGAGTGTAGTCAGAAAGTGTGTCATGGTTTGCAAAAGCAAAGTTTAGTGTAGTGAAATAGTTTTACCGTGACACACGTTTGTGAAAGTAAAGTTTGATTATCGAAGTTTTATTCGTGAGTGTAGTCAGATAGTTTATCACAACGCAAGCGTCATGAAATGTAAGCGTTAGTGTAGTCAAATAGTTTTACCGCGACACACGTTTGTGAAAGTAAAGTTTGATTATCGAAGTTTTATTCGAGAGTGTAGTTAGAAAGTTTATCACAACACAAGCGTCATGAAATGTAAGCGTTAGTGTAGTCAAATAATTTTACCGCGACACACGTTTGTGAAAGTAAAGTTTGATTATCGAAATTTCATTCGTAAGTGTAGTCAGAAAGTGTATCATGGTTTGCAAAAGCAAAGTTTAGTGTAATCAAATAGTTTTACCGTGGGACACGTTTGTGAAAGTAAAGTTTGATTATCGAAGTTTTATTCGTGAGTGTAGTCAGATAGTTTATCACAACGCAAGCGTCATGAAATGTAACCGTTAGTGTAGTCAAATAGTTTTACCGCGACACACGTTTGTGAAAGTAAAGTTTGATCATCGAAGTTTTATTCGTGAGTGTAGTCAGAAAGTGTATCATGGTTTGCAAAAGCAAAGTTTGGTGTAGTCAAATAGTTTTACCGTGACACACGTTTGTGAAAGTAAAGTTTGATCATCGAAGTTTTATTCGTGAGTGTATTCAGAAAGTGTGTCATGGTTTGCAAAAGCAAAGTTTAGTGTAGTCAAATAGTTTTACCGTGACACACGTTTGTGAAAGTAAAATTTTGATCATCGAAGTTTTATTCGTGAGTGTAGTTACAAAGTTTATCACAACACAAGCGTCATGAAATGTAAGCATTAGTGTAGTCAAATAGTTTTACCGTGACACACGTTTGTGAAAGTAAAGTTTGATTTTCGAAGTTTTATTCGTGAGTGTAGACAGAAAGTGTGTCATGGTTTGCAAAAGCAAAGTTTAGTGTAGTCAAATAGTTTTACTGTGACACACGTTTGTGAAAGTAAATTTTGATCATCGAAATTTGATTCGTGAGTGTAGTTAGAAAGTTTATCACAACACAAGCGTCATGAAATGTAAGCATTAGTGTAGTCAAATAGTTTTACCGTGACACACGTTTGTGAAAGTAAAGTTTGATCATCGAAGTTTTATTCGTGAGTGTAGTTACAAAGTTTATCACAACACAAGCGTCATGAAATGTAAGCATTAGTGTAGTCAAATAGTTTTACCGTGACACACGTTTGTGAAAGTAAAGTTTGATTTTCGAAGTTTTATTCGTGAGTGTAGTCAGAAAGTGTGTCATGGTTTGCAAAAGCAAAGTTTAGTGTAGTCAAATAGTTTTACTGTGACACACGTTTGTGAAAGTAAATTTTGATCATCGAAATTTTATTCGTGAGTGTAGTTAGAAAGTTTATCACAACACAAGCGTCATGAAATGTAAGCATTAGTGTAGTCAAATAGTTTTACCGTGACACACGTTTGTGAAAGTAAAGTTTGATCATCGAAGTTTTATTCGTGAGTGTAGTCAGAAAGTGTGTCATGGTTTGCAAAAGCAAAGTTTAGTGTAGTCAGATAGTTTTACCGTGACACACGTTTGTGAAAGTAAAGTTTGATCATCGAAGTTTTATTCGAGAGTGTAGTTAGAAAGTTTATCACAACACAAGCGTCATGAAATGTTAGCGTTAGTGTAGTCAAATAATTTTACCGCGACACACGTTTGTGAAAGTAAAGTTTGATTATCGAAGTTTCATTCGTAAGTGTAGTCAGAAAGTGTATCATGGTTTGCAAAAGCAAAGTTTAGTGTAGTCAAATAGTTTTACCGTGACACACGTTTGTGAAAGTAAATTTTGATCATCGAAGTTTTATTCGTGAGTGTAGTTACAAAGTTTATCACAACACAAGCGTCATGAAATGTAAGCATTAGTGTAGTCAAATAGTTTTACCGTGACACACGTTTGTGAAAGTAAAGTTTGATTTTTGAAGTTTTATTCGTGAGTGTAGTCAGAAAGTGTGTCATGGTTTGCAAAAGCAAAGTTTAGTGTAGTCAAATAGTTTTACTGTGACACACGTTTGTGAAAGTAAATTTTGATTATCGAAATTTTATTCGTGAGTGTAGTTAGAAAGTTTATCACAACACAAGCGTCATGAAATGTAAGCATTAGTGTAGTCAAATAGTTTTACCGTGACACACGTTTGTGAAAGTAAAGTTTGATTATCGAAGTTTTATTCGTGAGTGTAGTCAGAAAGTGTGTCATGGTTTGCAAAAGCAAAGTTTAGTGTAGTGAAATAGTTTTACCGTGACACACGTTTGTGAAAGTAAAGTTTGATTATCGAAGTTTTATTCGTGAGTGTAGTCAGATAGTTTATCACAACGCAAGCGTCATGAAATGTAAGCGTTAGTGTAGTCAAATAATTTTACCGTGACACACGTTTGTGAAAGTAAAGTTTGATTATCGAAATTTCATTCGTAAGTGTAGTCAGAAAGTGTATCATGGTTTGCAAAAGCAAAGTTTAGTGTAATCAAATAGTTTTACCGTGGGACACGTTTGTGAAAGTAAAGTTTGATTATCGAAGTTTTATTCGTGAGTGTAGTCAGATAGTTTATCACAACGCAAGCGTCATGAAATGTAAGCGTTAGTGTAGTCAAATAGTTTTACCGCGACACACGTTTGTGAAAGTAAAGTTTGATCATCGAAGTTTTATTCGTGAGTGTAGTCAGAAAGTGTATCATGGTTTGCAAAAGCAAAGTTTGATGTAGTCAAATAGTTTTACCGTGACACACGTTTGTGAAAGTAAAGTTTGATCATCGAAGTTTTATTCGTGAGTGTATTCAGAAAGTGTGTCATGGTTTGCAAAAGCAAAGTTTAGTGTAGTCAAATAGTTTTACCGTGACACACGTTTGTGAAAGTAAATTTTGATCATCGAAGTTTTATTCGTGAGTGTAGTTACAAAGTTTATCACAACACAAGCGTCATGAAATGTAAGCATTAGTGTAGTCAAATAGTTTTACCGTGACACACGTTTGTGAAAGTAAAGTTTGATTATCGAAGTTTTATTCGTGAGTGTAGTCAGAAAGTGTGTCATGGTTTGCAAAAGCAAAGTTTAGTGTAGTGAAATAGTTTTACCGTGACACACGTTTGTGAAAGTAAAGTTTGATTATCGAAGTTTTATTCGTGAGTGTAGTCAGATAGTTTATCACAACGCAAGCGTCATGAAATGTAAGCGTTAGTGTAGTCAAATAGTTTTACCGCGACACACGTTTGTGAAAGTAAAGTTTGATTATCGAAGTTTTATTCGAGAGTGTAGTTAGAAAGTTTATCACAACACAAGCGTCATGAAATGTAAGCGTTAGTGTAGTCAAATAATTTTACCGCGACACACGTTTGTGAAAGTAAAGTTTGATTATCGAAATTTCATTCGTAAGTGTAGTCAGAAAGTGTATCATGGTTTGCAAAAGCAAAGTTTAGTGTAATCAAATAGTTTTACCGTGGGACACGTTTGTGAAAGTAAAGTTTGATTATCGAAGTTTTATTCGTGAGTGTAGTCAGATAGTTTATCACAACGCAAGCGTCATGAAATGTAACCGTTAGTGTAGTCAAATAGTTTTACCGCGACACACGTTTGTGAAAGTAAAGTTTGATCATCGAAGTTTTATTCGTGAGTGTAGTCAGAAAGTGTATCATGGTTTGCAAAAGCAAAGTTTGGTGTAGTCAAATAGTTTTACCGTGACACACGTTTGTGAAAGTAAAGTTTGATCATCGAAGTTTTATTCGTGAGTGTATTCAGAAAGTGTGTCATGGTTTGCAAAAGCAAAGTTTAGTGTAGTCAAATAGTTTTACCGTGACACACGTTTGTGAAAGTAAATTTTGATCATCGAAGTTTTATTCGTGAGTGTAGTTACAAAGTTTATCACAACACAAGCGTCATGAAATGTAAGCATTAGTGTAGTCAAATAGTTTTACCGTGACACACGTTTGTGAAAGTAAAGTTTGATTTTCGAAGTTTTATTCGTGAGTGTAGACAGAAAGTGTGTCATGGTTTGCAAAAGCAAAGTTTAGTGTAGTCAAATAGTTTTACTGTGACACACGTTTGTGAAAGTAAATTTTGATCATCGAAATTTGATTCGTGAGTGTAGTTAGAAAGTTTATCAAAACACAAGCGTCATGAAATGTAAGCATTAGTGTAGTCAAATAGTTTTACCGTGACACACGTTTGTGAAAGTAAAGTTTGATCATCGAAGTTTTATTCGTGAGTGTAGTTACAAAGTTTATCACAACACAAGCGTCATGAAATGTAAGCATTAGTGTAGTCAAATAGTTTTACCGTGACACACGTTTGTGAAAGTAAAGTTTGATTTTCGAAGTTTTATTCGTGAGTGTAGTCAGAAAGTGTGTCATGGTTTGCAAAAGCAAAGTTTAGTGTAGTCAAATAGTTTTACTGTGACACACGTTTGTGAAAGTAAATTTTGATCATCGAAATTTTATTCGTGAGTGTAGTTAGAAAGTTTATCACAACACAAGCGTCATGAAATGTAAGCATTAGTGTAGTCAAATAGTTTTACCGTGACACACGTTTGTGAAAGTAAAGTTTGATCATCGAAGTTTTATTCGTGAGTGTAGTCAGAAAGTGTGTCATGGTTTGCAAAAGCAAAGTTTAGTGTAGTCAGATAGTTTTACCGTGACACACGTTTGTGAAAGTAAAGTTTGATCATCGAAGTTTTATTCGAGAGTGTAGTTAGAAAGTTTATCACAACACAAGCGTCATGAAATGTTAGCGTTAGTGTAGTCAAATAATTTTACCGCGACACACGTTTGTGAAAGTAAAGTTTGATTATCGAAGTTTCATTCGTAAGTGTAGTCAGAAAGTGTATCATGGTTTGCAAAAGCAAAGTTTAGTGTAGTCAAATAGTTTTACCGTGACACACGTTTGTGAAAGTAAATTTTGATCATCGAAGTTTTATTCGTGAGTGTAGTTACAAAGTTTATCACAACACAAGCGTCATGAAATGTAAGCATTAGTGTAGTCAAATAGTTTTACCGTGACACACGTTTGTGAAAGTAAAGTTTGATTTTTGAAGTTTTATTCGTGAGTGTAGTCAGAAAGTGTGTCATGGTTTGCAAAAGCAAAGTTTAGTGTAGTCAAATAGTTTTACTGT
The DNA here is from genome assembly GCA_907163375.1 of Prostheceraeus crozeri. Classification (NCBI taxonomy): domain Eukaryota; kingdom Metazoa; phylum Platyhelminthes; order Polycladida; family Euryleptidae; genus Prostheceraeus; species Prostheceraeus crozeri. The sequence goes on along the minus strand of CAJQUW010004330.1, from coordinate 276,977 downwards.
GACACACGTTTGTGAAAGTAAATTTTGATTATCGAAATTTTATTCGTGAGTGTAGTTAGAAAGTTTATCACAACACAAGCGTCATGAAATGTAAGCATTAGTGTAGTCAAATAGTTTTACCGTGACACACGTTTGTGAAAGTAAAGTTTGATTATCGAAGTTTTATTCGTGAGTGTAGTCAGAAAGTGTGTCATGGTTTGCAAAAGCAAAGTTTAGTGTAGTGAAATAGTTTTAACCGTGACACACGTTTGTGAAAGTAAAGTTTGATTATCGAAGTTTTATTCGTGAGTGTAGTCAGATAGTTTATCACAACGCAAGCGTCATGAAATGTAAGCGTTAGTGTAGTCAAATAGTTTTACCGCGACACACGTTTGTGAAAGTAAAGTTTGATTATCGAAGTTTTATTCGAGAGTGTAGTTAGAAAGTTTATCACAACACAAGCGTCATGAAATGTAAGCGTTAGTGTAGTCAAATAATTTTACCGCGACACACGTTTGTGAAAGTAAAGTTTGATTATCGAAATTTCATTCGTAAGTGTAGTCAGAAAGTGTATCATGGTTTGCAAAAGCAAAGTTTAGTGTAATCAAATAGTTTTACCGTGGGACACGTTTGTGAAAGTAAAGTTTGATTATCGAAGTTTTATTCGTGAGTGTAGTCAGATAGTTTATCACAACGCAAGCGTCATGAAATGTAAGCGTTAGTGTAGTCAAATAGTTTTACCGCGACACACGTTTGTGAAAGTAAAGTTTGATCATCGAAGTTTTATTCGTGAGTGTAGTCAGAAAGTGTATCATGGTTTGCAAAAGCAAAGTTTGGTGTAGTCAAATAGTTTTACCGTGACACACGTTTGTGAAAGTAAAGTTTGATCATCGAAGTTTTATTCGTGAGTGTATTCAGAAAGTGTGTCATGGTTTGCAAAAGCAAAGTTTAGTGTAGTCAAATAGTTTTACCGTGACACACGTTTGTGAAAGTAAATTTTGATCATCGAAGTTTTATTCGTGAGTGTAGTTACAAAGTTTATCACAACACAAGCGTCATGAAATGTAAGCATTAGTGTAGTCAAATAGTTTTACCGTGACACACGTTTGTGAAAGTAAAGTTTGATTATCGAAGTTTTATTCGTGAGTGTAGTCAGAAAGTGTGTCATGGTTTGCAAAAGCAAAGTTTAGTGTAGTGAAATAGTTTTACCGTGACACACGTTTGTGAAAGTAAAGTTTGATTATCGAAGTTTTATTCGTGAGTGTAGTCAGATAGTTTATCACAACGCAAGCGTCATGAAATGTAAGCGTTAGTGTAGTCAAATAGTTTTACCGCGACACACGTTTGTGAAAGTAAAGTTTGATTATCGAAGTTTTATTCGAGAGTGTAGTTAGAAAGTTTATCACAACACAAGCGTCATGAAATGTAAGCGTTAGTGTAGTCAAATAATTTTACCGCGACACACGTTTGTGAAAGTAAAGTTTGATTATCGAAATTTCATTCGTAAGTGTAGTCAGAAAGTGTATCATGGTTTGCAAAAGCAAAGTTTAGTGTAATCAAATAGTTTTACCGTGGGACACGTTTGTGAAAGTAAAGTTTGATTATCGAAGTTTTATTCGTGAGTGTAGTCAGATAGTTTATCACAACGCAAGCGTCATGAAATGTAAGCGTTAGTGTAGTCAAATAGTTTTACCGCGACACACGTTTGTGAAAGTAAAGTTTGATCATCGAAGTTTTATTCGTGAGTGTAGTCAGAAAGTGTATCATGGTTTGCAAAAGCAAAGTTTGGTGTAGTCAAATAGTTTTACCGTGACACACGTTTGTGAAAGTAAAGTTTGATCATCGAAGTTTTATTCGTGAGTGTATTCAGAAAGTGTGTCATGGTTTGCAAAAGCAAAGTTTAGTGTAGTCAAATAGTTTTACCGTGACACACGTTTGTGAAAGTAAATTTTGATCATCGAAGTTTTATTCGTGAGTGTAGTTACAAAGTTTATCACAACACAAGCGTCATGAAATGTAAGCATTAGTGTAGTCAAATAGTTTTACCGTGACACACGTTTGTGAAAGTAAAGTTTGATTTTCGAAGTTTTATTCGTGAGTGTAGTCAGAAAGTGTATCATGGTTTGCAAAAGCAAAGTTTAGTGTAGTCAAATAGTTTTACTGTGACACACGTTTGTGAAAGTAAATTTTGATCATCGAAATTTTATTCGTGAGTGTAGTTAGAAAGTTTATCACAACACAAGCGTCATGAAATGTAAGCATTAGTGTAGTCAAATAGTTTTACCGTGACACACGTTTGTGAAAGTAAAGTTTGATCATCGAAGTTTTATTCGTGAGTGTAGTCAGAAAGTGTGTCATGGTTTGCAAAAGCAAAGTTTAGTGTAGTCAGATAGTTTTACCGTGACACACGTTTGTGAAAGTAAAGTTTGATCATCGAAGTTTTATTCGAGAGTGTAGTTAGAAAGTTTATCACAACCCAAGCGTCATGAAATGTAAGTGTTAGTGTAGTCAAATAGTTTTACCGTGACACACGTTTGTGAAAGTAAAGTTTGATCATCGAAGTTTTATTCGTGAGTGTAGTCAGAAAGTGTGTCATGGTTTGCAAAAGCAAAGTTTAGTGTAGTGAAATAGTTTTACCGTGACACACGTTTGTGAAAGTAAATTTTGATCATCGAAGTTTTATTCGAGAGTGTAGTTACAAAGTTTATCACAACACAAGCGTCATGAAATGTAAGCATTAGTGTAGTCAAATAGTTTTACCGTGACACACGTTTGTGAAAGTAAAGTTTGATTTTCGAAGTTTTATTCGTGAGTGTAGTCAGAAAGTGTGTCATGGTTTGCAAAAGCAAAGTTTAGTGTAGTCAAATAGTTTTACTGTGACACACGTTTGTGAAAGTAAATTTTGATCATCGAAATTTTATTCGTGAGTGTAGTTAGAAAGTTTATCACAACACAAGCGTCATGAAATGTAAGCATTAGTGTAGTCAAATAGTTTTACCGTGACACACGTTTGTGAAAGTAAAGTTTGATCATCGAAGTTTTATTCGTGAGTGTAGTCAGAAAGTGTGTCATGGTTTGCAAAAGCAAAGTTTAGTGTAGTCAGATAGTTTTACCGTGACACACGTTTGTGAAAGTAAAGTTTGATCATCGAAGTTTTATTCGAGAGTGTAGTTAGAAAGTTTATCACAACACAAGCGTCATGAAATGTAAGCGTTAGTGTAGTCAAATAATTTTACCGCGACACACGTTTGTGAAAGTAAAGTTTGATTATCGAAGTTTCATTCGTAAGTGTAGTCAGAAAGTGTATCATGGTTTGCAAAAGCAAAGTTTAGTGTAGTCAAATAGTTTTACCGTGACACACGTTTGTGAAAGTAAATTTTGATCATCGAAGTTTTATTCGTGAGTGTAGTTACAAAGTTTATCACAACACAAGCGTCATGAAATGTAAGCATTAGTGTAGTCAAATAGTTTTACCGTGACACACGTTTTTGAAAGTAAAGTTTGATTTTTGAAGTTTTATTCGTGAGTGTAGTCAGAAAGTGTGTCATGGTTTGCAAAAGCAAAGTTTAGTGTAGTCAAATAGTTTTACTGTGACACACGTTTGTGAAAGTAAATTTTGATTATCGAAATTTTATTCGTGAGTGTAGTTAGAAAGTTTATCACAACACAAGCGTCATGAAATGTAAGCATTAGTGTAGTCAAATAGTTTTACCGTGACACACGTTTGTGAAAGTAAAGTTTGATCATCGAAGTTTTATTCGTGAGTGTAGTCAGAAAGTGTGTCATGGTTTGCAAAAGCAAAGTTTAGTGTAGTCAGATAGTTTTACCGTGACACACGTTTGTGAAAGTAAAGTTTGATTATCGAAGTTTTATTCGAGAGTGTAGTTAGAAAGTTTATCACAACACAAGCGTCATGAAATGTAAGCGTTAGTGTAGTCAAATAATTTTACCGCGACACACGTTTGTGAAAGTAAAGTTTGATTATCGAAATTTCATTCGTAAGTGTAGTCAGAAAGTGTATCATGGTTTGCAAAAGCAAAGTTTAGTGTAATCAAATAGTTTTACCGTGGGACACGTTTGTGAAAGTAAAGTTTGATTATCGAAGTTTTATTCGTGAGTGTAGTCAGATAGTTTATCACAACGCAAGCGTCATGAAATGTAACCGTTAGTGTAGTCAAATAGTTTTACCGCGACACACGTTTGTGAAAGTAAAGTTTGATCATCGAAGTTTTATTCGTGAGTGTAGTCAGAAAGTGTATCATGGTTTGCAAAAGCAAAGTTTGGTGTAGTCAAATAGTTTTACCGTGACACACGTTTGTGAAAGTAAAGTTTGATCATCGAAGTTTTATTCGTGAGTGTATTCAGAAAGTGTGTCATGGTTTGCAAAAGCAAAGTTTAGTGTAGTCAAATAGTTTTACCGTGACACACGTTTGTGAAAGTAAATTTTGATCATCGAAGTTTTATTCGTGAGTGTAGTTACAAAGTTTATCACAACACAAGCGTCATGAAATGTAAGCATTAGTGTAGTCAAATAGTTTTACCGTGACACACGTTTGTGAAAGTAAAGTTTGATTTTCGAAGTTTTATTCGTGAGTGTAGTCAGAAAGTGTATCATGGTTTGCAAAAGCAAAGTTTAGTGTAGTCAAATAGTTTTACTGTGACACACGTTTGTGAAAGTAAATTTTGATCATCGAAATTTTATTCGTGAGTGTAGTTAGAAAGTTTATCACAACACAAGCGTCATGAAATGTAAGCATTAGTGTAGTCAAATAGTTTTACCGTGACACACGTTTGTGAAAGTAAAGTTTGATCATCGAAGTTTTATTCGTGAGTGTAGTCAGAAAATGTGTCATGGTTTGCAAAAGCAAAGTTTAGTGTAGTCAGATAGTTTTACCGTGACACACGTTTGTGAAAGTAAAGTTTGATCATCGAAGTTTTATTCGAGAGTGTAGTCAGAAAGTTTATCACAACACAAGCGTCATGAAATGTAAGCGTTAGTGTAGTCAAATAATTTTACCGCGACACACGTTTGTGAAAGTAAAGTTTGATTATCGAAGTTTCATTCGTAAGTGTAGTCAGAAAGTGTATCATGGTTTGCAAAAGCAAAGTTTAGTGTAATCAAATAGTTTTACCGTGGCACACGTTTGTGAAAGTAAAGTTTGATTATCGAAGTTTTATTCGTGAGTGTAGTCAGATAGTTTATCACAACGCAAGCGTCATGAAATGCAAGCGTTAGTGTAGTCAAATAGTTTTACCGCGACACACGTTTGTGAAAGTAAAGTTTGATCATCGAAGTTTTATTCGTGAGTGTAGTCAGAAAGTGTATCATGGTTTGCAAAAGCAAAGTTTAGTGTAGTCAAATAGTTTTACCGTGACACACGTTTGTGAAAGTAAAGTTTGATTATCGAAGTTTTATTCGTGAGTGTAGTTAGAAAGTTTATCACAACCCAAGCGTCATGAAATGTAAGTGTTAGTGTAGTCAAATAGTTTTACCGTGACACACGTTTGTGAAAGTAAAGTTTGATCATCGAAGTTTTATTCGTGAGTGTAGTCAGAAAGTGTGTCATGGTTTGCAAAAGCAAAGTTTAGTGTAGTGAAATAGTTTTACCGTGACACACGTTTGTGAAAGTAAAGTTTGATTATCGAAGTTTTATTCGTGAGTGTAGTTAGAAAGTTTATCACAACCCAAGCGTCATGAAATGTAAGTGTTAGTGTAGTCAAATAGTTTTACCGTGACACACGTTTGTGAAAGTAAAGTTTGATCGTTGAAGTTTTATGACTGACTGAACTCACAACAGCATTAGAAAGTTTAGGACAACACAAGTGTCATGAAAAATACTTTATTTTGTCTTTGGTTTAACATCATTGAAACGCACTTTACTAATGGCAATGTCAATATGGTTTATTTTATTCAGAATCAAATGATCGGTGTAACCATGAAAGTTGTCCATCCGAGAAATAATCTTCTGCAGATGTCGTGTATAAAACTCAGAAGCAACAGTAACATATTCTTGTCAGTAGGAACGAAATTGTAAGTCAACACTTTCCGCTTCTTTACCTTGTGGAAAATGAGTGTAATTGACATTTGCAATTAAGTGAGCCTTGATGATACTGTTTTTGAAAGAGGATATCAACTCCGTAAATATTTCTCGTGAGTAGTCTAAACATGCTCCCAATTCTGTGTCCTCCCTTTGAAACTCAAGGATATAATCTTGTATTAAGCCTCCGAAGCTCTCTTGATGTAAGCGAATCGTGCAATCATCATGTTTCAATGTATTGACTTCAGGTGCCATGGTTGAGTCTATTGCTAAACATCATGTATGCCTAAGACGATTTCAATAACGCGTTACAAATTTGTGTGCACATCGGGAACTCTAGCTCGTCTGTGATTGGACAAGAGGTCTCATCCATTCACTGCTTAGGAAAATCTTATAAAAAGCAGTATACCAGCTCTGCTCTTCACATTTGTCTCTCACAAGGTGATTGTCGGTGAGCTCCTGCTATCAGGTTGTTTTGACTTGCTATCAAGTTGAATAGTCTCTTGCTATCAAGAGATTCACTTCTGCTCATAAAACATATCATCGCTGTAATACCTCCTTTGCTCGAGCGTTCCTTCGGGACGGTGGGTACTGCCGTAGAGGGATTGCGTTGCACGGGTTGTTCGTCGTTTGTTAGATCGAAACCTCTGAGCCGTTGCTCATGTTGGGCGTTCGACTTCATACTCAACGTGACGCTTTCTCTCGCCAGGTCAGAGTACTTCAGCCATTCGACAAAGGTTAGTCTTTATGATATGGAGTAGAGTGAAATGTAATTCATTAGATGTCACTTCAATGATTGTTCCCATGATAAACGTTGACTAGACAAATGAAACGATTCTCATTTTCCTTTTCAGTGATTGAAGTCTTACTATTCAGTATCTATTATCAACTAACTGCCATGGAATTCAACAAAGTTGAAAATTTCCGCATTGCTGTCGAGATGGAGAAGGCCACCATCGAGCAATGTAAGTATTTGTATCAAGGTTGACTCACTCTATTACTAACCTTATTAGGGTAGACATCCTAATTAAAATCAAGAGCCCCTCCCTTATTTTGTTCATGTTTAAACCGAATCCAAATTTTAGCTCTGCTTATCTTTGCTGTCATTCTTTTTTAGTGCATTAATGTATTCGTAATTGGGAACCCGTCCCCCAAGGAGCAATCGGGGAAGCCTATGAGCGGCTTTGCAAGTGTAAGTGCCCTCACCTATGAGAACTGAGAGTTGGAATGTCATGTTTTAGAACTTCTGTATCCTTACAGCTCACTCTCTATCATTATTGTCTCCGCAACCTCTGATCTCATCTCCTTTTCCTCTCTACAAATATGGCAAAGATGAAAAAGTGGGTAGAAGCCGCGAGGCGGAGATTCAATGCTGAATTTCCGACCCTACCTTCCCGTCCATCTACTTCCGCTGAAGGTCCAACTCCTTTCTCGAGCACCGTCATCGCCCGACCTCCACCGCCTGCTCCGCTTCCTGCACCAGTCCTTGCTCCCCGTCACCACGTCCCTCCGACACCCAAGCCCAGGACCCTTCCACCCTCGGCTCGTGTCGCACTCCTGCCTCCTCCTCAACCATCGGTGCTGCCGGAGATGAAGTCCCTAGGTAGTAAGTAACCGTGATTGGGAAATAGGGGGATAAGACTTGAAACTTGAAATTGTGATCATGTTACTAATCTCTTTTCTCTTTTTCTTAACAGATCTTGCGACGGTTTTCCTGGACGGCAACGTTCCCTCCCGCCCAATCATCATCCCAGCATCGCCACCACCACCTCCAGCAGCGGCCGAACTCCCTCTCCTCTCCGTTCAGTCGGTGGAGCGTGTGTTATTGGAGTTGGAGACAGTGGGAGAGAAGAGGGAGATTGAAGTCGAAGAGGAGAAGGACTTTCGATGCCAGCGGTGTGACAGGGTCTTCGCCTCAGCCTACAGTTTGAGACGTCACAACGCTGGCAATGCCTGCAGAGGAGGAAAGCGCCCACCGATCCCTCAACGACCCAAGTGTGAAGGTTGTGGACGCACGTTCTACAACAACACCAACTTGCGAGTCCACATCGAAGGCGGTTCCTGTGGCAGTGTAAGGCAACTTACAACGTCATCAGGTTGGAAGCATCCTTCATCGCACGTCGGCTTTTCCTGTTCTTGGTGTCAGAAGACCTTTCCCACAGAGTTTGTTCTCTCTTCGCACACTCATCCCACTGAGCTTTACACTGACAACACTGTCACTTTAAGGCTGAGCAAGGTTTCCCTTGAGAGGCTCGTTCGAGACTATGAGTTAGAAAGCTCTGAACCTGTAAAAGATATTCATCCTTTCTTGATGTTTAATTCATCAAATGTTGACGAGCTTAGATAGTTTTTGCTCAAAGGTATGTTCTATCTCACTGCTCGTCTCAATAAGGTAGACAGTAGCACGGGAGAAGTAGAGTCCACTGTGATCATTAGGATAGCCTACTGTGCTGCTGATCTCATAGGTGATGTAAACAAGTGGATTGAGAGACATGCGATCTATCTCGTCAGCAACTTGAATAAATTTAATGAAAGAGATAGCGGTCTGGTTTTTGATGGGATAGAGAAAGTAGACATTAAAATCAATCTTTTAGAAAATTTGCAAGGGAGTGGTTCTTTCACCCTCCCCAAAGCACTGGCTAGCAAAAAGGCTGTCATCAATGTAGAGTGTCAGTCCCAGTGTTTCAAGTATGCCGTCCTCTACATTCTTCACTATAATGATATAGAAATGCATCGTCAAAGAGTCACTAAATATCGTGAATGGGAGGATGAGCTTAAGTTTGACGGGTTAGATGTCAACACATTAGATTTTAAAGGCATCGCCCAATTTGAAAAATTGAATGAAAATTTGAATGAAATTAAGATCGTCGTCCATCTCTGGGAAAAAAGGTCTGAAGGGTGTTAGGTATAACAACCGCCAAAGTAACTTCGACCGGGTTGTCAATCTTCTCATAGTCTATAGCGACATCCACCCAGAATGGCATTTTTGTGGCATTCCTAAAATTTCAAAGTTGTATCGCCACCAACAAAGTTATGATGACAAACATTATTACTGTGATCGCTGCACACGGCGTTTCACAACTAAACCATTTTTTAAACAGCATTACGAGTGGTGCTCTCGGGGTAAACTTCAAATGGAAGTCATGCCCAAAGATAAATTTTATAAGTATGAGGAAAACGGCAATGAGCTCAGTCCCATATGTACCATCTATGCGGACATTGAATGTTATATTGAACAAGAAGACCTAAGTCATGAGCCAGCAGCCATTGCTTGTTATGAAGTTTGGCATCCATATTATAGGAATCAAAATAAAATGCATGTGTGGCAAGGTGAGGAGTGCGTTGAAAACGTCCTCAACTTTTTAGATAGGAAAGCCCGTTTTCATCAACGGTATGAAACGGAGCTGACTCATGAGGCGGAAAATGACTTACACTATAAACCCACTAGGAAGTTGTTGCTCACCCAATTGAGCAAGCAGCATTATATCGTGCACTATTCCATCCTCAAATTCTATCTCGGTATGGGGATGCAACTTGACAAAGTCCATCGCGCTATCCAGTTTAGGCAGAAGCCCTTTCTAAAACCGTATATAGAATTGGGCTGAATCCAAGAATCCTTTCAAAAAGGACTTCTTTAAATTTAAGAATAATGCCCTCTTTGTTAAAACCATGGAGGATGTAAGAAAGCGCATGGACTATCGTATCGTGACTGATCCGGAAACGAGTATCAAGCTATGCCACTCACCGTTGTTTTGTCACCATGATGACATTTCCGAAGACATCACTGGTTTCAAATGTTAAAATCCAAAGTAGAACTTTGCAAGCCCATTTATGTCGGTCAAGCTGTCTTGGATCACTCCAAGCTAGAAATGTACAAGTTGTTTTATCACACCTTTAAAACTTGCCCATTGATCCAACATGTGGAATTAGTAGGAGGCGATACAGACAGCTTCTTCCTAGCTTTGACACCAGTAGCCAAGTCAAGCAGGGAGACATTTTAAAATAATTAGCACCCAAGTTTGATAGTTCCAACTATCCCACTGACCATCCGCTTTACTCTACCACAAATAAAGCGAAGCTTGGCTGCTTCAAGGATGAGTGTGCCGGCAAACAGATAGAGGAGATGATCTTGCTTCGTCCCAAGATGTACTCCATGAAGCTAAAGTCCTCAGAGCTTTCTATTAAACGGGCGAAAGGCATCTCGAAGTCAATCGTTAGAAAAATGACACATAAGGACTATCAAGATGCCTTAGATTCACTTAAAATTAAAAAAGTAGAAATGACCATTTTAAAATCACAATCGCATCAAGTCAGAACAACGACGTTTAGGAAACGAGGTCTCTCAGCTTGGGAAGACAAGCAATGCTGGATGAGTCCTAGCCACTCATTACCGTACGGCCATCCAGACACTCATCTACCTCCACCCAAGAGACAGAAACTTTCTCCTCCTCCGTCCGGCGATGTATGATGATGAATGCTTCCTCACTGTTATGATTGATGTTTTGCGTTTTCACTCCATGGCGTTTTCTATGGGGTGTTGTTAGTGAGTCCTTTGTAACATGCGTCCATATTCTGATCACTTCATATCATGACTTGCATATCAACTGGTTTTCCTGACTTTGTTTTGTCCCTGTACAGTTTCCTTAAATGACTTTGTTTTCTTCGGTGATTTGAGCCATAAAAACTTTGTTTTCTGCTACCATCAGTATTACCTGTGTCGGTGCTATGAAAATCGGCTGTGATGATGAATAATATGTCATGTACATACTGTGTCGTTTTCCTTTCACATAAAGTTGCGGTTCAAGTAGGGCGGACTGATTTGGTAATAATGTCATAAGCATGTTACTGTTTGTAAGATAGGTGAAATATAAAATGAAGTCAGAATCATTTCACTGTTTGTAAAGTTAGAAATAAAGTTGACGTTTGTAAAGTTAGAAATAAAGTTGTTGTTTGTAATGTTAGGAATAATGTCATTCACAAATGGTTAAGTTAGTAAATGTACTATGCACCAACGGTTAACATTCACTTGTGTTATATAAGAGCCTAAATCCCTAAATCCCAAAATCCAAATTTAGGTAGCCCTATCCCCATAGATTATGGACTTTAGCAATTTATAGGTAAAGTATAAAATAAAGTGACAAGCATTTCACTGTTTGCAAGACAGGTAAAGTATAAAATAAAGTCATAACCATGTCAGAGTTTGTAAGTTAACATCCTCACCAACGAATGTAACATCATGAAAATTTCTTCGGCTTAGGAAACATCAACCACTTTGCTGACTCATGTCTATAAATAGCTCTGACTCATGAAGTGGTAAAGCACAGTCAGTTAAATAAGAATCTAATCAGTCTTGTTCAACCTTCTCACCAACAAGTGTGTGGGCAATAGTTCATTGCGATGACTCATTCAAAACACATCATGTGATTAATACGATTCCATTAATTGTGACTCATACAGATAGTGCATTAAAGATTTAACAAAGTCAGCTACTTTACTGATATCACGTAAACCAGTCATGATAAAATGTCCGTTGTGAAACACTGCAATATGTACAGGATGCCACTTCCGAATCAGAGCAGCAGGAAAGAGTTTAGTTTCATAAAATATACAATGATTACTGGTTTTGATGTTTGCTAGATTCACTAACATCTTCAATTGAACAGACACTACTATATTCTTCAATGTCAGGGGACTGAGGCGTAGATGAGGCACGAGTGTTCGCATTTTCTTGTCGACTTCGTAACACATGGACTGCATCACGAAATGAGAAAGGTTTCCTAGGACTTGGATTTTGCCGCAGCGAAAGATTTGAAGATTTCGACCGTTGCTCATGCGAATGACCAACATTTATGGACGACTGTGATGATACACTGAATCGGGAAGATGGGCATGCAACTGTTCTAAATCGATGTATCTTCAGAGATTCATTTCGGGCATGGCGTTGATGATGCGGATGGGGAACATTATTCACAAATGACATGAAGGTTGAGTGAACTTCCCTTTTATACTTTTCCCATGAGGGTTTTGGAATCACGATGTAGCAGTGATCATTATGTAGAATCATCTCTTGAATGCGAATAAATACAATGCCTTCTCTTACGTTAATGACACGGCAAGAGTTGGATGGGATAGCGCGATGTAACCTTCGTAGTTTAAAGCGTTCTAGAGTTATCTGAAGTTGACGTTTCATATCATGAAATGTAACACACTGACTTTTCCATGATACATTGAGGCATGCTGATAATTTCCACATGATCATGATTCAAACCTGAGTGAATAATGGTATGTCTAAGAAAGAAGGAGAGAGAGTCATGTTCATGTGTGGCATGGTGAGTGTACATTTTCTTTCTTGATACGGTGGCCGTTAGGCCTTGGTCTCATAAAGACCAATGGTGCGTACTCCAATGGTTTGCAATTGAGTAAGTCGAATAATTCTCTGCCCTCCTTTTCATGGATGATGAGACAGTGTCTATCCATATGAACATACATGTATCTTCTCTCCATGATGGGAACTTGTGGCCGCTTCCGATTGTGTCGAACAATTTCTTTGGGAATGGTGAGATTTTTTTTCAGGAATGTTTCAAGAGTATTGAATTGTAACCGTGTCCAATAGTCTAACGGTACACACACAGCGAGTCCATACTTTGTTGACATAACCTTTAGATAATCCATCCGATGACTTGGACTTTTTATGGTCACGACTTCTCCATGATGAGTTACCTTTTGATTGAAAGCATTTTTACCCGATGCTAAAGTAAGGGAGTTCAGTGTACCCAGTGCGAGAGCAGAGGAGTTGATGGCTTCGATCAACTGCATGGTTAGCGCAAGGACGGAAGTGATTGCCATGAGCTCAGTCGTCCGTTTTATAACCAGACCTAGCTCCAATCACATGCGTTTCCCTTTTCATGTTTTCCCTGTCTTTGTTATGTGACAAAGAGTTATCACACGTGAACTTTTGACTGCGTGGGTGGAAACCTTCCCTATGACTGACTGCCCTCTTACAAAGTCGTTCTAGTCCTCACAAAGACTTTAGTGACACACCCCTTCTAGCGAACAAAGACGCATTCATTTATCTAACAAAGAGCCTGATAGTAATGCACAAAGCGCAATGACTCATTTTGTGATACGACCCTTTTCTCGAACAAAGACGCATTCATTTATCTAACAAAGCGCAATGACTCATGTTGCTCTATACACCATTGCAAAATACTCAGTTAAAAGAAGTCTTTATTGCATCTACACAACGTGTCGACCATCAAACAAGGTCGTGGATGTAAACACACTCAGTTGAATCATGATATGTTTAACAACGTATGCATTTCCTTCCATCGTCTCTCCTATTCTCTCCATAATTTTCTCCATATGACGTACATAAAATTGATCACTAAGAGTATTCCATTCTGTGCAATAGGATCCGAAACGAAGTGACTTTTGCAAATCTTTCAACTCAATATGAGTAACGAGTCTACCCTTCACATCTTGAGGTTGTAAACTCTCTATCAATTTTTTGAAGAGAGGAAGGCTTTCAGTTACCACTATTTTCATAGGTTTTGACCGCAACGATTTACTTGCGTATCCACTTTTGGTAAGTATACCGCCGGCGTTTGAAGATAGAGTCGAACACCGTTGTAGTGCACTTGTTGTTCGTAGGTAGGATAGCCGTGAATTACCTTTTCAATTTTCGGATTCCACAACTCGAGATGTTGAGGATTCAGTGATGCAGCAGTTGGAGTAGGATTCATGGCCATGGCAGTCTGTAACGAAAGAATACCACTAAGTACATTCATGATCATCAGAGAAAGGAAAATCCTTAGCTTAGCAGTGACATATAAGGTGGCCTTTAAGAGGACCTTTTGGGGCGTTCACATGATTTAAAGCTTATCACCAAAGTCTAAGTCTTCGTCATCGTCCGGTAAATTAAATGTCTTGGGCTTAGGACCCGAATTAAGTTTCAATTCCCTAAAAGACTTAAAGGTAAAGCGTCTAGGTGGTGGAGGTAGCGGTGGTGATGGTTCAACAAAATAGGTTTGTACAATCATCGGCCACACACTGTCGTGCACCTCTCTTCTAAAATGTTTGTAAGGTTTAGGCCACACAGTCATGACACTCACTTGTAAATTTGGAAACAGGATTGTATCAGACAAAATTGAGACGGAGAATGGCTTGAGCAAGTCACACACGCTTTTCGAATCAAGAGAATGAAATGAAGAGAAAATGGGGAGACGTCTGTTTTTATAGTCTCCTGCGAATCCACATTTGACACTATGACAGCCAATCAGAGACCTCCGTTTCTCCCCTGACTTCGTTGCGGCAGGGAAAAGGAGGCACGCGGACGACTGACTCATGATTGCTTTTCCCAAATCTTGTAGTCAAATCTAGTTTAGCACATTGAGTTGAATATGAATGTGTTTTATGCGACATAAGAGCAAGTTTGATCCATGCTCTTGAAATGAATCTAGTCGAGATGCAATTTCGCCATGTGTCGCTGATAGAAATATCTAGGATCATGTATCGTCTCTGCAGAATAGGATGCAAAATGAAACACTACACGTTCGCCTGCATGTTCATCAGTCACTTTCTCAAATTCAATCTCTGCAACTAATCGTCCTTTCACATCTTTATCTATCAAACTGTCCATGAGCTGTTTGAAAACGAAGTAACCTTTATTGATAGCAAATTCTAAGTCTGCCTTTTCATGATGAAATGAGATGATGTAGTCCCTAATCACACCACGAAGACTCTGTCGATGAAAACGTAGTGAACAAAATTCATTCGTAAACTCTACTGCATCTGTCATCTTTCTTCCTATCACTTCGGAGACATAGCATGAATGACATTCAGGTGTAAAATGTCACTCTGATTCCAAATCTGGTCTCAGTTTTCTCATACGATGCTTCGCTCACCCGCTAGAGCCATTTTCATAAAAATTCTATCTCTGTCGTTTTTTCGGTGATGGGCAAAAATCTTAAAGTCACTCTCACACCCCAACGCACGAACGTAGAGACACGCCGTTTCTTCCACTGCATTTGTCTCACTCTTAGCTTTCAAATGAGCTATCACACGACTTTCTACCATCTCTAGAACCAAAGTTGGAAGAAAGGCTGCCGAGGGGGGACGTCCTCAAAATTTATTCTAACCCAAAATTTCACGTAGACTCCGAATCTGCCCTCCGTTTTTCCATCCGAGCCATGCATCCTTCATGCCGAAAAACGGCCTTTCTCATCCCAAAACGTCCAAAACCCACATTTTTCTAACTCTGTCATTCCTAGTTTCCTATCCTTGCCTCACCGGAGAGCTCCTCTCGAAACAACCTTCCCAACCCAAAATTTCACGTAGACTCCGAATCTGCCCTCCGTTTTTCCATCCGAGACCTCCTTCATGCCGAAATATAGCCTTTCTCATCCCAAAACGTCCAAAACCCACCTTTTCTAACTCTGGCGTTCCTAGATTCCTACCCTTGCTGCCTTCCTTCCTTCCTTCCCTCCAGAGGGGGGCTGAGTCAGCATGATGACTCATCGTTGCACATTTTGGCCTTGATTTTGGATGGGATTACTTCTACAGAAGTTAATCAGGAGTGGATTTGATGGGCAGAATTTAGACCTTCATGTAATGACTTTTGAAATGCATTTGCTTTTTTAATTGAACGATATCAATGGTAGATAATGCATGCTTATTGTAAGAGTTGTGATCATCCTCCGGTTATCCACCAAAGTCATGAAAAGGAGGCGAAATTTCACACGACTTTCTAACATCTCTAGAACCAAAGTTGGAAGAAAGGCTGCCGAGGGGGGGAGGGGGACGTCCTCAGAATGTTTCTCTCCGATTGAGCTGGAAACAACCTTCCTAACCCAAAATTTCACGTAGACTCCGAATCTGCCTTCCGTTTTTCCATCCGAGTACTCCTTCATGCCGACAAACGGGCTTTCTCATCCCAAAACATGCAAAACCCACCTTTTCTAACTCTGTCGGTTTTCAGAGATTCCTGCCATTTTCCCTCTCTAAACACAGGAAAACCTGGACATAGGAGGCCTTCCACTGCATTTTTCTCGCACTTAGCCTTCAAATGAGCTATCACACGACTTTCTACGATCTCTAGAACCAAAGTTGGAAGTCTCCTCCAGAGGGGGGGGAGTCCTCAAAATTTTTTCTCTCCGATTCCGCTGGAAACAACCTTCCTGACCCAAAATTTCACGTAGACTCCGAATCTGCCCTCCGTTTTTCCATCCGAGACCCCCTTCATGCCGAAATATAGCCTTTCTCATCCCAAAACGTCCAAAACCCACCTTTTCTAACTCTGTCATTCCTAGATTCCTATCCTTGCTGCTCCTCCTTCCTTCCTTCCCTTCAGAGGGGGGGGGTAGGGAACGCTTTCGTCCTCACGGACCCATTCCTCCCACCACATCCTTAGCGACTTCCTTCCAGAGGGGGGCCTGAGTTAGCATGATGACTCATCGTTGTACATTTTGGCCTTGATTTTGGGATGGGATTACTACTTTCTGTGTATCAAAAAATCCATGAAATATTGAAGTGAATCAAGTATTTAACAAACACATACAGCCATCGTACAATTGCATATATGCATATGCAAGTAAAAGTGCAAGATTGCCGAATATGTGATGCACAAGAGGTTTGTAAAGAGATTGAAATACCCCTAATTAAATATATCATTGTTATCATCAAGGACAGTTCCAACAATGTTTTGCTGCGAGTGCAAATCCTTCTCTAATATCACGCATATCAAATGTTATCTTTGTTAGGAGATCAACTCTACTTCAGTGTCACATCTAAATCCTGCTATAGAAAATGGAATGCTCTTCAGTCGAATAATTCGTAATTGCATGATGTCAATGTCCTTGATGTAATTACCTATCAGGTGATTTAAGTCATGGTGAATAAAATCTGTTTTCTCGAGTACCTAACAGCTTTTACAACATCGGTGTAGATACTTCCTGAGTGGAAAATGGAGTGATGGCTGGAGCCACACAACTTATAGAAGTAGGCAATAAAACTATGGATTGAGCCTCGAAAGCCATTATCTATAATGACTATTAGAATTACGCCAGTATTTTCATCAAGGAGTATTTGGGTCATTTTTATCATAATTGCAAAATACACTGTTCTAGATAATATTCGCACACTTACTCTAAACCAAAACTTAACCGGAACTTTAGACATTTCTGATTTGAACTTTGCCACAGAGGATATCTCCACGATTAATAATTTTTCAAAGGATGTTCAAACCGGCTGTTCCCAAAATGTTTAGATTTTTTCTTGGGTAATTATTAATGACTTGTGATCCATGAAGAAATAGTCTTCATAATTTTGTAATTATTCAAATTTTCTTTTTCAGATTTTTTCTTTTTGTCAAAAATAATTGGATTGGTTCTCATCATACCTTTTTGTAGTTTTTGGTTAATTTAATATTTACTTGAAAATTCCTTTTCCAACTTTCTGGGATGATGAATGGCGTAGATGCGATAGCAAGTACCCAGAATTTCACAAAATAAATCTCATGTACCAAGAAATTACCGGCAACCTTATCTTGCATTAAACACTATATCTACAGTATAACACTTCAGAGAAGCTGCAACACTTCATTAATTTTGGTATAAAATATTAATTCCCCAGTGGCTTAAATAATTGCGCGATGTATTTAATCTATGAATATAGAGAGATATATGAAAGTTAGTGTAACATTGAACACTAAATTGTACTCTTGGAGAAAAATATCTCCAGCTATTCATCAAAAGTAAAAGATTAGTATATTTTGTTTTCTTTATTTTATAGGTTCTGAGATTATCCGTATTAGGAAGTCAGATGATTTTTCTACTCCTGAATTTAGCTCAGGCACTGAGCAACAAATAATCTTGGTCATTGTTTTGTCTGTATTAATGGTTGGCGTTATAATAAAAGAAGCATTTATAACAATTAAATAACTTTCTATAAAGAAGGCTATGCATATTTTCGTGCTTCATTATATAATCATCAATAAAAATCAAATATGATATGTTGTCCAAATTCAATAGTTTCTACATCATTTTTTAATCAGCGACGACAATGTAGGCCTACATCAGTGCACATCAAACAGACGAATGTCACTTGATTCTACTATCGTATGTTTACTCTTGGTGACATTTTCAAAGACTGGTTGCAGCATCTTGACATGGTAGTCGCCTCGATTAGACGTTTTGGATAGTTGATGGTCACAAACAGTAACCATCACAAAGGGCAATAAGTACAGTGAATCATTGAACACAATGTAAATTGAAGTCTGAACTCAGTGGAGCCTGAATACAAACACTACTTATTTTGCATTCAGCTGGTAAACGCAGATCATAAGAAGTCGGTCAATTCGAATGACAAAACTATAGAGACCTCTACACCTCAGTGGATTTTATTAATCAGCGATTACGGACTTGTTTTCGAATTTATCCCATGTATGTTGTTTCAAACAGGCCAGGGCTAAATAAACAATTCAACCCGAACTCTCATCGCTGCTATATGTCGACAAGCTGACGCGCACACAAAATAACATGTCCTTCATTGCAATGGTACAAAGTACAGTGAAGTTTCACATTTTTTCGGATAATTCTAAATCTGAAGTGAAATCCCATTGTCATCTCCTTTCGAATTGGAGATATGCACAAGCGAGGAAGCATAGTCACATTATCCAAATGAAACTGCTACTCCGGGAGTAGACTTAGCAAGTAGTAGAAAAGTTTGGAAATCATGTAACAAGTCTGCTCTGTGTGTACTCAGCACCAACGGGCCAATGTCTATTCACCTTAGATTGAGTATCAGCCAATCATGTTAGCTTACGCAATGAAAAAGAGTGTACAATGTAGGTGTTAATGTGCATATCATCAGTCGGTGTCATGCAGCCTACAACTGACTTGCACGAAGGCAATGATTCTATTGATCAGAATTAGCTCTTCATACGAGCGCTTAACTCATGATTTCTATCCTTGTGGAAGTGTAGTTATGCCCACCATTCATAGACGATATGACTTTTTGGGATGCGGGAATCTAAGAGACGGACCATTTTTGTCCACATGGTTGCAACGTCTCACCATTATCAGAACATCTTCAAAACAAATGTGGAAATTAGACAATTTGTGACTATTCTAGACCACCAGTAAAGCTGAATGAAACAGAATCTCTATTTAGGCTTTCCGAATCAGATAGTATCTCTCCTTGGAATTCTCAGATGTACTACTAAGCCAAATAGCTCCATGGATTGAATCAATCGTAAGTGCTCAAAATGTTGTAAAAATGAAATCAAAGTAATTGAAGTCATAATTACATACCCGGTATCTAATATTGGTCGGGGCAATGAATCGTGACCACGAATGCAGTCTGAGAATGAGAAATAGCAATAATTGTACCTTACCAGATTATGCTTAGAATGATCAAAGATAATTATTTGACGATCAATAACTTTCATGTGAAAATATTGAGTCACAAACACGTTGTAATTCTTTCGTAAATACTAGATAGAATTGCAAATTAATTGTAAAATCATATATGCATAATCGCATATTTTCTCTGAAATTCACTTATGAAAACAGATGGATGAGCATTCATATTTCCATACACTTCCTATCTCTCTATCCTGGAAAACTTCTTGCTACTTATATCGTTGCAAGCAATTGTTTCCTCCAATTTGAATTAACCTTCAATTTTGAACGAGTATGCATGAACAGATGCGTATGAAAAGCATCGGAGAAAAAAACAGTACCAGTCTCACATTGTGCTTAAGAATCTTAAGATGACTATCATTTAACTTAATGATCATTCAACTGACTTTTGAAAAAACAATTCAACCAACTGACAAATCTGTGAAGTTTGACTTGCTGTTCAACTTGAGATCACGATGTTTATGATATCCAGCTTACGAATTGTCATTTCACATAGCGGATGCTATAAGAATTGATATATCAAGAACACAGCAAAAGTCAACAAGTGAGTTGTGTTTTAGTTAGAACACTGCAAAGGATAAGTGCACTTTTCGAAGTAGAGAACTTGTCAAATTATGTTAATGTGTAATCTAATTCTAAGTTAAAGATTAAATGACTGCTGTTTGCAAAGTTGGACTCATGGAAATTAAAACAAAGATAGGCCTTGACTGGTTTGCTCATAACCAACAAACTTTTTGATGGATGTTTGATATTGTAAATCAAAGTTGTGTCTAGACTTCTTTGACATTGTTTGTCCCAGAGATTAATGGATTAGATTTTGAGTCCTCACGTTCCAGCATTGAACAGACTTAATTTTCGAATCCTGCATTGAAAGAAAATCGTGTCTCCCGTTGGACTAATTCAAATATATTATGCGGTTCTTCTTTTTGTGTTGCTTGAACGATAAAGTTCTTTATTTTGCACTCCATCTCCTTAATTCTCTAACCCGCAATTCGTTTTCATAATTTAGTTTATTTGTTTAACATTTGTCAAAGATTGACGGTCAATATTAGACCACAGAGTAAACATTACAGCTCAATCTTTCCGATTCGAAGGGAAATTCGAATTGTACCGAGTAAATGGACTGCATCATTTCTACCCTTCGTTTAGAAACGTCGAGCAACAAATGAAACATGGCCACAACTTGTCCGCCTCACAAAATAGTCTTTGCAATTTGCCACCGTTTGTCTTTCGCATTTGTATAGTTAATAAAACATCAAAAGCACCGCTATCTGAGTAACAATATCACCAAGAGATTAGCCAGCTATGATACTGAATACAAATGAGTGCTGAGTATTCACTTCCTATTTGAGAAAATTATTAAAAACGATTTTATTTGAGATCGACTTGATATTTTGATAGCTTTGATTTAGTCGAATACCAAATGCATATTGCGTTGGACTCATCCAAAAGTTATTATTGCCAGACGTTTCTGTAAAAATAATGTTATTTGAATGTGCAAAACATAAATAAAATCAATTATGCATGTGATATTTTGTAGTCTGATTTCACTAATGCGTAGCTGATGTTGTCCTTTACAATGTTCTTTCTGAAGAAATAGATCATCATCTCCATAAAGAAAACTTAAGGCTTGAACATCTGAGATTCTTTAAAGTTAATAACAAAGCGTAATAAGAAAGCCAACGACACTCCCCGGGTAATTAGACCGGTTTATATGTTCTGGTGCTATTTTACGGAGCAACAGTTAATCGGAGTAATGAAGTTCAACAATAAAAAGATTCTTATGTTTATATGTACTTAGCTGAACACGAATACAGACCTATAACCGGGCCGGGTAGACAGGGGCCTGATCTGGATTGCTCTTGGGCCTGAACAGGAATGTCTATGAATGATGTGATATAGAACTTGGGATGGACAACTCCCAAAGCGTGGACAATTGACTGTGGGCTGAATTTTTTATGACAGTGGAAATTTCTATGTTTGATTTTAAGGGTATACACTGGGGTACTCTACTCTCATAAATGCTTCCCAAATGTTATATGTTGTCAACCATTAGGAAAGAATGGATTATTTGTGGATAAAAATGAGAAAATCGCTTGCATTCTTGCCAAATTGTGTTCCTCGCAGTGTTAATCAATTCAAGGTCATTTTGCACTCACTTGAATATCTTGTTGGTGTAAACTTTGCGTCATGTCTTCTGGAGTATGGTTTAGAATCAACTGACAAGTTGATTGACAATACAGATTCTTGCCCAAACCTACGCAAATTTAGTAGCATTTACATCATGAACATTAACATAGAGTTTCTAAATCTTTCGGTGGGACGTCAACAAGTTGAATTGACTGCTTTGATGATTTCAGATTCATTTCAATTTTTTATTGTGACCGAGGAACTTGATTGCAAAAAGTGTTAATTCTGCTATCGATTGACTCAACGTAGCTACGAGATTGCTACGACGTATCGATTGCAATATAAGTAACAACATTTCCTTGATTTTCACAGAATATTTGAATGCTGGTCAGTCACATGTTACTATATTCAGAATAATAACGAAATTGACAAATTGCAATGAATACATGAAGTGATTCAGAAAGAAATTACGTCGATAACAATTTCTATGAAATTTGAAGAACCAAATGGACACAGAATGTTTGCGACTTACTATCGAAATCGTCTTCAATATTTTCTCAGATAGCTATAGAGTAATTGCAAAAACATGTTAGCCTATCACATCACTATGCAAAAGGCAGAGTAAACGGACCTATAATCTACACCAGTGACATTTCTACATATTTTCTGAGGTGCTGCGGAAATCAGATATGCATGCAAGCCTTGGTCTTGGGTAATCGGGACTTCACTACTCATTTTGATTTCGACATTTTTTTTATTCGTTCATCAAGGGAGATTATGAGAATTTATAAGAAATCATCAAGTGAGAATATATGCAGATCGTCTCTATTGTAGCCACATGGCAAAATTTAATAATACATTGGCTGCAATCATCATAAAAATGCATTAAGGCATTAATAAGGAAACATAATTAGGCCCATAGCGATCGTCTCAACCAATGAGAAACAAGAATTAGGAGATTTTATTTGCAGTGTTAGAGAGATAGAAACTAATGTGCAATTTGACTAAGTGTGGCTAGTGTGGCATAAAGGTGTGGCTAGTGTGGTTGATACTAGTGTGGCATTCTTTTGAATATAGGGGTTGGTAATGACGAAAATGATGGTGCAACTATTTATATCAAAGAGCAAATGTGAGCGCAATCATTTACAGACATAAACACTTTGAACCGATAGAAATAATATTTTCACGTGCAGCGATTGCAGCACATTGGACGCATCGCAATGCCTTGGAAAAATACAGGACGAGAGAAATTCCTGTTGTTTGAGAGCCATTTTCAACCTGCTATTTGACAATTCGCGAATGTATCTATAAAAATTATTTTAAAAGCAAATGCTAAATCTATATTCATATATATACAAATTGACATGATGTACGGTACATGCATTATCTCCATTTCATAGCTTCCTATCGTTCTTGGCTTTAATTTGATTGATGTATAATGAATAATTAATGCCACCGGTATTGGTGCAAGAATTTTCCGTGTATGAAGATCATTCGCTGATGATTGTGTTATAAGACGCATGAAACTTGGGATGCCGAATTAGATGTTTTTTCATCCTAATATTTTGGGAATTGAATATATGTATATATATATGTATGTATATATATATATATATATATATATATATATATATATATATATATATATATATATATAATTATAAAAAAGTGAACGCAGTAATCGGTAATATATAGTAAAATAAGATGAGAACTCAAAGAAAAACTCCAGAATTGCAAGCACAAGCGCTTTCTTATCTTCAGGTGCTTCGCTGAACAAGGAACAATATCAATTAAGCCTTAGAGGCAGGGATATATCAATTTACGATATTCAAATTTTAACAGGAAATAGAAGGAATAGAAATCAATGCATATGTACATGTATCAAAGTTATCAAAGTTTCATAGTTTGGAGACGGTATGGAGATATCAAAAGACAAGGAGGATCATAGTAAGTTAGTCACAGGTTATTCAATGTGGGATGAAATTTATCTATAAAAAATCGTTCTTTACAACGTCGAAGTATGCTGTCATCACACCTTACTTTGTAGAATGGAAAGATTTTAAATTTTCTTTTTCCACACGTATCAATATGTCCACTAACGCGTATTTTCCTGTATTGCGGGTGACAAATTTGCTCTTTATGGATTCGAGTACGTTCGCGTAGTGTGTTGCCTGTTTCTCCAATGTAAAATTGATTGCATCCCATGCAGGTAAGTACATATATCACATTTTGTGTTGAGCATGTCATTGAGGTTTGTATTTTAAAAATAGTTCCATTGAAATTATATTCACAGCCTTCAAGCAAAACTTCGCATGTTCCACACCGGGAATCCTTACACCTTTTAACCATGGGAATTTCTTGGCGTGTGATAAATTTTGAAGGACATAAAATATGTTTGAGATTTTTTGATTGTCTACGGCTATTAATAAGTTTGTTGTCTCTGAAAATGTCTTTAGTTTTTTCATCATTTTGCAGAATTGAGTTGGTATATGATAGGACAGGTAAGACATTCGTGTTTCTCGGGTTATATGTATGTACAAACGGAATTATAGAATCATTGATTGGATAATTGGATAATAATAGATAATTGGAAACGTTATTTAGATGATGGATTTATTATTTGGAGATGGAATGCGGAAAAATTAAATCAATTCAAAACAATTCTCAACAGCCTGGATGTAAATATTACTTTCACTATGGAAGTAAGCAATGAGCAAATTTCATTTTTAGATGTCCTTATAATAAAAAGGGAAGAGAAGATATATACGGATATATATTACAAACCTACAGATAGTCACCAATATTTGAACTTTTCATCGTGTCATCCACGTGCTGTAAAACGCGCTATACCATATAACCTTGCGCGACGGATATGCGTTATTTGTAGTGATTTATCGACGAGACTAAATCGACTGGAAGAATTGAAAACCATTCTATCAAAGCAAGGCTATCCAGTCTCACTAATTAATGATGGAATTTCCAATGCCTTAAAATTAAATCGTTCATTACTTTTGCAGACCAAACACAAATCGAAAAGTGACAGTGATTCTATAATTCCGTTTGTACATACATATAACCCGAGAAACACGAATGTCTTACCTGTCCTATCATATACCAACTCAATTCTGCAAAATGATGAAAAAACTAAAGACATTTTCAGAGACAACAAACTTATTAATAGCCGTAGACAATCAAAAAATCTCAAACATATTTTATGTCCTTCAAAATTTATCACACGCCAAGAAATTCCCATGGTTAAAAGGTGTAAGGATTCCCGGTGTGGAACATGCGAAGTTTTGCTTGAAGGCTGTGAATATAATTTCAATGGAACTATTTTTAAAATACAAACCTCAATGACATGCTCAACACAAAATGTGATATATGTACTTACCTGCATGGGATGCAATCAATTTTACATTGGAGAAACAGGCAACACACTACGCGAACGTACTCGAATCCATAAAGAGCAAATTTGTCACCCGCAATACAGGAAAATACGCGTTAGTGGACATATTGATACGTGTGGAAAAAGAAAATTTAAAATCTTTCCATTCTACAAAGTAAGGTGTGATGACAGCATACTTCGACGTTGTAAAGAACGATTTTTTATAGATAAATTTCATCCCACATTGAATAACCTGTGACTAACTTACTATGATCCTCCTTGTCTTTTGATATCTCCATACCGTCTCCAAACTATGAAACTTTGATAACTTTGATACATGTACATATACATTGATTTCTATTCCTTCTATTTCCTGTTAAAATTTGAATATCGTAAATTGATATATCCCTGCCTCTAAGGCTTAATTGATATTGTTCCTTGTTCAGCGAAGCACCTGAAGATAAGAAAGCGCTTGTGCTTGCAATTCTGGAGTTTTTCTTTGAGTTCTCATCTTATTTTACTATATATATATAATATAGATAAATTAAAAAAATTCAACGTAGTCTCAAGATAAAATTGTTTATTCACGAATTTTCGTCTAAGACTTCATCAGGTGAACGAAGTAAATCGAAACGAAGTAAAACGAAGTAATTTACTTCGTTCACCTGATGAAGTCTTAGACGAAAATTCGTGAATAAACAATTACTATCTTGAGACTACGTTGATTTTTTTAATTTATCTTTATTATTAAGTCTCATGGCGATTACTTATGAATATATATATATATATATATATATATATATATATATATATATATATATATATATATATATATATATAGTGAAATCAAAAAATGAAAATTAATACGACAAATAGTAACCCACGCAGAAGGCAAAAAGAAAAAGCACAATTTTGTAGCCCAAACCGGTTTCACCTGTGTTCCAGGCTTCTCACGGGAACACAGGTGAAACCGGTTTGGGCTACAAAATTGTGCTTTTTCTTTTTGCCTTCTGCGTGGGTTACTATTTGTCGTATTAATTTTCATTTTTTGATTTCACTATTTTGTATTAAATATATATATATATGTCAGCAAAGTCAGAGAAAATCAAGAAGAATGGAAGCACAATAAAAAAACTAATAATTCCTAGTAAATCTTCACTTAAGAGATGCGTGGCATATGGGAAAGAAGCTTTTTCTGTAGAGGTGAAAGGAACGACATATTGGCTTCTTAGCTTTCGGGTGATGCGGTTTTCACATCAGCAATATATGACCTCATGCTATGATATAATGAGAGTCTTTTGCCCATAATGAAGAGACAGCTTGCGAAACAATGTGCCAAGCACAGTTTTACCTCAATATTTTAGCCAGCAAACCTACAAGCACACGCTTTGACATTCACCTGACTCAAATGTAACCACAGGAATTCTTCTTTTTCCTTATACTAAACAAAGATGCAAACACCTTTTTCGAAAAGTTCGAACTACAAATGCAAAGATATTTGTTCCAAGTCTACCGGTCCAAAATATGATAATGTCAACCGAGACTGCAAGTCCTCTTGTCCTTTTACGATTATTGCTTTGTTATAGCAGTTAAAAGATCAACAATGTAGGATTCATGAACAAAGGCATGTACAAGCAGTCTCATTCATCCATGAGACTCAATGCACTAAGTGTTGAGCTTTGGTGGATCATCATTATTCATAAGTGTCATTGATTTCCAACTCAGTAACAACGCTGACAAAAAGTCTTCTTAATGGAAAGGATCCAAGTGTCAAGACTTCATTTTCTAGTCAAACTTGACAGATGAATACAACTTTGACACTCAATGAATAGCAGTCTATTTACAAATACGCTTTCTTAAAAAACTGAATAGAAAGGATCTCATGACGATAGAAGAGCTATAGAAAAGAAATGAAACAGCGTGCAAAATAACTTAAAAGAACATTTTATGGCCAATATGAATACAGTGCTCAGTGAAATAGATTTGTCTGGATCTTTCTGAATGTTGATGTAATTTAATTGATGGAGCATAATTTAATTGAGACAAGGGAGTAAGCACACAGTAAGCATCAAAAATTGAATAAAAATAGAAGTTTTCAAATTTAGTGCGATAGTTTGGCTGTTAAAACAGAAATAACTGTTTCACTTTGAATATGATCATTTACAAATGGTTTCAATTGTAGCACTAACACCATCATGCACAACGTGTCCGGAGAATTTTTATTAAATTTGGTGCAGTTCTTTGGATGACTTTTGGCTGGTCTGCCCCTACGGTGAAGGATAATAAACAATTTCTCAAATCGATTGTCAAAATTTTGAATTGAATATTACAAGTTGCAAATGAAGGCTACAAATTCGATTGAATAAGCGCAAAGATCGGATCGGTCGCTGGTCAAATCTGGAAAAGTTCGACCGATAAATTCAAGACAAAGTATTCAAACCTAAGGCCACGAGTTCCCATTTTAGTAAACAATAAGCAGCTTGAATGGAGCTTTGAATAAAATAAAATCAGGCCAGGTTGACTCACAAAATGAATTGATTGGTCTACTTAGACCTATCCTGTCTAAATCTTAATAACCAGGACCAAATATCGCAAATTTGATGCGATTAACTATTACTTATTATATTCATGTATTAGTTAATTATTTCTATCGTATGACATTGAAATACAATGACGTCAGTAATTTAATTTCTTGTCAAATTTCAGAGCTCCTAATGCGAAATTCTTAAAGGAGAAAGTATAGTAAAGAATTTCACTTCCCATGGATCTTCTATTGTGTTCCATTTTGGAAAAAGGAGTTTCAAAGCCTTGAATGACTGACTTGTTCTTTTGGATTTTCATGTGAAACCGACATATTCATTCAATTGTAGAATTCAAGCATAATATAGAAATTTTATCAAAAAGAGTGATTCACAATTATGGTATGTGTTACAAGAAAAGATAAAGAACAACGAAATTGTAATAAATATTTTCATATTTTCAATATTCCCTAATCTTGCTCAATATTTGCTAATACCGAAAAGTGAAAATATGTTATTTGATGTGAGCTTGACATGAATAGCGTTAGTAAGTGATGTTAAACATAAATGTGACACAAATTAAATATACAAATAAAAGCTGACACCCTATCCTCCGATGGCAACCCGTCTGATTAGTATAATGGAATAGTCTACAAATTAGCTGGAAAACAAATGAAAGTGACAGCAGGCTGGGCTGTACCGCAGCAACAACGCAGTTCTGTTTTCAGTGCGTCCGTCCATTCTAGCCTTTCAATATTGTATAATGCTGATTTCTGTAGATAATGGATATCTTCTAAAAAAGATATATTGTGCGTAATTGAGGCAACAATGTATCCCGTAATGATGATATCTGCATCTATGAATGTGAACGACATTTTTGAAATTTCAACGAATATCTACATGTGTATTCATAGCATTGCTGCCCGCTTTCTTCCTACATTGTGTTAATGTTCACATATCTTTCAGTGTTGAAATATTGAACCGCAATATACCGATTTAGCATATTGCGGTTCAATCATATATAACCTTAACACAATGATATTACAATTCAGATCTCAGAACCGCAATATGATATGGCTTTGGGCCTGACGGCCCTCAGCCCTACAGCCTATTGCGGTTTAGATATCTGGACTGTAATATTATATTGTTGCCCTCAAAAATCCATGTTGATGTTATATTATCCTGCAGAAATGATGCGATGGATTTCTATGGAGCAGGAAAACAAGACAATGCATAGTGATGCTCAAGAAGGTTATACCTCTTAAAAGTTTTAAAATCTATTCTCAATTATGATGATTTATGGACTGTTTATCGAGCCAAAATCGAATGTCATGTATTATTCTTCTCCACTGTGTGGAAATTTGAATTATAAATATCGCAAAATAATTAAAAGAATATGCAAACGTGTTAAGAAGACAATTTGTTCACCAACTTGTAGTTTCAGCAATATCTTGACAGCTTTTCAGCAAAGGCGTTGTCCGCTGTATAATAATTTCAATGAAAAGTGTTACCAACCTGATCATTCTCTATATGACACTACCATACTCATCATGCGAGCACAAACAAAGACCGCAGTCCTATATAAGTTTCTGAAGCGGAAGCGCCGTGGAAATTGTTTTACTGTTTTGTCAACTTCACTGTAGTCTATAGTAACTTATGCAACTTGTTCAATGCAATTATTTTGTCATGCTATTTTTGATTCTCATTTAAAAAATAGAAAACTTATTCTCTTAACACAAAATGAAGCGACGTGCAGAATTAGACTGGACGACCACCACGGATAACCTGTCAATGCATCTTAGAACTAGTTAAAGGTATATATCTTTATAATATAGTGAAAGTCACAATTGAGGGGGTGTTTCTGAATACGGCTATAGATAATGCTCTTTTTCGCTTACAATTGAGGAGACATTGTGAAGATGACAAAAAGGACAGACAACTTGTGTCGTTGTGCAGAAACCATGTATGTTGGATGCTTCATGATTGTATTATGCAACTAGTTCCGACCTGTTCCTCGGTCCTGATCACGCCAAGTGACGTGGTCTCTTGTTTTGGTGTATCGGATTTCTATGGATAAAGACATCTACGGTCAAATAAATGACATTCATTTAAAGGCATGCTTGAAAATTGCCAATATTTTAACTTTACATCATTTGGTGTTCTGGGCATCAATGCACACAGTTGACTTAATTGAACATACCTCGTCCGAACTGTTCATCAATGTGTAAGTAGCATTAGTGGTGCGCTCGCATGTGTAGGAAAGTAACTTAGTCATATTTGCAATTACTCACGAAAAATGTGCCCCTTTTGCCAAATCACCAACATAATGATTTACACATTATGTTGAAGTATACCATAAAGTTATGAAGACAACTATATGTAGCAGGTTGTGTACACACACTCCTCAAGAAAGCATCGCAAGATGTGAAGAGAATGTGAAGGAGTTGACAAACTTGGTCAGGCCGCATTAATGTGGGAAATCACTTCCATCTGTCGAAGGACCGGTCCTTTGGAAAGACAGATGAAGAGGTGCATAGAGCTCTGTCCTGTCTGGCTAATGAAAAGAGCTGTGGACCCGATAGCATCCGTGTAGAAGCCTACAAACCCGTAGAGGTGGATGGCGTGTATTTACTGACGGTTGCAATAAATGACATTCTCACGAGAGGCTCAGTAAGCAGCAGTTAATATGTTCTGCTCAATCTATCGGGTATCAAGCTACTTCCGCTTTCACTATAAGGTGGGAAAGAATAATTCAAAACCTGCTGAGAGAGTTGGTTAAAATAGCCGTCAATTGATGGATCGATCGAAATACTCTCTGGAAAGACATGGTACAAGGTAAATGTGTATAAGACGGAGTACAAGATAGCCGAAGATCATAACGAAGCGATACTCCTACGATCAGGATAAGTGAAGAAGGTGGAACATTTGAGGTACTTGGGATCAGCGATAGACAAAAGCAGTACCATCGATGAAGAAGCAAATAGAAGGATCCAAGCGGTTTGGGGAAGACTGACTGCTCTCAGGGGTACACTGCCTGATAAAAAGATGCTAAAGAAGTTGCTGACAAAGCTCTACACGACCATCGTTCTACCAATGGTGCTTTACAAAAGCGGGTAGAATCGGAAAATGATCACCTTAACAGTAATGCTACGTAGCGTTCTCAGGTAACAAGAAGTTAGGATGAGAAATACAGACATTCGCAGAGCACCTATTCGATATTTATCCTATTGATAGGATTTTGCGGTGGCACTGGCTGAGGTTACCCCCGCATCAGACTCAACAAGCATTTGGGAATGGTCGCACCAGGACCGCGTAGCAGAGGGCGACCAGAAAAACATGGGCGTGTCAAGTGCGAGAGCACATGAAGATCATGGGAGCCTCAGCCGCAGATGCAAGGCAGAGGTCATCAAAAATTAATTGAAATTAATTTTGGACGGGCAATCAATTGATTTTAATTGCAACAGTAAGCAATCAATTTTTGCGATTATTTACCATCGGTGTTTGAATAGACTTATTCCTGATTTTGAATTGTTCACTCTGTTATCTCACTTTAACGAACTAGGCTGCATGGGCCTGCATTTTCTACAAGTCGCATAATAGCTTACAGTCAATTTGGATAGTGATTTGAGTGGGCACAATGCCAGGGCTCCGGGCGTCTCCGACTCAAGACCCTTCGACAAACAACCGGGCCGCCAACACAACACCGAAAATGAGACTTTCACGGAATGATGTACACCCTGTGGCTAGCGCAACTGCACATCTGTCGAGGTCTACTCGATGGCTCGTTATGTTATACAAATAAGGGAAGGGCATGTAAACCCAATGGGAAGCAGAATGAGGTTTTCGGTAAAATAACATTTGTCTGTGCTTTCTGTGATTAAGTCAGAAGTACTTTGGTAAGCGTAGAATCGTTTCTAGGTCACACAGTTCATGTACATTTGCTTACGAAGCTAAGCACACGTAGATTTATCAAATTGTAATTTTTTTTATCGTCAAACACAGCATCTTGATTAAATTTCAGCTGAAACTTACTATCTTTAAATACATTTTCGTATACAGTGCCCATCAATGATCGGAGGTACAAACGCGTGCAGAACTGATAATGACCTGAAGATATTCCATACTAAAAATTATTACAAATGACTTAGCTGGTTCTATGATACAACACAAAATAAAGTTTCAAAATTTATCATAGAAATATTGTAATATATAAAGAATACGTTATGCACCAAATAGTTCCTAATTAGAATCGTAAGAGCGATTAGTTGGTGAATAAGGCATGTCTAGTGAGTTAAGTGTCTAAATGGATCACTGAAGGATAGATGTTTTCCTACGATGGTGAGCGGTGAAGGCAGTATAAGTAAATCTGTCAACTGATTATCTTTATCATTGCAACACAAATCAATCAATTAATTGCAATTTATGATAGCAGCAATCAATAAATTGCGACCAATTAATTGCATGCAATTAATTTTTGACAACACTAGATTCAATGGACCGCTTGGGATGGAGCAGGAATCTGAGACAGTCCCTTTCAGTGGGTCAAGGTCTTTGAAGAGAGGGAAAGGTGATGAAGTGACTTTCATTTTCTTACAATGAACTGGGTGTTGGGATTTCGACAATTTAGACAGAATTCATTGAATCCCCATAAATGATTTGCTTGAGTTGTGTTTAGATAATAAGTATTCGAAATTTATATCCTCGATGATATACCGGTACTGTTAAAAATTCGTCATACATGTGATCTTCCAGTACGCCAAATCCATTTTTGATGATAATTTTGAAAATGCGCCAAAACTGAAAGTCACGAAAACATAGGTTACTCGGCTTATTTGCAAGACGACTCAGACGACATGCGAACGTGAGAGGAGACAAATCGCATTCTCCGACATGGATAAGGCTACGGCGCGCCTTAAGCTTAGTATAGAGCCATCACATTTTGAGAATTAAATTGTTGGAAGCCAATTAACACTTAAAAGATAAGATTGACAGCATGTGACTTGTGGTATTTTAATGTCTTGATTACTTTCTAAGAAGTTATTATGTTCGCAGTTTCTCCTTAACAGTACATCTAACGCATGCCTTCTAATTCGATCAATTACGTCAAGAATCGTGATTATTGTTTGTAGAATGATTTAAGAGATGATATTTCGACATAAGGCTGATCTAATTTCTCGTTTCAATGTTTGTTCAACCTAGATAGCGAATGCCGTTAGGTTTTATGCTAGTGATTTGCTTTAATTCTTCGCATGCGACAGTAAATCCTCTAGCTAAGTGCTCTAGACAACATCTTATGACACTGAAGACTTTTGACACAATTGAAGAATTTCACTCGAGAGACAATGATGTCCAGTGATTCGATTTTATGAAATTGACTTTTATTCCAATTTCTGAATTATGTGTTGGTGATTATTCGGTCGGTTTCAGTGTTATACCGTCATTCAAAAACTCTTATTCAGTTTGATTTTAGTTAATCAGCATAGTCAATACTGTAAATTAAATGAAAGAAAAGTCAAAAGCGGATTTGAGATGTACTGCACGGTACATAAGGCCACTAGCATCAGGTCAGCTTTCAAAATTAAACGAGCCAAATATTTGGAGGCGTACTAGATTGGAGATACTATCCAATTCAGGGAGATTATTCTCGCATTTTTTGGCACCCCGTTTTCTGAACGGTGAATTTTCAATGGAAATATAATGACATACTAGCATATAGACCTCTCTTACCTATTATTCACTCGACTCGTTTAAACCATGAATCTCGGGGATAATGAAATGTTACGTATGCTTTTTGCATATTTCTAATTTTTTTCTGGTTTAGGCCAGAGGCACACAGAATAGGCCATAAGCCTTAAGCCATCGCTCAGAAGTCGCTTCACAACCCTTCATATCCCATAAGTCATAAGTCACTTTGACAATATTCTCGTGAGAGGTACTACAAGAAGGTGGAAGAATAAAGTATGCGATATTTTTCTAATTTTTGTAAGAGCATAAAGCATAAGCATAAAGGATGAAGCGTTATATTACAACGTCGGCTCCATTGAAGATCATCACCCAAGGATTTTCGACTGGGTGGCGTCTTATGGCATGTCCTATGTGCCTACGAATCAAAGGCGACTCATGGCTAATGTCTTATACGGCTTATGGCTTATCCTGTATGCCAGCTCTCATTGAAACGTAAGTGTTGGAACTATGTTAGCTGTTAACCATCGTATGTGACTCAAGCCGTATGCTGACTTATTATAGCTCATTATTACATAAATTAACTTGCAGTATGATGAAGCATAGGCGAAATGACATTGCATGTAATTAAGAGAAAAATATTCACATCGTTTTAGCGACCCTATAGAGCGTCGTTTTAGAGTAGTCCTTCTACAGGGCACTAACTTCCCAGATGCCTTCTCGATAAAAAACTACAAAATGGAGAATTCTCATTATCTGATTTTGAAATGCTTTCGCTCAAAGCTATTCAATATAAACATTTCAAAGCTAAATTTTTCCACTCTTGTGTCAGCTTATTATTTCATGTAGGCCTACATATTTTAATGAATTGTATAATTAATCAATTTGTTATCATAATGATTATAATATGCTGCTTATAATATTATATGATGTTGTAACTACAGAACGCCATAGCGCTCACTTTCAACACGCCCTCCGCTTCAGTAAAGCCTGAAATTGACTCGTTTTCTGACGCTACGACCAGTAACTCCTTGACATGTTGTTGTCTCTTTTATCGCGTGGTGCTCTTCATACTTTTTGTAACGTTTTGATTGTTGCAATCATGCTTTGATCGTGCCATAATCATGTTTTCATCACCTTCATCATGTTTTTGCAGTTGTCTTTTACTATCTTGCATGTTCTCCGAATTTTGTTATCTCATTGTATTATTCACATACTTTCCGTTTTGCATTCAATCATGTTTTGATTTCTTGCATAATCTTTGTTTGATTCAGCATTTTATCCATGCATTTTGTACTGTTTAGTTCTGTAGATTACTTCCCTACTGGATGTCTTCCATGTGCATAATATACCATACTGCTAATATGATAGAAATTATAGTTAGGAAGTTCTGAACTATTTTATGCCTTCTTCATAGAAAGAATTGCAAGAGAATATTTTAGTATTTCAACTCAGCTTACGCGCTATTTTCTGCAAAATGATTTTAGAAGAGGTAGCAAAGCTTCATTTTATATTGATTCGCCCCTGCCAGTCCTGTAACCCGCGAGGAGGTTAAGCCTGATGCAGTGGGCTAGTTAGGGTTGCCGACCCCTGACTTAGCTAAACCTAGATTTATTATTTATGATGAGCAGGTAGAAAAACGGAGATTAAAACCTTTATTGATCAACACATAAAGTTGCTTATTGCAGAAAATATCAAAAGTAAAAAATGCCAAATAAGAAATTGTTTACTGAAGTGTTATGACTGAAGAAGGTGTCATCATTTGCTTAAATTGGACTACAACAATGTTGCAGTCCAAATGCAACACACTGGTCCTAACATGAGCTAGTCGTAAGCTTTCGTTTTTAGTTTTGCTACCTTGACGCACTTTGCTACGTTGAAATGACTCAAGCTTCTATCATTGCGTACATGTAGGTGTGCACTTATTGCATGAAGTCTTCAAAGTGCACATAATTAGACTCATTAGTTGTGGGAGCATAGTAAGATGATTTTGATATCTAAATTGCTGTACACTGATTTTGATACATTGGCTCCGTGTAGATAAAATTTTTGATCTCTACTAGCAATAAACAGATAAGCAAACGATGGATCAAATTGCCACGCAAAAGGCTGTTAGGACTCGAACCTACGAGCTCAGATTAACTAGATATGTGCTCTACCACCTAAGCTACGAGCCGCATGCATGCGACCGCGTCAAGTGGATGGATCAAGTCATCACCATTACACATCAGTTGTCATAGCAATTATGATCATTGGATCAATATTTCGTCACAATTGTGACCGTCGACATTGTGACATGAGTAGCGGGGATCGATTGTCCATCAAAGCATCTGAAGTTATATCGTAAATTCAGTTAGCAATAGAATGAAATGAAGTAACCGATAGATCGAGTTCCCACGCAAAAGATGAGACTGGTAGGACTCGAACCGACGACCCCAAGATAGCTGGACATGCGCTCTACCAACTGAACTCATGCAACTGGTGTCAATTGGTAGGATCAAGTCCTCACCTGCAATAGAATTCTTACCTCTGCATTGAATTTTGTCAAGAAAGCTTGAAAATTGAAGCGAATTCCCAATTTGAAAATACGTCATCTGAAAATAGTCGTCTTTTAATAATTTCAGATTGGCAACGACAAGTAGAGATTTCGGCGCGGTACTCCATGGTTGGGTGCAGAACGACGCATTACAGATTCTTATCTTCTATCAATGTTCATGCCTCATGAGGTTAGATGAAATCAGATCTTCCGGGTGGATTTTGACGTCATATCGGAGGAAAGTCAACTTATGCTTTGATCCATTCAACCTCATTATTAACAAATGAAAGTACCTTATGTGTTCTTAAATCTTCTTCTTCGCAGAAATCATGGAAAACGGCGGTGAAAATATTTTCGTCAATGCAGGCCAATATTTGAAAAATAACAGTAGATCTCTGAATTTTGAGAAAGAAAGAGAACGCAAGGGCGAGAGTTAATCCTGCAATACCATTCGTGCAAATGATCCAAACGATGAGTTTATGGAAAAGTCGAAGACATGATGGAGGACACGCATTTCAGAGTAGGCCTATATTTTGTCATCTCCACAACCGCATCAAGCAGCTACCTTTTGCGAATGTCTAAATTCTATACTGTTCCAACTACTGCAAGCAAGGCTGTACTCACTCATGACCGTAGCCTCTATGGAGGCCGTTAGTGCCCCATTGAAGCACAGAAGATCGCCATTTCTCCCTGTCGGCGACTCCCCTCACGCAAACGATTGCGGTTCCTCTAGTCCGCTCCAGATTGTCGTCCATCCACGTTCGTCGGGGTCTTCCTCTATGCCTTGCTCCTTCCACTTGCCCGTGCATGATGTCTTTGCACAAGGCGTTTGCCTTTCTAGTGGCATGACCAAACCATTTTAGCTTTCTGATTTTTACCGTGTTAAGTAAGCTCTCCAGTGCGCCATACCTGCGCCGGATTTCACTTCTCACATATTCATTAGTCTTGTACTCTTTCCAAGATAGGCCAAGCAGTCTTCTTTGACACTTAAGGTCAAAGGCCTTAATGCGTTTTGCTGCATTCTTATTCAGTGTCCAGGTTTCGCAACCGTGTAAGGCGATGACTTTCACAATGTCACGAAATAGGTCGACTTTGATTTTCAAAGAGAGCCTCTTTTCTTTCCATAACGTGTCCATTCTTGATAATGCACTTGTAGCCATTCCAGTTCTAGCGATGACATCTTCTGTTGACGTTCCATCTTCAGCAATCAACGAGGCGAGATATTTGAAATTCTTTATTTGTTCTAGTACTTCTCCATTGACCACTATTTGAGATTGGATAGTAATAGGCTGAGGTCCAGTCGCGAGGATTTTACTTTTGAATTGCTGATTTCCATGCCGTATCGATTTGCTTTGTCGTTTATCCTGCAAGAGAGAGTCTTTAGTTCAGCCTCAGAGCCTGCCATAATAGCGATGTCATCCGCAAACCACTCAGTCGTTCATCCAAAGCGTCTGTCATGAGGGTGTACAGCAAGTCATTTTTCCATGATAGATCCTAACTATCCATCTTCATCTTCTTCCTGATCTTCTTTTCTGATTTATAGATATCTGTTTTCTTAAAGGTTGGTCTTCTCTGTTTTGCATTTATTCTTGTTTTGGTTCTTCTCTTTGCTGCTGTAGCTCTTCTCCTCCTTCGTCCGATTTTTCTTCTCCTTTTTCTTTCATTTAAAAAATCGAGGCCTGGTTTTCTTGTGATTAACTCGGTTGGTTGCGTTTCTTCATCTCCTCCTGCCTGACGCAACTTCAATCCACTGACTGTTTTCAGCTTCATCCTACATGTCCATCCTAACTTGCGTTCATCTTCTGCTTATCTTAAGCATTAAGATAAGTCGAAGAATGTCAAATGAAGTTTGATTGTATCTTGAATTTAGGCTTCTAATTGCAAAGATAAAAAATTAAAAAAATGTCAAAAAAGCTTGCTTCTCAACTTAAGTTCATTTAATTGCAATTAATAAATTGCTTCCTGTTGCAATTTAAATTAGCTGATCGTCTAGCCCAATGAGTTGCTCATCATTTTTGATATCCTCTCAATTGCATACTCCGAGAAGTAAATTGAGTGATAATGCGCGGAATGATAGCCCATCGTGGAGGTGGATCATCCCCACAGGATGAATAAGTTGAAGTTCTGCATCAACAGAATTCTCATTTGTCAAAATTTCTGCTTAAGTGAAGAATTTGGATGTGGATGTCAATTTCATGATTGATCACAAAATGCCAGAGTGTCTTACTTCCAAAAGAGATTTTTCGTCTGAATTCGACCAACATTGTCTGTTTTGGTGTTGTCTGGAGCCGCATCAAATCTAATTACCATAGTTTTCGAAATTGACACGATTGACAGTGTCAAATACTATAGGGTTTCACTGAAATTCAAAGCACTAAACGGTGATTTGTTTTCTTATGTCATGAGCAGGGCAAGTCGGGACTGTTTGGTGAGATTAATCAATCAATGTGAAATTCATAAGTATTCAAATAATTAACTTAAATTTCAAAGAGGGTAAAATATAATCAGGAAAACTATCATATCCAGGAGTTCTACAAGGAGCGGCATAAAAACGTGACTAAATTTAAAAGCTTGTTAGAGATGTGCAGACTTTGGAAGAAATAAAACAGTACGAGGTCTCTGGCGTTCGGTTACAAAGCGCTTCTGCTAAAGGCTGATCTAGTCATCACCCAATTGATGTTGTGTGATCATCAGCAGCAGTAAGACTTCGCCATAATGATTTTCGTTCAAGTGAAGAACTGGAAGTAGGCTAGCTTTTCCGATCAGTCGCTGCTCTTTTCATCTAGTTTCTTGAATTTCGAGCTCTTCTGCTTTGCATGTGCATTGCACGCTCATCCTCAAATGCAATCACTGCAACATTGATTGTGGTGATGAAGATGTAGGGCCTCAAAATGAGACCTTATTTGTAACTTTCTGTTGGACAATTAGAAAATTATGCTGCTTTAAAATTTAGTCACATTTTTTATGCCGCACCCTGTATTACAGCCCAACTCGGTGTATTAAATGTCAAAATTTTAGGAATTCGAGGCCCTGGTTCTAAGTCTTCAAGTGGTTACGGTAATTCATTTTGGGTGTCCTTTATTCCGATGAGAATTACACTTCACAAACAACATAATCTTCATCAGATAATGAACAATAATAAAGGTGGTTCACCGCAGTAATGAAGACATCTCAGGTTTACGAAATCTGAGTTCTTAATGAACTCATCTTTGAAGGTATATTTCGTGTTAACAGTATTATGAGTCTGTGATAAGAACATTTTCACAGAGAAAGTGTTGATTTTTTGATAGCATCTGCATTTGCTTTCCCATAGCAATACATTAAAAGAGGCAGCAATATTCCGATAAACTCTATTTTGCATATAGATTCACTTATGATGCTCCTTTATGAATATTTGAAAGAGTAATAATGCATTGTAAGTTCTCGTAATGCACTAAGTATGCAGATGTATACAGAACAATGATTGTTTATGAAGCAAACAAGAATACCCGTGAGAAATCAGAATGACTTATATCTTCCGCAAGGAAATGTAAAAAGAAAGAAATGTTCCTTCGATGAGGAAATTGTCAGGGTAAAGTTTCAGTTGAGGTCTCGAAATAGTTACTTAGAGGAAATGACATACTTAGGAAGAAATAAAATGCCGCAAATGTCGAATATCTCAATAAATGTTATCAATTCCAATTTAACAAATTCTCATAACTCATCTGTATCAAAACAAAATGTAGTTTTTCAAATTATACGAAGAGAGAATGAATAATTTTTCTCTTGCATATTTTAAGTTAATGAAGTAAGGCTTACATCGTTGGGAATGATTTCTATACTCACTTAATTGAAGTTCTAAAATCTGAGCAAAAAGGAAATTGGGGAAATTAGGAACTAAATCAGTATATTTAACTATGCCTCAGCTTTTGTAGGCCTACTCAGCAAAACTATGCATTTTTCAATTGAACATGTTTTATCGCATCAGCCTAAATTCATATTTAATATGAAGCCCATTGCAGCATTTTGTAGATAGGGTGCAGAAATCCGTCATTTCTTTCTTGATTATGCTAGTAGGAATGGAATGGAAAACTACTAAAAGTTGCTTGTTGATTTAGTTGCACATATAGGAACCAATACATGTCAATATTGCTAGATTTCAATTAGAGTCGAACAACTGAAACGTATATTTGAAGATTCGTGTCAAAGCAAAGAAAATACTCGTATAAGAAGGTAGAGCACTACTTGATCCTGAATCATCCAACGAAAAGATAAAGTGTGCCATAGAGCCTGAAAAAAACCACATTATCAACCACATGGCATCAACAAAGCAAAACTTGAAATGAGACTAAATTGAAATCGATCATGGAGAATTCAGATGAAAATGGAATAAACAATTATCGACAGGATTTCAACCCCCTCATGCTGGTAGAAATTTGTTGTCATTCATGAAACAATATTATCATTATATCCTCAGTCATGCATGCTTTATTAACATAGTACTTATGCGACTTGAAGAAGGAGAAGCATCTGGTAGGTACCATGCAGGTCTGGTAGCTTTGCTGCCAAACAGTAAAAACGCTATCAAATGAAAAGCAATAAAGCATTTGGTAGCAGGCATTTCATCGGTTTGGCAGCGTACGGTTTACAGTGTTGTGTGTCTGCAGCACAGCATTACTTTCAATTCGCCTTTCCCTTCTAGTCCCTTAAATAATCAGGGATGGCCAATGGGATTATTCCACCACAAGAACTTGGGCCCATGGGCTGGTCGGTCCCCAATGGGCCGATAAATTTTCAATATCAATTCAGTATCAGATTATGCATGAAAAACCTTTCTAAAAATGGTTATTCTAAAGAAAATATCAAACAGTTAGTGTCACGTCCTAAGAAATCTCAAATACGTCGGCGAACTGCGCCATACATTCAGAATAACTGTTCTTTTCTCAAAGTTCTTTTTGTTAGTGAAAAATTCAACCACAAGCTATCGCGTATTATAAGAAGAACTGATGTCAATGTCCGTGTTATTTACAAACCATCTCCTAATTTAGCCAATAAATTGAATAAAATCAAGAGACACGTAGCTTGTTAGAAACGTTCTTGTTTTATAAATGACCCACCCTTACTTGTGTAATAGTAAAAATGTTGTGTACAAAGCTCAATGTAATTTGTGTCCTCAGTTTTATATCGGTAGCACTACTCATCCTTTCCATGATCGCGTCGCTGAACACTTACA
The DNA here is from genome assembly GCA_907163375.1 of Prostheceraeus crozeri. NCBI lineage: Eukaryota > Metazoa > Platyhelminthes > Polycladida > Euryleptidae > Prostheceraeus > Prostheceraeus crozeri. Next base: position 236,078 of record CAJQUW010004330.1, on the reverse strand, counting down.
GCCTAGCAGAAATACAGGTGTACATAAACATAGTGTGTCGCATCATGCCTCAGCGAAAGACACCTTCTCTTTTACTATTTTGAGCAGACATGTGAGCCAAATTCGTTGTCGAATTGCAGAAGCCATGACTATAAAACATCTGTCTCCTACTTTAAATTCTCGCGATGAATATATTGACTACACCATGTTTCTGGTTTAAGACGCTTTCATGTTTTATATATATTTTTTCTTTTCCCTTGTCTTTCAATACTTATTCATGCCTACTGTTTTATGTGCTTTTGTGCAGTGGCCTTCTACTAGTCCTTTTAGAGGTCACTGGACGGCATTGATTTTCTTTCGCCAGTGTGTCCCCATGTCACTCTGACACAGACATCAATGCTAGAGTTGTCTTCATCATTTTCATTCTCATACATGCATGTACTTGTCAACCTTTTATTATCGCCTGACGACATAGAAATAAACTGTTTATCTGAAGTAGACTAGAATGGAAATTGACTCAAGGTCGCGGCACATCCGGGGGAACTAAGTTGGGGCATGAAGAACCAATTAAAAGCTTCGATTTACTCATGTGACTGATTCTAAGCCAATGATACAGACGTTGGCAGGTGCATCTAAGTGAAAATGCGTGCGATTTATGTGCCGCTATTGTGTATTGCATGAAGCTTAATTTCCATTCTAGAGGTTTTATTGTTGTCAATTTCAATGCCTGACGACGAAGTAGGGTGCTTCGACACGTTGCGGAAAATAAACTTACTTGTGGCAGATTAGTCTATTTTTCTATATTTAACTCAGTATCAATGAATAAAATATATTTTTTAGTGTATTTCGACATTTTTGAATACCGGCATTTTCAAAACATTGGTTAGCAAGTTTTTCAATGGGAGAGACTAGCGGACCTTATTCATATATTCACGACAAACACTGAAGTTTATCTAGGAATCATCAAGCTCAACCGATCGCCACAAAATTTGTAGGAGTCAATGAAGATGTAGGCTCTCTTCTAAATTCCTCTGAATAGGGCTTCCTGTTTGTTCGCAATTGGTGAAAACGCCAGTATGGCTGATGTAAGCCTTAAGACAAAAACGTCACTTCGTTTCTTCAAATTGCCGATATCTTTCGACCAGCACTGCCGGCCATCATCAGAGATCTCTGACGAGCTCTGATGATGGCCGGCAGTGCTGGTCGAAAGATCTCGGCAATTTGAAGAAAAGAAGTGACGTTTTTGTCTTAAGGCTTACATCAGCCATACTGGGGTTTTCACCAATTACGGACAATTTTGTCATACCCAGGTCCACTATTTACTAGGACTTCCTGTTTGTATATTTGCAAATGTAGCCATATGTCACGAGACATTTCAATTGGCTTGGAAGCATGAATGGAAAAGTCGACACTGTTAATGGACATCTTTATGCTAAGTTGAATAAGGGTGAACACCTTCATTTGCAAAAGCTTTTAATAAACACTTCTCAACAGCTTAATAATCAAAGGTCTACGCGCTATTTGAATGATGAATTAAGATATTCAGGATATGCGCATGTACATGCAACGATGTGCAGACTGGCACAGTAAGAATGATTGGTCAATGTTCGTGGACACGTTGGACTCCCATGGGTTGATAATTGAATAATCCCATGGGATGGGATGGACCTAGAGAAAGAACTCGTCCAATTCCATGGACTTCCCTGCAAATAATGCATATTGTGGCTGTCGCATTTCTGTAATTGTAGGTGACACTTATGGTTTTTGCAATTTTTTCTGAAACTAATATTTTGTATTCGTTTGTCAATTATTTTCTTCTGATAAAGGCAGTAACTCAAAAACTAGCTTACTTGATATTACATGTCTTTTAGTTAATTTGTGCCATAGCTTAGTCCTAGTGCCAATAGCTCATCAATGCACCACTTTATGTGCAACGGCAACGGAGACATGTACATCTGTTGGACAGTCAAGTATGAAAAAAGTTGATCATTCATCAAATCAATTGAAGATTGCAAGGTAATAGGCCAACTATGGCTTAACGCTTATCCCCACCATCATCCTCAGATCTTACTGCTTTAGGGCTCTCATCAAAATATGATTAATCGAGCAACGCGCTATGATATATACATGAAAGGAGGATCAAACCAACTGGCTGACATTATATTACAAACATCAATTGGCCTAATAAGCCTGCACACTGTAAATCGGTAAATGAGAAATTCTAATGCGAATTGCAATACGAATGCACATGCGAATTGAAGCTGCGAGAAGACACCAAGTTTTTCGCATCTGTGACGTCACCACGGCTGTTCGATTGGTTGATGGTTCGCAGCACTCGCTGCATTGGTTTTTTGATACATTGATCTTTTACTGCAACTCTATTTCATGAGTTCGTTATATTCGCATCTTGTTCGTATCTACGATAAATTTGATACGAACGAAGCTTTTGAGTAGCGACATTAATCATTCCATTGGTAGGATTATTAGCATGCTGTTCGTAGCTCACGATCTGCACTATATGCCCTGATAGTACTAAATGAGGACACGATATTAATCTCCAAAACTGCTGGCTTAATAAGTAGGCTACACTGTAAATCGCTCGACACGAAAATTCCATATAAATAGATGCCAAATTCACATGCAATTTGAAACTGCCAATTGGTGCGAGATTCTCGTATATTTAAGGAGATTGGGTATGCTTTTCATACCAATATGGATTTCCTTTCAAATATGTTCGCATGGGCTTGGAATGTAACGATGCGAACAACTCCCTCTGTGATTGGCTGATTAAAAACAGCCATTATTTTGGTATCTACCATTGGTATGTGGTTGTTAGTGAGCAGTTTACAGTGTACCGTCAACGTAGTAATTCAGGCGAACAATTGTTCAGTCCAACAATATATTTACCGCACAAGAGAGGTAAATGAATGAAATAATATGCCGAAATTAGAGGTACTTGATCGTCATTGACATTGCCATTTGCATTTGTTGCATATTTTGCTCACCGTAAACGAACTGGAAATGATGTAAGTCTAGATGTCTGTCTGTATTAAAGGTCGACCAGCAATGAATGCTTCTGCTTTCTTTGATTGCATCAGTTAATATGCGCTTTTCGTACTGGGTATATTAACCCAGTGGGCATTACACCCACGCTTTTGAGAGCATATTGTCCCAGTGGCTTTTTACATACCCAATGAATATTTACTATTCAAGATAAGCATAGAGCCTGTTTTGACACTTCTCACAAACATTCTGCAACTGAATGAAACAAAACCTGGTTTCCAAAAACACAGCATCGATGTCAAAAATGATCGCTTCTCAATAATCTGACATTTCAACAATCAAACATTCTGCATGTTCCTTCAGGATTAAACAATTGAAATTTACTATTTCTGACTGCGATTTAAGAGAATATTTTGATAATTCCGTGGCAGTTTTCTCTCTGTCTTTTTCCACTGAAACAATGGCAAGAGCGATTTGTATCGTTGCAATAATGCTAACAGATTGCTCACCTAATTTCACATTTAAAATAGATTACATTGTCACCGCAAACTGTTCCTTCATTTGACGAATAACCTCAGTTGACTTCAATCTTCCTGAATATCACATGACAGGCATAAAACTTAGGCGTTATACTGTTGTGAGCACGGCACTTTCTTCAATGGCTTCGATGAATAATTGAAATGAATAATTTAATATAATAAATTGAAAATTACTTGATAATTCCTCTAAAAACGCGCAATTCTGAAACAACAATCATTTTATTTGAGATCACTATAGTTATAGTTTTGGAAGACAAAAAACAGCGAGGGTAGCTAAACAATTACTTGCTGATAAAAAATCAAAATGTTTTTGAATTTTGACGTACTGCACCTCACTGCTAGCAATTTATACATTTTGACTGATTCACAGAGGCCAGATGCAGGATTCTTAGTCATATTGCATATAAAGACGACAGGCTCTATTCTAGACCATGAAAATGAATTAACAATATGGTGAAATCTCGGATTTAGGAATACAGGACCAAAGCGTTTTGACTGTTCTCTTATAGCCGAATATTAAGTTGGCTTTATAAGAATAATATTCTTGAAATAACTAACAATTCGTGATCTTCTTGCAGATTTTTGTTACGTGCTTGCTACTGCGTATTGAACAAAGTTATGGATGAACTAAACTTGGCGAACAAGATGCGTTTTCATTGAATAAGTCTAAGCTTCATTCCATTATTTGAGAATCAATCAAATGCAATGGAGCACATTAGTTTGCTGAAGGTGACCCATGCATTAGGCCTACTAACTATTTGTGATCTGATCTCATGATGTTGTAGCATGGTGATTAAACAAGTGAAGATATTGCCTCAGTTGTCACATTTGCGGTAAAATGATCGCGAGACGGATATAAGAGGCGAGACCATAGAATTAGATTGTTTAAGCGTGTCACTTTGCCAGACGTGCAAACTGATTCAAAACGATGGCACATGCAGGAATTTACTAAGTGGACAAAAGGAAATTTTTAATACCTTGCAGAGATAGGGAAAATAGTGGTACGCCGCTTGCGGATTGCTGTGAATGCCTTCAAATTTCTGTGATCGCCACGATTCCTTCAGATTCCAAGATTTCAGATCATTGCACAAAAGTTTTCTCGATAATGTTGGGTCATCCGGTCATCATTAAAAAAGTTAGCAGGTGCTCAAAAAAACGTTCACAAACTTCTCTGTAGAACTTGACATCGACTGTGTCTCTTTGATGTGTGATTCGGTTGATAGCAGTCAGTGACACTTCGCACAATGTGGCGTGTTTAATGTTGAACTTACCGCTCATTGTTCGATTGCTATGGTATCATGTCAGCAGATTGTGCCATTTCATTAACGTTGCATGTTCCAATGTTTCCTTTTTAGTCAAACAAAAGAAAAGACGACCTCTCTGATTCTGTGGCCGAGACATAGTGAGAATTTCGACATCAACTGATGGCCTCTTTGGCAAAGGCATCGCTTCCTTGGAAAAGCTGAAAATGGAAACCTTCCACTGCTTCGAGAAAAAGTGTGGATCATCACAAAGTGGTGAGACCTTCGGATGTCAAGAGGTCAGAGGTCATTGTAACTTTCGAAGATGATTCTGTCAATTTGCAGGGGAGCGTTTCACAAGGTGTCGGACTTGCTCTGTTCCCCGTAAACAAAGCACTTGAAGTTAAGGGCTACCATAAATTGGAAGCACACAGGTTTGCAGTAAGCTGATTGAATCGTGAAGTTATTCTCAATCTACTTCAATCCTGTCGTTTAATGATTGAAATCCCCCAATATAGGATCCTACTTCCATCTTTTACATCAGCTTCAGTGATAAGACAACATTCCTTCCACCTTTATGGGCATGTCAACCTCACAAGTCTTCACTAGATTGACGCGAAACCAGTGGGATCACCTTTGACAATTTGTTGTGCTACGGTCTCACCTCACGATTGGATGAGTTGACAAGTGATGGAGAAAAAAGTCACTGCAGGGGTGCAGAGGTGTCTTATTGAACAAAGTGCTTCCAGTCTTGATACAGCTTCGAAATCGAACGTGGATGTATCAGCAGCATGGGACAGGTATTAGCATTTAAACTCATGAAGGACAAAAACTGTAAAAGTCGGGAGTACTCCGCGCCATCCAAAAAAGCGCAAATGTGTCAGTTTAGGAATTTTGGGTGTGAAGGCAGATGTGAAATGACATTTAATAAACATCGTGTTCAAAATATTTGCATGAATTGAAGACATGAACAGATTATTGTGCTTGCTTGTGTGCTAATTAAGTGATATCGTTCATATAAACCCTTTATCAAGCGTCATGAGCTTTGCATACGTTGTGATGATGGAGAGGTCATATTTTATATTTTTTGAAATTCAAATATGCAGGAAGATCGCGAGCACCCTGTATATCATTTGACCATGTACGTGTATAAATTAATAATTTGATTCTTGCAAACTGTAAACACCGCTTTACAGTTCTCTATCGGCAGGTCCTTTGCTTAGTTTACTTCCATATATCTCGCTTTGCTCGGTAGTGAGACTTCTCCACCAACATTGTGTGAAAAAAGTGAGAAATTTAACTACATGCTTGCATTCGCGCGCACACTCAACTCTATTTGATATTGTGACTTAAACGAAAAGTCAAGAGTCGATGGTTGTAGCCGCATCATTGAGTGGTTAGCTCTCGAGATGGGGCAACACCACCTATCAGTATATAGTGCCGGGGTGCAGCTATAACTCGAACACGAAGTCATGCTCATTTGAGCTCAACAATGCATGAAGGAGTATGACATACCGGTGCCTTGTGATGGTTGTATTCATATTATGCTAAAATATGACTGCATTCAAAATAGGATAAAATCAATGAATACGGAGTGCATTCCAAACATGTGCTTATTAAATTTGAATTTAAAATTTTCCATTCTAGAGCAAAGCAATTGTGATGACATACAACAATCATAGCTCCAATTCTGATGTCGATGTGATATTTTGAATCAATTGACATTCAATTGACCGTTTTGAAAATAATAAATTGGAGCTAAATGATTAGAAATGGTAAATTGATTCTCATTCTTCCAATCAATAATAATTCATTATTATTAAGTAGGCTTTCAGCAGCCACTAAACGATAGAGATTGTAGAACAATCTATATTCTATATATATTCTGCCACTACGAATTTTGACAGTCTTCGAAAACTCGGACCTTTATGTCCATGTCATATCGCACACTAATCGGTCGTAATGCAAAGCATCGTCAAGTACGGAATTTCATTCTTTCTGTATAAATAGTCAACGAGTTTTTGTCGATCTACAAATGCACTGACGGTATTGACTCTAGCGGTCGTAGCGGTCAATAATTGTCGCGCAGATGTCGTGAAACAGAATGTTGATATCAACACATAGTGATATTTGTATTTACAAAATCGGTCACGATGCTACTATCTTGATAGAAGAAGAGCAAAGTCAAAGTGTCAAGAAGCTCGTAGCCTAGTCATGAATGTAGACAGTGTTAGAAACATAGCACGAAGAGCAAATATACTTTGCATATGTTTACACCAGCCGCTCGAGGAAACCAAACAAGTTTGTCATTCAACACCATTACCTCGTACTTTGGATTATACCGCCAGTACAGTTGTTTATCATTCAGCACTTTAACATCTCAAGTCGTCATTCCGATAAAGATAAGGACTGAAAGAATGGTTGTAATACGTGTGCATGAGCGGAAGAGGCTAACGTCTTCGCCTTTGGATTAGATGATGCTCTTGATATTTTTTGATTCATCATAATTTCATTCCTGATTCTATAAGTCACAAATGCTAAGCAACAGATTCCATAATTGAATCATTTCTACTGAATGATGTGCATCCTCTATTACAGGGGTTCTCAACTCAAAAATTCGGCGGGCCACATTTCCTGGCATTTTTCTAATGAATATACTACCGGGCCAATCGACTGAATATATGACCAAAGAACCCCTGTATGCCTATTATATTGTTTATATATCTATTATACATATTGTTATATGTCTATGGTTTATACATAGGTACCGTTATTAGTTAGAGTTGACTAGCGCCTATAGGCCTATTTATGTTTCATTAATAATCCTTCTGAAAAAAATATTTTTTTTGTTTTGTGATGATTAAGTAGAGGTAGGGTATGGACCTATTGGCACAATTAGAACGTACTATATAAGCTTACCTAGCTTATAGGATAGATCTGTAACTCTGTATACATGTATACTTTTACAAAACCCATGTGGTTTTGAAAATTTATTGCCAGTGAGAGTTTATCGTTTTTGTTGAAACCTAATGCGCATTCACAAAATATGCAACGCTTATAGATAAAGAGAGGGAGGGAGGGGAGCGCGCGCACATCACGTTTATCGCCGTGCGCTACAAATTAGCTGTTCTTAAATTGATAGACAAGCTCAATTGACAAGCCGCCAAATATACGCATGTCTTGCTCACTCGTTTCATCGCGGGTCACCGCCAACAAGCTTGCGGGCCACAAAATGGCCCGCGGTCCACGTGTTGAGAACCCCTGCTCTATTACATGATAAGTTGAAGCACAATATGCAAGTTTTCGTCATGGTTTTCGCAAGAACAGACAGAAGTCGGCAGACACGAAGATTAGCCACAGGGCATAGAGTAGGTAGAGTAGCAACTCAGCATTTATTAAATCCCCAACGTGTATACAGTTTCGATTTCAGTCAATGAACATAAGTCGAGACCTAGTACCTCCCGTGAGAGATGCAAATTTTTACACTTTAGCACAAATGTACACGAATTTGAATGATCATCATAACAATACAGAATACAGAATATTCCACAAATCTTCCATGTCATGACAATTGGGAGAGGTAATGCAATTTGTTAAATTAGCAATTCGATGGGCTACGATTGCTAAAAGGTCAGCATTATCATAATAAAATTATTTTCTTCATCGTGATTATATCACAAACTGCCACTGAAAGAGCAAAATATCATAATCAAGGAAACTGATCATGATCAACTTTAAAAGATGTCAGTGGGTCCACATTGCTATTCAGATTCAAGGAATGACGTCCTGTGAATCATTAAATGATGCCGATGAAAATTGAATTAAAAACATGACATGTTAGCCAAGAAGCTGTCATAAGATCTAAACTTTTCCTCGAAGACTTGCAGGAACTTGCATTATAATGTAGCTCATGAAATTTCCTTGATCATCAGCTATTTCCGCTTAATTAAGAGGCTTGTTAGCAAATATTTATTCCTTTTGACATCCAACTTGCTTCATACTACCTACAAAGGGGCTTCATCTCGGTAGTATATAAATTTGCAAAAATTTAGCTTTCTACGAACTGCTCAAATAATTTCTTGGACCACAGGAACTCAATCTCCGTAAAAACTGAATCTTTTAATATAAAAATTTTCACTGTATACAGACACTTTTTTGAGTCGACACTCTACCTACCATACTCTATGACATTAAAAACGATCCACTTGATATAGAAAATCTCAATGGAAGTAGACGACTTTTATTTCATACTGCACTGACCAGGATGTCTATGCATCAAATTTGTCATGCTAATATAAAGCAGCTGTCCATTGTCGATATCTTTGGCATAGTTGATGCATTTCAAATTCGACCTTTTATCACTATCAAGCAATTCTTTCTGACTAAATATTGAAGCAAAAATGTCGCAATCAGAGTTTGTAAAAGGAGTGGCTGTTGGAATGCTACGATGTGGAAAGAGTTGTAGGTTTGTTGGACGGAAGTTGGGTTTGTCACACTCCACTTTGAGCAGGTGGCGGAGTCGATGGAACAATGATGGAAATGTTAAAAGAAGGAAAGGATCAGGGAGACCGAGATTGACAAACCATGCTACCGATAGGAAGTTGGTTATCTCAGCAAAGCGCAATCGCTTTAAGAGTGTTCTTCAACTGGCCATCAGCTGGAAAGCTGCAGCAGGAATTGCATGCAGTATACGAACAGCATATCGCCGTCTAGCAGAGGCGGGCCTGAGGTCATACCGACCTGCTGTAAGAATTCCTCTAAGTAAGTAAGCTTAATGCGAGAATTTCACACAATGACATTGCTTCACTGCCAATTTTTTTCTCCGCAGGTTTCGAACACAAGCGAAAGCGTGTGGAATGGTGTGAGCAGCATCTGTCGTGGAGCACAGAGGAATGGCGTCAAGTGATGTGGACGGATGAATCCCGTTTCACTTTGAATTTTCACGATGGTCGCATTAGAGTGCATCCAATGGTAGGTGAGAGGTATTCACCCTGCTGCATATCTGAGCATGACCGCTATGGTGGTGGTAGCGTGATGATCTGGGCCGGTATCTGGTACGGAGGTCGAACTGTCGCAGTCATTGTAAATGGGAACTTGAACGGAGAGCGATATTTATCGAATATCATATCTCCAATCGTCATCCTAATGGTAAATGAACTCAACCTCATATTCCAGGATGACAAAGCTCGACCACACAGAACTCATTGTGTAACAACAGCGATAGTGAGATCTGGAATTCGCATCCTCTATTGGCCTTCACGCTCCCCCGATCTGTCTCCGATCGAACATGCTTGGGATAAACTTGGTCGGAAAGTGAGAGATGCATATGATTATCCGCCATCAACACTGACAGCTCTTTCAGAGAGACTCATCGATCAATGGTCATTGCTGGATCAGGAACGGCTTGATCATCTTTGCGACTCGATGCCGATGAGACTTCAAAGCTGTAAGAAGCGTCAGTAAGAAGCATATCGCATTTCTTCTGATAATCGCCCACGCTCCAATGATCGCCCAGCCTCTGTTAATCGCCCACCCTTTAATAACTGCTCACTCCATTCTCTAAGTTATCATTGTGCTGTTTAATACTATCAAGCAATTATGCAGAAATATTTTTGTTATATACCGTATACAAATTAATTTAAATATTTGTAAAATGTTTCAGATTTGAACATTTATTAAGTGGCAATGATAGTATTTGTCAAATAATAATATAGTGTTTATTAAAAATTGTAAAATGAATATCAAATATACAGCATTTGATTGCTTTACAAAACAATTATTTCTACTTGTTTACTATCAATACACTTTTCTACTGCGAACCTAAATGATTCATACTAAACAGAGAGCGCTCGTCAGAATGAGGCATGATGGTAAATACCATTGCTGACTTTTTTATCGATTTTAAAGTATGAAGTCATAAATACAGTTCACCCACGCGTGGGTGGGTGGCGTGTTTCTCAAATTCTGCTACGGCAGTAAAGTCATTAACTACATCTCGATTTTTATATACTAGGCTTATGCATTCGATCAGCATGAGTAGATGTGTATGAATGTGACATATTACATTTATTCATTTATATCATAATTGATGGATTGCAAAACATGTGGTAATCTTATGGCAGGATTTATATCTAAACCGGCGCAATTGATATTCAGACACATGTGAACATGTACGGTTGTACTTTACAGTAGTTGCAACCAATTAATGAATAGTAAATGTTTTTATTTATTCATGACTCAAAAGGAATTTACGAATAATCACCTAGCCTCCATTAATCGCCCAATGTAAATTGAGACGAATTCGATAATCGCCCTGGCCGATTATTAGGAGAAATACGGTATGCGATCGCTGCTGGCTCGTGAGGTACATGGATACTCTTTCCTACGTGTTATTTGTGATAACTTATAAAATGACAAAACATCTCAGCTCTGTATTCTTGGTGATGAAAAAGGTAGGATCGTAAGAAACGTGGAATATCATTCATACAGTTTGTGGGATGATAGACAAAACAAAGCAATGCTTTCACGAACGTTAAGCCTTTCACGAACGTTTTGTCTTTAATTCATGAAGTGCTAACTCATCATATTACATGGATGTTTTTAACTGTCCTTGAATCACTGATATCTTGGTATTAGTAGTTTGTCTTGACCGTTAATGTTCTGTTGTCTTAGAGCCATCTGATTGGATCACGCAGATTCTTCAATTGAGGACTTAATGCATGTTACACTGTCGCTCGTCGATAGCTCAGTTGGTAAAGTGTTGGCATACAATGCCAGAGGTCGGTGGTTCAAATCGACCAAGACGCGCAGTTATTTTCCTTCTGTTAAATTGAACTGAATGGGAAGAACATCAGATCCGGCTGTCTTCGTCTTATTCACAGCGAAAGGGCGATTCGGCCCGCTTGTCGCATTTTTGCCGAAGTCCTTTTAAAACTAATCCGGTCGACCTGCAGACTTGGGGCGTAAGCTTATTTGCAAACTTTTCACCAAAAAATGGTTGAATTTGGCTCACTGGAGGGTCAAATTAAAGACCTTTGATGAAAAGTGTTTTTTGAAGGTCCAACTTTCGTCATTTTCTGCAGATATTTTGTGCAATTTTGCGTTCAGTTTTCTTTATGAGTGGAGTACTTTATAAATATGAGTCTTCGAATCATAGCATGGTAATCTGTTTCATCTGTTATACCATAGCCATCGAGTGCAGTCCTTGAAATTCAAATGTTGTGTAATACTACTGTTATGTTTCAATGAGTAGTTAAGTGCTTCCATCCTAATCAATTGAATTCTTTGGGTAACTTTTCCGCACATCGTAGATAGCAATCATGTAGATGATTGATAGCCAAAATTCGACACAATTTCAGAAATTTCAAAAATCTGCCAAAATTGGGGACTTCAAATTGCGAACTGCTGTTTATAGTGAGAGATGCAAAAATGAGTGAATTATATATAGTGCATACCACCATTATGAAGCTCACAATGGGTAGGCCGTGATTTTAGTGCATGCATCGTTTTATTGCATGAATCGAAGCAATTCTCTGGAAGTTAAGGGGGAGCTCTCCCCCCCGCCACGGATATTGATGCCCTTCATAGCCCGGTGCGGATTGGGTGAGGCTGAGACTTGTAATGATTAGCTGATTTTAACAAGTTTCAGATAAATTTGAAGGCGTGTGGAGATAACCTCTACCTGAAAGGCAGCATATTATAGAATCTTTAAGGGACAAGTTGAATTCAAGTTTATAACGATATATAATACTGACAATTCCTGCTCGACGATTTCACAGCTTTTAGTTAAAAATAAGTGACTAGTTGATTACAGTTTGCAGCACCGCTGCATCCAACCCGCATTCAGTCCAATAACATTTTCCATAATCAAGAAAACACCTGCATAGTTTGTGAGTCGACAAATAGTGGTAAAAGGACAATCTTTGAATGGATAATTTGCTTAACTACTTACAGTATTAACACTTAAAGTGCACGTACTTTCACACCATCTCGTTGATAATGAAATTCATTGTCAATATCATTTCATCAGAAAAAATTATGCAAAGTTCGTTCCTTTGTTTAAGTCAAATACCATTAAGTTAACCAACATTGAAAAATGTCATTCAGTCAAAGAGAATAGAAAAGAGAACTTGTCAACGGAAGCAGAATTTACAAAGATGTATCGATAGTGTTGTATAGACAAGTTTTACTGCAATAATTCTAAATAAGTCGAGACGATTATCCTATTGAGTTGACATAACCTACCTAACGTTTGGCTATCTTCAACCAGAAGTTATTGCAAACCACTCTTAGTCTATGGAGAAGCTATAACTCAAACTCATCAAGTTTACTTCATGAAAAAATACTTTAGCAAAAGTTGCTCAAAAATATTTAAAAAATTAGACAGTGATTCTAATCAACCATGAGTGTTGTATATTGTTCACGTATTGCTGTCATCCTACATATCTCGACATAATGGTCCCGGCCGGGCCTGAACCCATAACAGATTGCGTTTGTGTTTCAGAATTCAACTGAAATATATGTATTTGCTTAAGCCTCATCAGGATATTACCTAGCAATATTACCCTGATTTATTGATTTTCACATCTTTACAAGTATAAATGCGATATAATCTTCTCGTCCGGCCATGAACCGCTTCTGTTGAAAAATCAGATGCAAGTCCGGCCCACTCTCAAATCTATTAATGATGCATCTGACTAGTAAGTAATTTTCTCATTAACTTTATAAAACAATACTAAGTATGCAGTAATGCGCCTTTATAATTGTTTGCAATATAATCGGGAAGAATGGTATGAAAAGAGTATGTAGGCGATCTTAAGGATGCATCGCTTAAAATCAAGTTTCTTTTCATCATCGCATTTTAGTTGTTGATACCCCATAAAATCTGTTAGTTATTTTATATCAGATGAAATTTTCAATTAATCTTTTGTTTAATAGACTTCAGCAGTTTGATGTATTTCGAAGCATTTTATTTGCGTGAAATCAAACCTTTGATAAGCTGATAGATTTACAGACTAAGTTTGAAGCGTAAAAGATTAGCAAAGAAACGTCTGTTTGATCCTGTCAATCTTTGATATCAATTACATTTCATGTCAATCAAAAATAAAGAAATTAATCCGTTGCAGATGCTCTACGTCACATATCAGTACAAAAAGTAATTACCTTTTCAACTTTATGGTGGTATTATTTCCAAACGATTCATATTTACGAGTTTAGCTGAACCATATGCCAGTTTGCTTGTCAATCAAATGTTTGAGTGTCTGTTTGTGTCCCAATTGCTATCCCAGTACACTGTTCTGTTCTAAACATGTGAAAAAGTAAAACTGAAATGACTGTATGTTGTAACTTACAATATCATTACTTGTTTGATGAATGAAGCTCTATTACCACAAGGAATCATTTCCGAACCCAAGAAGCTAATGAAACTGTCGTAAATATCTGATAGAGCGCTAAGCACTCTGTATCTAACATGTCATTTCTGTCATCATTTCACTATTCTATGAAAGAGCATTTTCTATTGCACCTGACTCCCTTCCTGTCCTCCACTGTGAAGAGACCATCCTAATAGGATATCAAACACATTGTAAACAAAGTCTCGGAGTCGGAGTCCTATCATTTTGACCGGAGTCGGAGTCTTATCATATGATGCATATTGTGTGTCAATAATAAGACACTCCTCTTCTCAGTTGCTCTCTATTTGAGTGACATTCCGTCTCAATGAAAGCCGGATATTGTGGGCAGCACCACAGCATCAAGTTTCTCTGGAGCAACTTGTACTAGCATTGTGGCGCAAATGCTTACGACTGCACGGATAGTCTGAAGTCAGCTAAACATACATTCATAGTGTTGTATAGACAAGTTTTACTGCAATAATTCTAAATAAGTCGAGACGATTATCCTATTGAATTGACATAACCTACCTAACGTTTGGCTATCTTCAACCAGAAGTTATTGCAAACCACTCTTAGTCTATGGAGAAGCTATAACTCAAACTCATCAAGTTTACTTCATGAAAAAATACTTTAGCAAAAGTTGCTCAAAAATATTTAAACAATTAGACAGTGATTCTAATCAACCATGAGTGTTGTATATTGTTCACGTACTGCTGTCATCCTACATATCTCGACATAATGGTCCCGGCCGGCCCTGAACCCATAACAGATTGCGTTTGTGTTTCAGAACTCAACTGAAATATATGTATTTGCTTAAGCCTCATCAGGATATTACCTAGCAATATTACCCTGATTTATTGATTTTCACATCTTTACAAGTATAAATGCGATATAATCTTCTCGTCCGGCCATGAACCGCTTCTGTTGAAAAATCAGATGCAAGTCCGGCCCACTCTCAAATCTATTAATGATGCATCTGACTGGTAAGAAATTGTCTCATTAACTTTATAAAACAATACTAAGTATGCAGTAATGCGCCTTTATAATTGTTTGCAATATAATCGGGAAGAATGGTATGAGAAGAGTATGTAGGCGATCTTAAGGATGCATCGATGCGCCTTTGAAAAGTTTTTACCTAGAACTTTCCCCATGCACACAGTGGATTTTTTCAGATTTTTGAAACAGTACCAATAATGTGCCGTATATATACTTGATTTTCTTTCGTGATAAAGTCGTATCAGATGCATGCGCAAAAGCACGCTGAACATTTAGATATATCCTGACCTGCAAGTGGGCTGGTTAGTCCACGAGCCGGGTCGGGCTTGGGTCTGATACTTCGGAACAGAAACAGGGCCAGGCCGGGCTTAAAAATTCATTTCCAGCTATTGTGAAAATGTGGAAGTCAATGTAATAAAATTATATTATAAGGAAATCCACATTTTGATGCAAATCAAACTATGCTGAGGCCAATGTGAATACATGTCCATATCCCAGTTGGCTGTCTTGCACACATACGTACAAACCACGCGAATCATAGGCAACCGTCATCGTCATAATGTATGTACGGTGAAATAATGCAACCCTACACAATACATGTAAGCATAAATTATGGAGTTCGAGTATTTCGTCGAGATAAAATACACATACACAAAACAATTCGGGAACTTAAAGGTTCTTCTCATCGGCAACAAATAAAATCGACATCAGTGGTATTGACTAGGCGCGAAGGTGCGTTTTGCGGCTATTCAAACTCCTAGAATTTGGAATAAGAAGAAACAATTAGATTTTCTAATTCAATATGCCCATCGTTTGGATGTCTACTACCGAAAGTCATACATTGCAGATTATTATGCAATGTATAGTAATGAAATCAATTTAGTCATTGATCTTTTACAAAGTGCATCAAGTTTAAATTGAAAGAGTTCCTTAAAATTCATGACAAAGCATCTGTGTAATCACTACATGATTAATGGTACTATTATGTAATGACTACTTGCAATAGATATATATGTAACATTGGTAAAATTATGCTACAAATAGTCGATCCCACTTATGAAATTATTATACAGATTATTATACCTCACATCTTTTTTGATGAATTGTCTATTTGGATGTGCAGCTGCTGTATTTCTATAACTGAGATAGAAGCTGACTATTTATATTTATAATTTTCAAAAATTGATACTCGGCAAGGCTTAACTATCCCATTACCATCAAGCATTCTCCAAGCATGTATTCATAAGATAACTGATCAAAACAAATCGTTTATCAAACTCGTCTACCATCAATTTCCAACAGACACTCAAAACAGAAAAAAGATGAATTCAAATTTTGAACTGCTGTTTATAGAAACAAGATGACAGTCGTAAGTAAAACTCCACTTCTGGATAGCGCAAGATGGCCGCCGTCGCTGACGTCCCCCCCTCTGGAACGGCAGAGTGTCGTGGTCGGCCGCCGTGGTGCTTTGAGTCTGACTCCCCCCCCCTCTGGAACGACATAGTGTCGTGGTGTGCCGGCCAAGTGCGTCCGCCAGGTTCGCTGACGTCCCCCCCCTCTGGTCGACCGTCGTATAGCGCGCGGTGATGTGCTGTCGAGGTTGGCGTGGTGTGCCGGCTAGGTTGGGAGGGTGGACTATCGTAGCTCACCTGAAAAAATCCTAAGTGTCAGAGTGGCTTTGTATGGGTAAAATTTTGAAAATTTTCCAAAGTGTGGAATTTCGACCTGGGACCTTCACCAAAACATTTTTCATCAAATTTCACGGACCTCCCCCCCCCCGACAGCAATCTTCTAACTTTGGTTCTAGTGAACGGATTTTGTCTTATAGATACTCGTTTGAAAGAGGAGAAACAACTGCTCGGTGACATTTTTGTTGCGAGTCAATCGGACCAGCCGTTCAAAAGTTAGAGCTGTTACAAGATTTTAGGTCGGAGCTCACCTGAAAAAATCCTAAGTGTCAGAGTGGCTTTGTATGGGTAAAATTTTGAAAATTTTCCAAATTGTGGAATTTCGACCTGGGACCTTCACCAAAACATTTTTCATCAAATTTCACTGACCTCCCCCCCCCTCGGGAGAGCTCGCTTCGATCTTGGCTTCTAGTGGACGGATTTTGTCGTGCAATAGCTCGTTTGAAAGCTAAGAGTGAGACAAATTCAGTGAAAGAAACGGTTTGTTCATATCTGTCTTCGTTTAGATGTGAGACGCCATTTAAGATTTTAGGTCGGAGCTCACCTGAAAAAATCCTAAGTGTCAGAGTGGCTTTGTATGGGTAAAATTTTGAAAATTTTCCAAAGTGTGTCATTTCGATCTGGGACCGTCACCAAAACATTTTTCATCAAATTTCTCTGAACGAGGGGGGGGGAGGTCAGTGAAATTTGATGAAAAATGTTTTGGTAAAGGTCCCAGGTCGAAATTCGGAAGTTTAAATTTTTCAAAATTTTCACCACACTGGAGCTCTCACACTTAGGAATTTTTTCACTTGTGGCATGTTACATGGACATGTGCTGACGGACCATCTTCCCGTGGTCATATGAGAATGGTTTAGGTGTCATATGATAGAGAATGATGAGACGAATCGTTTGCAACAAACCGCATGTCGCTACGATGAATACTTTCGGAGATAGAGCCATTTTAAGTTTTCTTCCGAGCATATATAAACCCCCGACAACGTAAGTCTGATCACTTCATCGAAAGACGAGGTAAGCGACGGTCGTCGCTCTGAGCTCCCGATATCGGGTGTTTCAAAGGACTCTATCTTTTGAAGTAGGCAAGCTATCTTCTTACTTCAAAGTTTGTATGATAGAGTTTGATAGTGTCTTTACTACTGATAAAATTTTTTAAAAGTAGTATGAGTAGTAAAATGCGGAATTTTTTAAAAATTCTTAATTTTCAGTTTTTTCAAAATTTTAACATGTAGACTAAGGTTTTCAAGTATGCTGAGTTCAAATCTGCTATTAGATTTGAAATTTAACTAAGTCTAAGGCAGCTTTGAGGGGTTAGATCCCAGCTACTGATCACTACCTTTGACTCGGCGTTCCTGTTACCACTTCGGGCAGTGACAATGATGTCTTCAGCTGTAAAGAGCGGATATCGGGGAAGATCTCTCACTTCCCTAGTGATCAGTACAAGGCCTTCGGGCTGTCGACGGGATCGAGTGCCACTCACTACACTCAAATCTATCATTCCTGACTAAGTGTAATGCTTTAGGAATATGACTGTACTACATGATTCCAAACTTATACAAATTTCATTATCTTACAGTTAACGATAAAATCAGGCATGGCTAATGACAGGAACCGCAAATTCCATATCAAGATGTGCACATGTGGGCGAATTAATCGCAGTGCGGACGCCAAGGCGCATGTAAAGAAGGCGGGCACCGACCACATGATTATCCTGAATAGGGTTACGTGTGTGAAGTGTAGAGTGCTGAAGGGTGATGAGGATGAGGCGCGTTTCTATAGAGTGCATGCTGACTGTAGTGGAGGTTTGGTGAATGACGTGCGATTCACGCAGTTGATTGTTAAAGAGAGGGAGCGAATGTTGGCGATCGAGCGAGAGGGTAAGGTTGAGAATGTTGTTGAGAATGTTGTTGAGAATGATGAGTTGGCGAGAGCAGTTGCGTCGTTGGAGGCTGAGATTGAGCGAAAGAGAGTGCTTGAGAGTGATGATGAGGATGATGTGGATTTAGATAGGGAGCGTGTGAGGAAGCGTGTGAGGAAGCGTGTGAGGAAGTTGAGCTCTTCGTCGTCGGAGGTGTCAAACATTGTCATCACCGACCCCCCGAAGAGCTCATCTTCCCCAAAAGTGAAGAGTGGTGGGATTCGTATGCAGTCGGCGAGGTGGTTGAAGGATGAAGAGAAGAAGCATGTTTCGCAGCAGATGCCGCATGATTTGTTGGTGAATAAGTATGAGAGTTTGAAGAAGGTGAAGGATGAAGTTGTGAAAGAGTTGGATGAGTTGAAAAAGAAGGAACGGAAGTCGAAGGAGGTAGCGGATGAGAAAATTAGAATGAGGCGTAGTGTGACTGATTTGAAGAATAAGACGCGAGAGTTGGAAGAGAAGAATGATGAGTGTGAGAAGAGGGCGAGTGCTGCGGAGAGAAGAATGAGAGATGCAGAAGCGAAGTTTGAGGAGATGATGAAGGAGATGAGTGTGTTGAGAGCGAGGAATGTTGAGTTGGAGAGGATTGTGGCTCGGCGGGGTGATGAGAGGCAGGCGTTTGAGAAGTTGGAGCGCATGAGGGATGAGTGGAATCGTGTGAATGAGGATAGGTTGTTTGAGTTTCACATCCCTATTCGGGATAATCATTTGGACGGCGAAGTACTCGTGAATCAAAATTTAGACGAGTCAATAATATGTTATAACGGCCATCCAACGAAAAAATGTCTCCATGCCAGCCTAAGAATGCGCGGCCATCTGTACAAATTCTCGATTCGGAAGCGCGCGAGACTGCCAAAGGATGGCTAACTTGGTAAGTGAAAAGTAAATAAGATAGTATATCCTATTCTAATACATATCATTTTCATTGCAGATCTTTGCCCGCCTTCACCACCCCATCACGACACTCCCGAGAACGAACCATCGGCTCTCTTAAGGGCCACCTAGGGGCAAGACATGATAGAACCTCCACGCGGTTTGCCCTGGGCAGTCTTTGGACTGGCAAATACTATCATTAAGTTGAATCTGCTATCAGTCAACTTGAACGTTGCGTCGCGTTAGAGGGGTATATAAACCACTGCCTCTCATTTCATTTCATTTCAATCATGCAGACGCCGAACAGTCAAGTCAGCTCTCCTCGCGGACCGCAGTTAAGGCCGCGAAATTTATTTGAGGAGTTTGTCAGGCTAGAGGAGCAAGACAGAGTCCACAATAATCTTGCTCGGATTGGCAATCCGATGACAGCAACTGCTGTCAATCCAACGGAATGGCGCTACATTCCACTTTTTAGCCATGTACCAGTTAGTGTGGAAGTCGACAGTGCTACCAAAGAGAGAGTCAAAGACTCTCTCAGCAGAATTGGTAGGGTGTAAGATGACGTTACTCCCGAGAACGAACCACCGGCTCTCTTAAGGGCCACCATGGGGCAAGATTTGATAGAACCTCCTCGCGGTTTGCCCTGGGCAGTCTTCGGACTGGCGAATACTATCATTAAGTTGAATCTGCTATCAGTCAACTTGAACGTTATGCAGTCGATTGCTATCCCTGAAGCATTCTGATTCGCTGTTGAGCAATTCATTGTTGAAAACCCTATATAAGCCAGAAGATTGTAGCGCTTCTCATTCAATTTCAAGTCACGATGGAAGCGACATCTGCCAACAGCATTCCCGTCTTCATAGATGAAGACAACGCCATTCCCGAGTTCGTCATCCTTAACGAGTGGGATGAAGAGGATGATAAGAAGGGGAAGATCGAGAAGATCGTTTGGACGGATTGGGTGTGGACTCCGAATACCACTCGCATCCGAAAGGTGCCAGATGCACCAGCACGACCTCGGCGGTATAGGGTCTATGACAACCTAACCGTCATACCCATTGACTATTCCAGTCAATAGTCAACTTAAATTCACACCCCGAGAACGAACCATCGGCTCTCTTAAGGGCCACCATGGGGCAAGACATGATAGAACCTCCACGCGGTTTGCCCTGGGCAGTCTTCGGACTGGCGAATACTATCATTAAGTTGAATCTGCTATCAGTCAACTTGAACGTTGCAAATGAAGTTCGGTGTAATACTTTCTTTCGACGGGCGTTCCTGTAAAGGGGGGCGGTGAAACCCGTAGCATTCGGCAATGGTCAATCTTGTTTAACCTCTCTGCGTCATGTTTGCAAGTGATTGCCTCTGTCTCAACGTAGTATGCATTCGCGTCAGGGCGACATTTAGCCAACTGTCGAAGGTTGCCTAAAACTTTCCATTGCATACGTTATGAGAACCAAGAGTTCTACCTGTCTCTATCAATGAGACGAATTGATGAATGGAATGAAATGGGAGGACACTCACGCGCCACACGCAACATAACACACTTCTCTCTTCCGTAGTCTAACAAGCTCTTTACACATGGATCGCAGTCGATTGCTATCCCTGTATCAGAAGTGTAAGCTATCTTAATTTTATTTGACACTATTTCATCTACCATCATCGTCCATATGAAATGTTTTAAGATTTACAAGTTAGACTAAGCGTGCTACTATTTCCAAATGAAAATGTATACATGGTTAAATCATCCACTGAAGCCCCGTTCAAGTAAGTCAGTATGAAAGCAAAGATAATACGAAATAAAAATTTATTATGGCATGTATTTCAAAAGGTCTTCATCGTCAATATCGTCCCAGAGTCTGGCTTCACATAGATAACAAAAACAGTTCAGTTGCTTTAATCGTTCTTCCACTGCGAGCCTCACTTTGTCAATATACTCCCACTCCGCCATAGTTCGTGGCTGGGAGTTAGGGGTGTACCACTCCCATAATTGGTGGAGGAATTTCGTGCTGGTGATCTCCATCACATCTTCAGTATCGTACTGGAGATACTTCCACCTCACGCCTGTTAAGTCGGGACACTCCTTCTCACATACATTCTCTTCGTTGTCCGCTGGTAATGACAACTTTCTGATATTGTCCAGTCGGTACACCTTCTCTACCTTCCCCTTCGTTGGGGCGTTTGGTGCAACGAGCGCCTTTGGTGTTGAGGATGGAGAAGAGAATTTTGTGTTTGGTGTTGTCGGAGGGCTTGTCATGTTGACTGTGAATAATAACTTTGAAATGTTTTCTAATTCTTAAGTATCAACAAGCAACCAATCAGAATGAACAGCCAATGAATGATGAATATGAAAGTATATATGTAAAGTGACATTCGTGTCATTTCACTCTGTCTTTGTGACATATAAGTGAAGTGTTCTCTGGCGTACAAGTGAACTGCTCTCTCATGAAGTCTCTATCTTGTTAAAGTATCAACCTTAAACTCGATTTCGTTGAAATGGTAAGTTGAAAATTTCTTCACTCATCTCCCTCAAACGTGTGGCTAATAGCATCTTCCTCAATTTCGGGCATCAACTTCATCACCAACGCCCTCCCTTCTCGAGGAAAGTTTAGAGTTGTTGAGTCAAAGTAGGTTGTAACAATACACTGAGACTTGAACAGAGATGATAGAATGATTTCTCTTTCTGGTGATGTGAGTTCCAGCTCAGGACTCTCGCGACAAGGCAACGAGTGGGAATGTGCCGACTGCGGACATATGTTTACAAGGAAGCACAGTCTCCTTCGACACATCAGACAACGTGTGTGTCAACGCAAAGCGGCGTCAATCTCCGGAGGTGAAGTTGATTCTGACGATGACATCTCCTTTCCTTGCGATTTGTGCCCTCCTTCTTTTGATAGTCACTTTCAGCGATCTTCGCACAGACTTCAACACACGCATGCAAATGATCACTACACCAACGGTACCTCTACCATCTCCCTCATTAATGTTTCACACAATAATTTAGTACGCGACTACTGCATGGAGTCCAATACTCAAATAGTAGATTTTCCTGAGTGGCTCCTTCAAAATTCTAACATTATCGAAGCGCTCTTCAACAATTTAGACAATTTTAGAATGAAGGCGCTCATCTACCTCAAACTAAAATATATTAAGATAGATTTTCAAACGGGTCAAGTGACGGAGAGAATACAGTTTCATGTTCCTTCCTCTTCCGCAACCGAAGTTGTAGACTGCGAGTCTTGGCTAAATTTTCACATTCAATGTTTAAAATCAAATGTAGATAAATTCAATCAACGCGACAGCGCTCTCATTTTTGATGGTGTGGACTCAGCCATATTCAAAATTTCCCTATTAGAAAGTCATGCAGCTCGAGGCACATTTAAACTACCAAAAACGTTGTATAATAAGAAAGCTGTCATCAATGTCGATTGTAAATCACAGTGTTTCAAATATGCAGTCCTATCCATCCTTCACTATAATGATATCAACGCGAATCGAAATCATACCTATACCTATAGACAGTGGGAGGATGAACTAGACTTTGAAGGTTGTGATAGTAACAACATGAAAATCAAAGATGTAGAAACGTTCGAAAAACATAATAAGATTAAAATTGTCGTTCACGTGTGGGAGAAGGGGTTGAAGGGTGCCCGCTATAATTCACGTTCAACTTGTTATGAACGTGTAGTCAACCTCTTATTAGTAAAACAAGATGATAGCGAGGAATGGCACTACTGTGGTATTCCCAAAATCTCTCGCTTGTACACTCACTTGGGGCAGTCTAAAAGAGGTGAACATTTTGTATGCGACCGCTGCATCCTCTCCTTTTGGAGTAAAGATAAATTTGAAACTCACTATGAATGGTGCAAGCGAGGTAAATTACAAATGGAACGCATGCCCAAAGATAAAATATTTTCACATAGGGATAATGGTGACGAATTAAGTCCCCTGCGTGTCATTTACGCAGACACAGAATGCTACATTGATGATATCATCCACAAGCCAGCAGCCATATCCTGCTATGAAGTATGGCATGTCCACTTTAGGAATAGACAAAACAAAATGCATACTTGGCAAGGTGAAGATTGCATTTCAAAATTTCTAGAATTTCTCGATAAAGCTGCTAAATTTCAACAATCATATGATTCCCAATTGCAGCGTAAGTCACTACATATGTCAGATGAAGACAAACAAAAATTTGAAAGTTGCACATCCTGTCCTAAATGTCATAAAACGTTTGATGACGATAAAATTAAGAAAGTGCGTGATCATGATCACATCACTGGTAAATTTAGAAACGCACTCTGCTCCAAATGTAACTTTTCACTTAGGTTGAGACGTCGTGTACTACCCGTCATTTTTCATAACTTTAAGGGCTATGACAGTCATATGCTCATAAAAGGAGGGTTGAGCCAGATGAAATCGTGGCAGTTTAATGTAATAGCGCAAACGAGAGAAAATTCATGGCAATGACAGCGAAAGTACCAGTAGATAAAACTAAAGAAAATAAGACAGTCTTCTTCGAAATAAAATTTTTAGATTCATTCCAATTCATGTCTGCGTCACTAGCTTCTCTCGTTCGTAATCTCAAGTTTCTTCCCCATAGTCAAACTTTGAAGAAACACTATCCAAACTTAACGGATGAAATAATCCCTCGCAAAGGAGTCTTTCCTTATGCGTATTTTAGCTCAATGTCTAAACTAAATGAAACAACCCTTCCTTCCATTGACAAATTCCAAAACGATTTGACGGGTCAAGATTGTCCAGTAGAAGATTATGAACATGCTTAAAGGGCATGGTTAAAATTTGATTGTAAAACGTTTGGCGATTATATGATCGCTTACTTAGAATTAGATGTCATTTTGCTGGCTGATGTCTTTCAGGAACTTCGACGAGTGGCATTAGAAGAAGACAAATTAGATCCTGTCCACTTTGTCAGTCTACCAGCCATGTCCTTTAAATCAGCCTTTAAAATGACTGGTGAGACCATTCATCTCTTACAAGACCCGGAGATGTATAATATATTTGAGCGCGGAATACGCGGTGGTCTCACATTTGTAAATAAACATCATATAAAATCTGAAACAGTAGGTGATGATCATATCCACCTAAAGTACTATGACCAAAATAATTTATATGGCAGTTCACTGTCTAAACCACTACCTCATTCCGAGTTTAGTTGGTTAAATCAAGATGAGCTTGAGTATTACTCCAACCCTTCAAACATACTGAAGATTCCAGATGAAGGTGATTGGGGATATTATTTTGAAGTGAATTTGATTTATCCAAATAGCATTAAAAATAAAACTGCTGATTTCCCACTCGCACCTGAATCTGGTGAAGTGACTGAAGATATGTTTTCACCATTCATGTCACAATTTCATAATAACTTAACAGAGTGTGGACAGCCAAGGTACAAACCATGCCGCAAACTTTTACTCACCCAATATGATAAGAAAAATTATCTCGTACACTTCTGCATACTAAAATTCTATTTAGAAATGGGAATGCTTCTAAAGTCAGTTCACCGCATTATCAAATTTAGACAGAAAGCCTTCCTCAAACCCTACATAGATAGTAACAGTCAAAAACGTGCACTCGCCCAAAATAATTTTGAAAAGGATTTTTATAAATATAAGAATAACAGTCATTTCGGAAAGACCATGGAGGATGTTAGAAAACGTATGAACTACAAACTAGTGGTTGATGAACAAAAATATCACAAATTGACCTCATCACCTCTTTTCATTGATAGAGACATCATCGATGAGGATCTTGTAGGTGTTAAAATGATAAAATCAGAAGTTGAGTTGTGCAAACCCATCTATATTGGGCAAGCCGTTTTAAATTATTCCAAGCTTGAAATGTATCAACTCTTCTACAAAATATTAAAACCATGCCCTCTCGTAAAACAGGTTCGCTTGCTGGGTGGTGATACAGATAGTTTCTTTTTAGGAATTACCACTCAAAAAGATTTAAATTTTAATGAAGTAGGCAAGTCATTAGAAAAATATTTCGACACATCTAACTACAATCCCACTCATCC
Source organism: Prostheceraeus crozeri (assembly GCA_907163375.1). Classification (NCBI taxonomy): domain Eukaryota; kingdom Metazoa; phylum Platyhelminthes; order Polycladida; family Euryleptidae; genus Prostheceraeus; species Prostheceraeus crozeri. Next base: position 210,406 of record CAJQUW010004330.1, on the reverse strand, counting down.
ACTCTATTCCATACAGAATAAAGCCAAACTTGGTTGTTTTAAGGATGAAACAGCAGGAAAGGAAATAGATGAATTGATTCTCCTCCGTCCTAAAATGTATTCCATGAAATTAAAAGAATGTGCAGATAGTATTAAGCGTGCTAAAGGTATATCAAAATCCATTGTTCATAAAATGAAACATCGCTCCTATAAGAAGGCCTATAAAAATAAAACTATAACGTTTGTCAATATGACAATCTTAAAATCTCAAGTTCATACTGTGAAAACGCACACGTTCAAGAAACGAGCACTTTCACCATGGGAAGATAAGAGGTGTTGGATAGGACATAACACATCTCTTCCACATGGACATCCTGACACAAACATACCTCCACCCAAAAGAATAAAACTCACGCTACCACATTCAAGAGATGTATTGACATAATCAACTTTAACTCAGTATTTTGATGTTGCTTTTTGTAGATATACATGGTTGTTTTATGTATCGCATGAGATCGTTTCTTCCTTGTGAATATATGCCTACAGTCAGCTCATTCCCCCTATATCTGTGAAAAGACTTTTTCATATACATATTTTTATTTCAATAAACATATCACAATGACTTCACTTTGTTTTCCGAAACACTAAAGTTACGAGCGATTTAGTATCTTTCACATGGATGCACTCTTGTAAACCATTAGTAATTTTGATAGCAATAGAGGGTATAGTTTGTTTGACGACGGGATGATAGAAAATAGATTCAAACATCTTCTCGACTATTCCATATGAAGCGTCTTTATCATGAATGAAATCGCGTAAAATGTATTCTTTTTTCTCACCAACAGAAATAGGTAGAATCAAATCACTTTGAATGTAAAGGTGCTGTTCATGTTTATCAAGTGTCATTGGTGTTTCTATACCAATCGTATGCGCAGCAGTAAACACTGTTTGTAGCATTGAAAAACCAAAGAGTTTTTTCAAATTTTTACTCAATTGACATTGAATGTCATCGCCCAGTTTCAGAACAACGCGTTGAATTTCAATTGAAAACGAAATGTGGTGTGTCTTTACATCATATTTACTTTTCATCACATGCTTCAACTTCTGTTGTATATAAGGATTTACTACATGAATGAAGCTTTCAACTGTATGATATAGACGCGGCATTATATTGATAGCAACTTTAGATTCTTCATAAGACTGGTAAATATTCTTGATGCGATCACCATAGATGTCCACCCACCATTCATCATTAACTGAATCAGCTTTAGTGTGATATTCATGAGAAGGATACACCACACCGCTTCCAATAATAGGTGTATAATGTCTTACAAAATGGCGCAAGGTTGGAGAGAAATAAACTGTAAGTTTGTCATTATATTTCTGAATAACCAACTTATTTTTATCCGCCATAATTTTTTCTCCATACTTCTTACCCACAGTCTCATTCCATCGTTTTACTAACTCAATAAGTGATAAAGGTTGAACACCACGCTTTTTCAAAATGATGCGTTCTTCGCATTCTACAACATCTTCATCAAATATTTTAAATCTATAATGAAATTTGTTGATTCGATTTGAATAAACTTTTTTAACATTTGCAGTAGCAATTGACGTTAGATGTAGTCCATGACCAAAACCACGATGTGGATAGAATTCATTATCCAACCTCAGTGTAAGACCTTTAGTAAAAGAATGAAAGCGAAGGAACTGTCTCCCACTCCAATGATAGATAGTAAACTCATAAGCTCTCTGATTTTTATTCTTCATGATGGAAGTATTACCACTATTGAATGCCTTAATAATTTTCTCATTCCCAAATGGTTCATAAGAATCTGATTTTATCTGAATCCATTCATAGTTCCACTTTCCATCTGATGTTAAATTTTATGGGAACTGGAATGCATTATTCATCGTTATTCCATCATGGGTGCGAGGAGTCAATATCATTTCTTCCAAATCATTCGCATTCTGAATATTGCTATCATAGCAAATACTAGAAACGCCAACCTCCCATTCACCTTCTAAATGTAGTGGACGATTTAATTCTACTCGATAGTCTGATGGTTTATTTTTGGGAAATTTATTCATAGAAGCATTACTGGGCAAATAGATTAGAAACGAGTCCTTATTTTCACTTTCCATATTATTCACATTGGAAAATATATTAGCACACTTTTGCATTAACTCTTCATTCGGAAATGGAGTGTGATACTTGTCACAGCATCTTTATGAAAAGGAATCAACGCACCAGCATCGTCATAAATGGCAATATCAATTTGTGGGATGTAGTTTGATTTCAGCTTTGTATAATGCACTTTCTTGAAAGTATGCTCAGATAAAATACTGCAATTTTTTGGCTGGTATGGTATCATTGCTAGCAATGGAGCTTCAACATCTCCCACACGTACATCTTCACCAATATTGGAATATATCTGAAAATAGTTAATACGACGCGATAGCGACATGTCTGCACTAGCTTTGGTTACAGTACCACTTTTAAAGATATTTTGATCAAAACCCAAAATGTCCATTAGAGTTTTATCTATAATTAGTTCAATACCTTTTCCACTTATAGTGAGAGACAAAACACCTTCTTTTTCAGAAAATGAAATATGTTGCTCATTAATCACTTCATTTAAATAATCTACAACCAATTTAACCGAAGTAATAATGCGAGGCATCAACACTCTTGTTTCATGTAAGATACCACCTAAAGGCTCTACACACTTTCTGTATAAAGATACGGTCCATTCTGTATCAAATTTTGGCCTTTCACATGGTAAATGTTGCATATCAGATTTTCCATGAACAGCTGCAGAACGATGTCGTAAGAACTGATGAAAATCTTTTGAACAAACTAATACTAGATCATCATCATTTAATTTACTTATTGCAATATGATTAGATGATTTGATATAAGTCAATGTTGCCACTTGTTTGCCATCAACTCGAAGGAGATAATTAAATTTCTTCAATAATGTTTCAGGAGTCATGTTTGTCTTTCTTGGCTTAATCACAGTCTTCTTCACCAACGTCTTCTCATTTCTTGGAATAAGATCTACATAATAAGCTTCCTCTCGATATATTAACTGTTTATGACCACTTATGTGGTAATTAACGTTAAAATTATCATAGCTTGTTAAAGCGCTAGCAAGGTAACGTAAATCATTTCTTAAACTTGGACTTAAACCAACAATCCAATCTTTCTCAACTACATGATGTACATAATTATGATCATCATTGTGCGAAGTAAATTGGACAATATGTTTGCACGCTTTATTCAAGAAATCATATATAAACTTTTTACATGATAAGAGATCTTTCTTTGGCCACTGTGGAATGTATACTCGGCAGCCCTTTTCACATTGGTAAGCAGCTGTGCGTCTCATATTAATAGTCATCACCTCATGATCAAAAGTATAGACACAGTTGCTATAAACAAGTTGAGTGACACCCACTTCCCAATTTCCATTTAGCTGTTGTGTATGATCAATGGGAGTAGAAAAGAGTGCGGCTCGATTACTAGCAAATCTCTTTGTAGCCGCATTGCTAAGCAAAATATGATAAAACGACATTTTTATATTGCTGATCTGCGGCTTTGCATAACATCATGAAGACTTGGATTTTGGACTCTCTACAATATATCAGAGTTGATCGTAATGGAAACGTACATTTCAAAAATTCTCATGGTCATTCATCAAGAGGTATTACATTAACATGGCGACAATTTGTCTACCTCAATGATATCATGAGGGATTTGGAATATTTTGAAACATTAAGATTCATCTCCTTGGGTGATCAAGTTTGGCTTCAACGTCGCAACAATGAAATTCAAATCTGCCATTCTCATTCCGCAAACTGTTTCTCATTTCGCAAATACAATTGGGAGAAGTATAGAAGATACATACATCGCTCCATCATGACATTTATTCGTCGTGAGTTCATCGCCCTACTATGCAAATCTTAATCAGACATGACTACCACACATCATGAGTTGAAAATTAGATTCCCTACAACGTATTGAAACGGATCATGATCGAAACGTCTATTTCAAAGATTCAACTGGAAATGTGAGAAGAGAGTTTGCTTTATCTTATCGTCATTTTCAATCTCTACATCATATCATGAAGGATTTGAAATACTTCTATATGAAAAGACATTCACGTATTGGAAATCGCATCTGGCTGCGCGTCAACAATCGGCGAATTCAACTTCACTTCATTATTCATAATCACTTCATTTAAATAATCTACAACCAATTTAACCGAAGTAATAATGCGAGGCATCAACACTCTTGTTTCATGTAAGATACCACCTAAAGGCTCTACACACTTTCTGTATAAAGATACGGTCCATTCTGTATCAAATTTTGGCCTTTCACATGGTAAATGTTGCATATCAGATTTTCCATGAACAGCTGCAGAACGATGTCGTAAGAACTGATGAAAATCTTTTGAACAAACTAATACTAGATCATCATCATTTAATTTACTTATTGCAATATGATTAGATGATTTGATATAAGTCAATGTTGCCACTTGTTTGCCATCAACTCGAAGGAGATAATTAAATTTCTTCAATAATGTTTCAGGAGTCATGTTTGTCTTTCTTGGCTTAATCACAGTCTTCTTCACCAACGTCTTCTCATTTCTTGGAATAAGATCTACATAATAAGCTTCCTCTCGATATATTAACTGTTTATGACCACTTATGTGGTAATTAACGTTAAAATTATCATAGCTTGTTAAAGCGCTAGCAAGGTAACGTAAATCATTTCTTAAACTTGGACTTAAACCAACAATCCAATCTTTCTCAACTACATGATGTTACATAAATTATGATCATCATTGTGCGAAGTAAATTGGACAATATGTTTGCACGCTTTATTCAAGAAATCATATATAAAACTTTTTACATGATAAGAGATCTTTCTTTGGCCACTGTGGAATGTATACTCGGCAGCCCTTTTCACATTGGTAAGCAGCTGTGCGTCTCATATTAATAGTCATCACCTCATGATCAAAAGTATAGACACAGTTGCTATAAACAAGTTGAGTGACACCCACTTCCCAATTTCCATTTAGCTGTTGTGTATGATCAATGGGAGTAGAAAAGAGTGCGGCTCGATTACTAGCAAATCTCTTTGTAGCCGCATTGCTAAGCAAAATATGATAAAACGACATTTTTATATTGCTGATCTGCGGCTTTGCATAACATCATGAAGACTTGGATTTTGGACTCTCTACAATAAATCAGAGTTGATCGTAATGGAAACGTACATTTCAAAAATTCTCATGGTCATTCATCAAGAGGTATTACATTAACATGGCGACAATTTGTCTACCTCAATGATATCATGAGGGATTTGGAATATTTTGAAACATTAAGATTCATCTCCTTGGGTGATCAAGTTTGGCTTCAACGTCGCAACAATGAAATTCAAATCTGCCATTCTCATTCCGCAAACTGTTTCTCATTTCGCAAATACAATTGGGAGAAGTATAGAAGATACATACATCGCTCCATCATGACATTTATTCGTCGTGAGTTCATCGCCCTACTATGCAAATCTTAATCAGACATGACTACCACACATCATGAGTTGAAAATTAGATTCCCTACAACGTATTGAAACGGATCATGATCGAAACGTCTATTTCAAAGATTCAACTGGAAATGTGAGAAGAGAGTTTGCTTTATCTTATCGTCATTTTCAATCTCTACATCATATCATGAAGGATTTGAAATACTTCTATATGAAAAGACATTCACGTATTGGAAATCGCATCTGGCTGCGCGTCAACAATCGGCGAATTCAACTCTATCATTCCCAACTTCATACTAACTTCACATTTCATCAAGGTAGTTGGGAGAAGTATAAAAGGAAGGTACATCGCTCAATTTACTCATTCTTTCATCATGAAGCGCCATCGCTACACCATCGTCAACATTCTCCGTCGCTTCAGACTCTACACCAAAATCGATCTCACAACATTACACCAACACCTTCCAAACAGCAAGTATTACCCGGGCCGACCTCAAATGTTAGTGGTGAAGATGAACAATTCACGGAATCTTCAACTCTTCCCAAATGGGACTGTAAAGATTCTCGGCGCCCTTTCTCATTCATCGGCGCAGTCAATGCGCTTAGAGCTACAAAGACTACTACGTCGGATATGGAAGAGGGAGAGGTGTGTGATGTCGAATCTGACTGTGGACAATATGGTGATCTCTACTCAATTGAGTGAAAGTGTATCATTTTTGAAGATTCGTACCAGCAGTTACAATTTGTGTTATGAACCCGAACTTTTTCCTGCAGCTCTTATTAGTTGTTGGTTACCTGTGCATGTGGCAATCTTTCATAATAGTAAAGTGATCATTACTGGATTAAAATCTCATGTACAAGGAAATGTGATGCTAGACTATCTCATCGAGTATGTACGTACCCAGCGGATTGTAAAATAAAAAACAATTTTTTCCAACATGATGTTTTTATTTCAAATCATGATAGAACTTACAAATCATTTTTTCATTAGAGGATGGATTACATGAAAAGTTTTGAATAACAGATACAAATCGAGATACATGTAAACGTTTTAAGATGAAGTACAGTACAAAAGCACCACACGTTGATGAAAGTGGATGTTGTAGTATGCGTTCATTTCGCTGATATTGACGCGTATGTTTTCTCAACCACTGTTGTGTTGGTATATTTGGAGGTTGAGCAAGAGAGTCAAATAGTTCACCACGTCGGTCTTCTCCAATAAAGATCGCTTTCCAATGCTCACCGCCTAAATTCTGCGAATGAGTGTTTAGCACAATAAAGATGGGATAGTGATTTACTGCAGGTGGTAAGGTATCGAGTGAATAGACATTATCGAAAGCTTTCAACGTCGCTTCGTCTGCATTACGCTGCACTTTAGTCTTAATATCGTCAGCAGTCAACCAACTCATTAACGATTATACTGAAGAATCACGTCACGATACTTTGTAATTTCAATATTTGAATCGAAGACTGCATAAATTAATACATTGATCGTCTCAGGTAGTGTTCTTTTGTACGTCAAATCCAAACGAATATTATGAGGCACGTTCGCTTGACGATAGGGGGCACTAATATCGCTGTCAGCAGTCAAATCAAATGCATAAATAGTATATCCACTCTTAAACTCTTTCATAGTGAGTCCGTTGGTGTCATCCGTATTGTAAAAGCCAAAGACATCCATAAAATCAACATAACTGCGCATAAATTGATCCGCAGCAAAATCTGGTTTGTAGGGTGGACCAGGATGACTCACACCATTTACACGTAAAGCAATTTCACTTAACTGATTGTGTTTAAAATTGAAAGGATTCTTCTTTATATTACCATTAAATGCATCATTTTCAACCATTGCCACCATGAGGAGCTTCGGTGCTTCCGATGGAAAGAGGCCATCTTTCATGAAACTCTTTTGATCTTTCGGAATTGTAAAGGTGAGAAGCTTTGTATGCTGAACGGGGTAAATGGCATTTTGGCGGTTAAGACCTTCAGCATGTCCTCTAATGACACTTGGATTCGGTACTACTCGACGAATGTAAAGTGCAATATCTTCCACATGAATTCTAAAATTGTCACTTTAGCAAATGCATTCAGCGCAAATTCAGGCTTATTCAATGTCAGCTTGAGTCGCATGCTGGTATTACAGAGTAAAAACTTTGACTGTCTAAAGAAGTCTAAATTCAGCGGACCATATAGCTGACATACTCTACTATCTTTAATCATAGCAGATCACTTTACAAAGCCACTGTTTGTTTCAACATCAAATTTTCCTGCTTCATCTCTATACCATCCCATGGCTTCCATATGACTTTTTTGTGCTGCTGGATGAAACTGTGATACATGATTGAAATATGATTTATAGGGATAATCGCTTTGACCACCTTCCACCTGCTGCTCTCCAATCGTTAGAGAAACATCACGAAGTAATGTAGTCAATGGTAAATTGTTCAGTCCAACTTTATGTGCATCGTCAATAGCAGTTCCATCTGCTTGCTGAATTCTAAACCTCAAATCAACCATCGCATAACTCAAATCTATGTAGTCATCACTACCACCAGGAATAACAAATTCAATGGGGCCAGCATTCTCAGCTGTTCGAGGATGATAATCTACAATACTTGAACTAAGAATATCTGTCTGTATGGCTTGTTGATCGAACAAACAAAAACCGGAAGTTTTACACTCCATGATTAGAAGTTATGGCAGCGTCGTCGTTTAGCGCCTGATGAATGATTAGAGCCTCTGCGACGTTTGCGTGAATGCCTTTTGACTGAAGATCGCACCTTACCAGCTCCGCGATGTTTCCTCCTTCCTTTTTTCATTCGTTTAGGTGATTTCTTTCCTTGAGTAACACCAGCAAAGGTCTGCTTCAATGTTTTTAAACCGCGTTCCTTCCCACGATTCAACAAACTGCTCTTAAAACTTCTACCTCTGGAAAGATCACTAGCAACATCACCAGCAAAGCCAACGGCATTACTTAAAACATTTCGTTTTAAGATCTACCGACATTGGATATGAGAGGTGCTACAACAGATTTCAGTGCACCAAGTATGCTACCTCCACGTTGGCGGCGAGCGCCGATGTAAATGTGTCCTCCACCACTTACATAGGAGGGTCGTGAATAAAATGAGGCAGTTGGATTCATAGCTCAAACCCTAAACATTGTTAGTTACAACTTTGCATGAATCACTGTCGATCACTTAGATGAAAGATGTCGGCACGACGCATCCAAGAGTTCATACTTGAAGGATAACCAGTCCATTTAACAAGACACCATTCTTCACCTTGCCGTTTTTTACATCGAATGATTTTCTCTACCAAATATGTTTCACTTTCAGTGACTACCTCAATCTCATCGCGGTAAAAGCTACCCTCAATTTCTTCATTATCGTAATCTTTCAACTTGTAGGTGGTCGGAAAGTCTTTTTGATTAATCCTTGATACTGTAAATACCTCCTCTGTCCAATTCGGAAGGTACCCTTTAGCAAAAACACTTTTCACTTTTGAGATACGAACTTTATCACCAATTTTCACATCACTTTTCGCATGAGTGCGTTTACGTTGAATGATTCGCGCACTTTATCTACATTGTCAGCATTTACATCTACTGGTCTGAGTCCAATAGAACGATGGATAGAGTGATTGTAGGCATGGAGTGTATCTTGTAGAACCTTTGTCCAATTTTGTGTCAAGTTGGCAGTAAAATGTCGCCACAAGCGATTTTTTAATGTGCGATTAAAACGTTCAACGAGTGCAGCTTTATAAGCGCTCTTTACACTAAACAACTCAATGTCATGCCTCTCAAATAATCTTGTCACATGCTGATTTTCAAACTCTTTTCCTTGATCACTCTGAATTCTTTTTGGAATGCGACCTTCTCGAAAAATTGTTTGGAATGCTTTTGCTACTCCTTTCCCTTCTTTAGTTTTTAAAGGTTGAACCCACGCATAACGCGAGAAAATATCAATGACGGTTAAAATAAAATTATTGCCCGAGTTATGTTTGAAATGGAGGCAACATCACACAAATCTGCTTGCCACTGTTCATCGATGTCATGAACAATATAATGGCGGGTGCGGTACTTCTTTTTCGCTTGTTTGTGGAGTGTATAGGTAGCCTGACCCTTTAACCATCGTTTCACTTGTGATTGTGGAAGACCACTCGCTTTTGATAATTTCTTGATAGATGCAAATCCTGCCGGATGTTTTACATCATAATAGATTGACTTCAAACGTTCAGTCGATGACGACTGACTCTTTTTTCTCCTTCTCATCTTTTTGTTTTTCTTACCTTTCTACATTTACAACAACTGCAGCATTTAGCTTTAGCGGTTTTGCGATCGTGTTCACATTGCTTAGGGGTTTTTCATTGTGAGAGCTGGCGCAGCAAGTGCAAGTGACAACGACATTCACCTCTGGCGGCTCATTACATGGCAAGCAACACATCTGCTTCATATTAATAGTCTGAGAACATGTATTTCCTGGGAGGAGCTGTTTTACGTTTTCCTTTTACTAGTTATAGTGGCGATGTAGATCTACGTCGAGTTCTTCCTCTTGTTTGCTTAGTGAGTGTGGGAGGGGATGTAGCAGGTGACGTCTTAAACCAATTTGTTGGCATTTTCATCGTCTGAAGCATTGGAGCAGTAGCCACTGTTGAATCAAGTTCTTTCAATGTCTCATTATTCAAAGCAAATTTTGGTACATTATGCTTTTTCAATAGTTTAAGAAATTATGACCAACCAGGTGGAACATAGCCCTGACGGCGCTTTTCTACGTGTCGCATACTGAATCAAGTCTTCATAACGTGAAGCATCAATCACTTTATTTTCATCTGTAATGATTTCTCCTCTATCATTTACATTGAGATGGGGTTCAGTACTGTTGAAAAGAGATATGGCATGTGCGCGAGATGCTAAAGGTGTAGCAGTCGATACAGAGTCACGCATCTTATTCTTCAAGTTTTTCAATTGCTCAACAGTTTCCGATTGTAATAATACAGCACGATGTGGATCTTTGATGTGAACATTTTGCTGATAATCTATTTCTTTCCTATACATTTGATTTGCAAGAGGTTGCTTTACTTGCTGCATGGCAGTCAATTGTACATATTCATCCTGAGGAATAACAATCATGCGAGAATAAGAACTCATAGTTTGTAGATAATCATGGGAGTTTTCAAAATATTACTTCGAAAATCTAAATTCTTCCGGACACTCTTGCGTAAAGTCAATGAATAAGTAACACGTATGGTTTTTCAGTAGCTGCTTGAAAAATTTCAATTAAGGCTTTTGATCCTCTGGGTGCAACTTGTCGCGCTAAAATTTTCAAATTGACTTTTATCTCGCGGATTCTTGAAAATAGCATAATAGTGTGTATTCAGGTTTCGTGTACGAGCTTCTTTTCCATCAGAAACAAATTTTGTGTGATATAGATGATAAAAACACCTTTTATGATGTGCTGCGCGAGTGAACATATCTTGTAACATCTTTTGAATTCTTAACTTTCTTTTAATAAAATCATCCAATACAACAACATCATTAGACTGAAGTTTATCCACTGCAATAATTCCTTCATGTCGAATAAAGTTGCGACTTTGCAATTCCTGAAACAGCGACGGTTGATAAATACCATAACACCAAATCACTCGATTGATAGGTTCCTTAAACAACTCCCTTCTTTTATCCAATAAATTCAGCGTGAAAACAGTTTTACCTGCATGAGATGGACCTGATACAGTCAGAACTTTATCACATTGAAGTCTGAAATCCATTTTATTACTTTGAGATTCAACATTTGCATAATTAACGCTTAGAGCCAAAGATATTACCCAATAGGTTGCCCACGGCAGGAGCTATCATTGGAAGTATTGCTGAAAGGAAACCGCCCTTTTGTGTTAGAGTTTTCCTCTTTCTTTGAAGGGTGACTTTAGGATTGGAGATGGAAACGCAATTTTGTGGCATATCGCTTAAGTAACTTTCGTTGTTTTTGGCGCTAATTTCTTCGTCCTCAACTTTCCTGACATGAGAAATAATTTCACGAATGAATTTATCGTTGGCATGTCGTATAGCATTGTATCGCTGATTTTGCTTTTCATTCGTCGGAGAGCTTGAATGGCTGAAGAAAACTTTGAAGACTTTTGACTTTACGTTTGCCATTTTCGTTTCGCCATTTTCCGTGTTAGTCTTTGCTAAAACCTATCTTTATCCACATTTGCATAGTGTACTAACTATTGCGACATAAGTGACGCTCGAACTGTAGCAATATCTACAGTGGTTTACATTTGGCAAAGTTGAATGCAATTACGTATGAAACAGCGTTGACAAAAAGCATGCTTACATCTCTTGAAGATGCGCTTTTCATTTCCATCCTTTCGCTTACATACATCGCAACACATAGTTTCACCGTTACTGATGTCTATAGCAAGTCTTTTTGCAGATCTGACTTTGCTAGCCTTTTCTAAATAATAGAACGCCTTTACAAGAAGGAATATAACTTCGATGAGTGAGCAGACATAGCTCGAAAACCAGTTGTGCTACAATCAAGTACCACTGCATTTTCAATTTTTCTTTATGGAAAGTTGAATGTGAATATCTGAAATCGCTTCAATCACTAGACTGCTACCATGATGGTTAATGCATTAAGACGTTCAGCAATTTTTATCATATGGTATTTTGATGTTGATTTTGATGTAGAGATACCATGGTTGCTTTATGTATCGCTGAGATCGTTTCTTCCTTGTGAATATTTGCCTACAGTCAGCTATTCCCCTATATCAGTGAAAAGACTTTTTCATTAACATATTTTTATTTCAATAAAACATATCACAATGACTTCACTTTGTTTTCCGAACACTAAAGGTTACGAGCGATTTTGTATCTTTCACATGGATGCACTCTTGTAAAACCAATAGTATTTTGATAGCAATAGAGGGGTTATGTTTGTTTGGACGACGGGATGATAGAAAATAGATTCAAAACTTCTACTCGACTATTCCATATGATGCGTCTTTATCATGAAATGACAATCCGGTAAAAATGTATTCTTTTCTGACCAACAGAAATAGGTAGAATCAAATCACTTTGATGGTAAAGGTGCTGTTCTTGTTTATCTAGTGTCATTGGTGTTTCTATACCAATCGTATGCGCAGCAGTAAACACTGTTGTAGCATTGAAAAACAAAGAGTTTTTTCAAATTTTTTACTCATTGACATTGAATAGTCTCGCCCAGTTTCAGAACAAACGCGTTGAATTTCAATTGGAAAACGAAATGGTGGTGTGTCTTTAAGCATATTTACTTATTCATCACTTGCTTCAACTTCTGTTGTATATAAGGATTACGACATGAATGAAGCTTTCAAACTGTATGGATATAGACGCGGCATTTTAATTGATAGCAAACTTTAGATTCTTCATAAGAATGGTTAAAATATTACATGATGCGGATCACCATAGATGTCCACCCACCTTCATCATTAAACTGAATCAGCTTTAGTTTGATATTCATGAGAAAGGAGACACCACACCGCTTCCAATAATAGGTGTTAATGTCTTACAAAATGGCGCAAGGTTGGAGAGAAATATAACTGTAAGTTGTCTTTTATTTCGGAATAAAACCAACTTATTTTGATCCGCCATAATTTTTTCTCCATACTTCCTTACCCACAGTCTCAGTCCATCGTTTGCCTACCTCAATAAGTGATAAAGGTTGAACACCACGCTTTTTCAAAATGATGCGTTCTTCGCATTCTACAACATCTTCATCAAATATTTTAAATCTATAATGAAATTTGTTGATTCGATTTGAATTAACTTTTCTAACATTTGCAGTAGCAATTGACGTTAGATGTAGTCCACTGACCAACCAAGATGTGGATAGAATTCATTATCCAACTCAGTGTAAAGACCTTTAGTAAAAGAATGAAAGCGAAGGAACTGTCTCCACTCTTTTTTTTCAATGATAGATAGTAAAACTCATAGCTCTCTGATTTTTATTCTTCATGATGGTAGTTTTACACTATGAATGCCTTGATAATTTTTCATTCCCAAATGGTTCATAAGATCTGATTTGTATCTGAATCCTTTCATAGTTCCACTTTCCTCTGATGTTAAATTTTATGGGATACTGGAATGCTTATTCGCGTTATTCCATCATGGTGCGAGGAGTCAATACATTTCTTCCAATCATTCGCATTCTGAATATTGCTATCATAGAATTACTAGAAACGCCAACCTCCCATTCACCTTCTAAATGTAGCGGAACGATTTAATTCTTACTTCGGATAGTCTGATTTGGTTTATTTTTGGGAAATTTATTCAGTAGAGACGCATTACCCTACTGGCAAATCGATTAGAAACGAGTCCTTATTTTCACTTTCCATAAATTATTCACATTGGAAAAGTATATTAGCACACTTTTTGCATTAACTCTTCATTCGGAAATGGAGTTGTGATACTTGTCACAAGCATCTTTATGAAAAAGGAATCAACGCACCAGCAGCATCGTCATAAATGGCAATATCAATTTGTGGGGATGTAGTTTATGATTTCAGCTTTGTATAATGCACTTTCTTGAAGTATGCTCAGATAAAATACTGCATTTTTTTGGCTGGTATGGTTTCCATTGCTAGCCAATGGAGCTTCAACATCTCCCACACGGACATCTTCACCAATTATGGAATATATCTGCAAATAGTTAATTACGGACGGATAGCGAACATGTCTGCACTAGCTTTGGTTTACAGTACCAACTTCTTTTAAAGATATTTTGATCAAAACCCAAAATGGCCATTAGAGTTTTATCTATTAATTAGTTCAATAACCTTTTTCCACTTATAGTGAGAGACAAAACCCCTCTTTTTCAGAAAATGAAATTATGTTGCTCATTAATTCACCTTTCATTTAAATAATCTACAACCCAATTTAACCGAAGTAATAATGCGAGGCATCCAACACTCTTGTTTTTCTGTAATGATACCCACCTAAAGGCTCTACACACTTTCTGTATAAAGATACGGGTCCATTCTGTAATCAAATTTTGGCCTTTCACATGGTAAATGTTGCATATCAGATTTTCCATGAACAGCTGCAGAACGATGTCGTAAGAACTGATGAAAATCTTTTGAACAAACTAATACTAGATCCTCATCATTTAATTTGCTTATTGCAATATGATTAGATGATTTGATATAAGTCAATGTTGCCACTTGTTTACCATCAACTCGAAGGAGATAATTAAATTTCTTCAATAATGGTTCAGGAGTCATGTGTTGTCTTTCATTGGCTATAATCACAGTCTTCCTTCACTCAACGTCTTCTCATTTCTTGGAATAAGATCTACATAATAAGCTTCCTCTCGATATATTAAACTGTTTATGGACCACTTATGTGGTTAATTAACGTTACAAATTATTCATAGCTTGTTAAAGCGCTAGCAGGTAACGTAAATACATTTCTTAAACTTGGACTTAAAAACCAACAATCCAATCTTTCTCAACTACAAGATGTACATAATTAATGATCCATCCATTGTGCGAAGTAAATTGGGACCAATATGTTTTGCACGCTTTATTCAAGAAATTCATATATAAACTTTTTACATGATAAGAGATCTTTCTTTGGCCACTGTGGAATGTATACTCGGTCAGCCCTTTTCACATTGGTAAGCAGCTGTGCGTCTCATATTAATAGTCATCACCTCATGATCAAAGTATAGACAACAGTTGCTATAAACAAGTTGAGTGACACCCCACTTCCCAATTTCCATTTAGCTGTTGTGTATGATCAATGGGAGTAGAAAAGAGTGCGGCTCGATACTAGCAAATCTCTTTGTTAGCCGCATTGCTAAGCAAAATATGATAAAACGACATTTTTATATTGCTGATCTGCGGCTTTGCATGAACATCATGAAGACTTGGATTTTGGACTCTACTACAATAATATCAGAGTTTGATCCGTAATGGATAAGTACATTTCAAAAATTCTCATGGTCATTCATCAAGAGTTATTACATTAACATGGCGACAATTTGTCAACCTCAATGATATCATGAGGGATTTGGAATATTTTGAAACATTAAGATTCATCTCCTTGGGTGATCAAGTTTGGCTTCAACGTCGCAACAATGAAATTCAATATCTGCCATTCTCATTCCGGCAAACTGTTTCTCATTTCGCAAATACAATTGGGAGAAGTATAGAAGATACCATACATCGCTCCAATCATGACATTTTATTCGTCGTGGAGTATCATCGCCCTACTAATGCAAATCGTTATAATCAGACATGACTACCACACATCCATGAGTTGAAAATTAGATTCCCTACAAACGTATTGAAACGGATCATGATCGAAACGTCTATTTCAAAGATTCAACTGGAAATGTGAGAAGAGAGTTTGCTTTATCTTATCGTCATTTTCAATCACTACATCATTATCAATAGAAGGATTTTGAAATACCTTCTATATGAAAAAGACATTCACGTATTGGAAATCGCATCTGGCTGCGCCGGTCAACAATCGGCGAATTCAACTTCACTTCATTAATTCATAATTCACTTTCATTTAAAATTAATCTACAACCAATTTAACCGAAGTAAATAATGCGAGGCATCAACATCTCTTGTTTCATGTAAGAAGAACCACCTAAAGGCTCTACACACTTTCTGTATAAAGATACGGTCCATTTCCTGTATCCAATTTTGGCCTTTCACATGGTAAAATGTTTGCATATTCAGATTTCCATGAACAGCTGCAGAACGATTCGTAAGAACTGATGAAAAATCTTTTGAACAAACTAATACTAGATCATCTATCCATTTAATTTACTTATTGCAATATGATTAGATGATTTTGATATAAGTCAATGTTGCCATGCTTGTTTGTGCCAACAACTGCGGAAGGAGATAATTAAATTTCTTCAATAATGGTTTCAGGAGTCATGTTTGTCTTTCTTGGCTTAATCACAGTCTTCTTTCACCAACGTCTTCTCATTTCTTGATTAAGATCCTACATAATAAGCTTCCTCTCGATATATTAAACTGTTTTATGACCACTTATGTGGTAAATTTACGTTTAAAATTAATCATAGCTTGTTAAAGCGCTAGCACAGACGTAACGTAAATCATTTCTTAAAACTTGGACTAAACCAACAATCCAATCTTTCTCAACTTACATGATGTACATAATTATGAACATCATTGTGCGGGAAGTAAATTGGACAATATGTTTTGCACGACTTTATTCAAGAAATCATGATATAAACTTTTATACCATGATAAGAGATTCTTTCTTTGGCCACTGTGGAAATGTGATCCGCGGCAGCCCTTTTTCAATTGGTAAGCAGCTAGTGCGTCTCATATTAATAGTCATCACGCTCTATGATCAAAAGTATAGGACACAGTTGCTTATGAAACAAGTTGTGTGACAGCCCACTTCCCAAGTTTCCCCATTTGCTGTTGTGTAATGATCAATGGGAGTAGAAAAGAGTGCGGCTCGATTACTAGCAAATCTCTTTGTAGCCGCATTTGCTAAGCAAAATATGATAAAACGACATTTTTATATTGCTAATCTGCAACTTTGCATAACATCATGAAGACTTGGATTTTGGACTCTCTACAATATATCAGAGTTGATCGTGATGGAAACGTACATTTCAAAATTCTCATGGTCATTCATTCTAGAGGGTATTACATTAACATGGCGAACAATTTGTCTTACCTCAAATGATATCATGAGGGATTTGGAAATATTTTTGAAACATTAAGATTCAATCTCCTTGGGTGATCAAGTTTGGCTTAACACGTCGCAACAATGGAAATTCCAAATCTGCCTATTCCTCATGCTAAACTGTTTTCATTTCGCAAATACAATTGGGAGAAAGTATAGAAGATACATACATCGCTCCATCATGACATTTATTCGTCGTGAGTTCATCGCCCTACTATGCAAATCTTAATCAGACATGACTACCACACATCAATGAGTTGAAAATTAGATTCCCTACAACGTATTGAAGACGGAATCATGAATCGAAAGTCATTTCAAAGATTCAACTGGAAATGTGGAGAAGAGAGTTTGCTTTTATCTTATCGTCATTTTCAATCTCTACATCATATCATGAAGGATTTGAAATACTTCTATATGAAAAGACATTCACGTATTGGGAAATCGCATTCTGGCTGCGCGTCAACAATCGGCGAATTCAACTCTATCATTCCCAACTTCATACTAACTTCACATTTCATCAAGGTAGTTGGGAGAAGTATAAAAGGAAGGGTACATCGCTCAATTTACTCATTCTTTCATCATGAAGCGCCATCGCTACACCATCGTCCAACATTCTCCGTCGCTTCAGACTCTACACCAAAATCGATCTCACAAACATTACTCCAACACCTCCAAACAGCCAAGTATTAACCCGGGCCGACCTCAAAATGTTAGTGGTGAAAGATGAACAATTCACGGAATCTTCAACTTTCCCAAATGGGACTGTAAAGATTCTCGGCGCCCTTTCTCATTCATCGCGCGCAGTCAATGCGCTTAGAGCTACAAAAGACTACTACGTCGGATATGGAAAGAGGGAAGGTGTGTGATGTCGAATCTGACTGTGGACAATGTGGTGATCTCTACTCAATTGAGTGAAAGTGTATCATTTTGAAGATTTCGTACCAGCAGTTACAATTTTGTGTTGATGAACCCACTTTTTCCCTTTTGCAGCTCTCTATTAGTTGGTTGGTTACCTGTGCATGTGGCAATCTTTCATAATAGTAAAGTGATCATTACTGGATTAAAATCTCATGTACAAGGAATGTGATGCTAGACTATCTCATCGAGTATGTACGTACCCAGCGGAATTGTAAAATAAAAAACAATTTTGCCAACATGATGTTTTTATTTCAAATCATGATAGAAACTTACAAATCATTTTACATTAGAGGATGGATTACATGAAAAGTTTTGAATAACAGATACAAATCGAGATACATGTAAACGTTTTAAGGATGAAGTACAGTACAAAAGCACCACACGTTGATGAAAGTGGATGTTGTAGTATGCGTTCATTTCGCTGATATTGACGCGTATGTTTTCTCAACCACTGCTGTGTTGGTATATTTGGAGGTTGAGCAAGAGAGACAAATAGTTCACCACGTCGGTCTTCTCCAATAAAGATCGCTTTCCAATGCTCACCGCCTAAATTCTGCGAATGAGTGTTTATTTAGCACAATAAAGATGGGATAGTGATTTACTGCAGGTGGTAAGGTATCGAGTGAATAGACATTATCGAAAGCTTTCAACGTCGCTTCGTCTGCATTACGCTGCACTTTAGTCTTAATATCGTCAGCAGTCAACCAACTCATAAACGATTATACTGAAGAATCACGTCACGATACTTTGTAATTTCAATATTTGAATCGAAGACTGCATAAATTAATACATTGATCGTCTCAGGTAGTGTTCTTTTGAACGTCAAATCCAAACGAATATTATGAGGCACGTTCGCTGGACGATAGGGTGCACTAATATCGCTGTCAGCAGTCAAATCAAATGCATAAATAGTATATCCACTCTTAAACTCTTTCATAGTGAGTTCCGTTGGTGTCATCCGTATTGTAAAAGCCAAAGACATCCATAAAATCAACATAACTGCGCATAAATTGATCCGCAGCAAAATCTGGTTTGTAGGGTGGACCAGGATGACTCACACCATTTACACGTAAAGCAATTTCACTTAACTGATTGTGTTTAAAATTGAAAGGATTTTTCTTTATATTACCATTAAATGCATCATTTTCAACCATTGCCACCATGAGGAGCTTCGGTGCTTCCGATGGAAAGAGGCCATCTTTCATGAAACTCTTTTGATCTTTTGGAATTGCAAAGGTAAGAAGCTTTGTATGCTGAACGGGGTAAATGGCATTTTGGCGGTTAAGACCTTCAGCATGTCCTCTAATGACAATTGGATTCGGTACTACTCGACGAATGTAAAGTGCAATATCTTCCACATGAATTCTAAAATTGTCAACTTTAGCAAATGCATTCAGCGCAAATTCAGGCTTATTCAATGTCAGCTTGAGTCGCATGCTGGTATTACAGAGTAAAAACTTTGACTGTCTAAAGAAGTCTAAATTCAGCGGACCATATAGCTGACATACTCTACTATCTTTAATCATAGCAGATCGCTTTACAAAGCCACTGTTTGTTTCAACATCAAATTTTCCTGCTTCATCTCTATACCATCCCATGGCTTCCATATGACTTTTTTGTGCTGCTGGATGAAACTGTGATACATGATTGAAATATGATTTATAGGGATAATCGCTTTGACCACCTTCCACCTGCTGCTCTCCAATCGTTAGAGAAACATCGCGAAGTAATGTAGTCAATGGTAAATTGTTCAGTCCAAATTTATGTGCATCGTCAATAGCAGTTCCATCTGCTTGCTGAATTCTAAACCTCAAATCAACCATCGCATAACTCAAATCTATGTAGTCATCACTACCACCAGGAATAACAAATTCAATGGGGCCAGCATTCTCAGCTGTTTGAGGATGATAATCTACAATACTTGAACTAAGAATATCTGTCTGTATGGCTTGTTGATCGAACAAACAAAAACCGGAAGTTTTACACTCCATGATTAGAAGTTATGGCAGCGTCGTCGTTTAGCGCCTGATGAATGATTAGAGCCTCTGCGACGTTTGCGTGAATGCCTTTTGACTGAAGATCGCACCTTACCAGCTCCGCGATGTTTCCTCCTTCCTTTTTTCATTCGTTTAGGTGATTTCTTTCCTTGAGTAACACCAGCAAAGGTCTGCTTCAATGTTTTTAAACCGCGTTCCTTCCCACGATTCAACAAACTGCTCTTAAAACTTCTACCTCTGGAAAGATCACTAGCAACATCACCAGCAAAGCCAACGGCATTACTTAAAACATTTCGTTTTAAAGATCTACCGACATTGGATATGAGAGGTGCTACAACAGATTTCAGTGCACCAAGTATGCTACCTCCACGTTGGCGGCGAGCGCCGATGTAAATGTGTCCTCCACCACTTACATAGGAGGGTCGTGAATAAAATGAGGCAGTTGGATTCATAGCTCAAACCCTAAACATTGTTAGTTACAACTTTGCATGAATCCATGTCGATCACTTAGATGAAAGATGTCGGCACGACGCATCCAAGAGTTCATACTTGAAGGATAACCAGTCCATTTAACAAGACACCATTCTTCACCTTGCCGTTTTTTACATCGAATGATTTTCTCTACCAAAATATGTTTCACTTTCAGTGACTACCTCAATCTCATCGCGGTAAAAGCTACCCTCAATTTCTTCATTATCGTAATCTTTCAACTTGTAGGTGGTCGGAAAGTCTTTTTGATTAATCCTTGATACTGTAAATACCTCCTCTGTCCAATTCGGAAGGTACCCTTTAGCAAAAACACTTTTCACTTTTGAGATACGAACTTTATCACCAATTTTCACATCACTTTTCACATGAGTGCGTTTACGTTGTAATGATTCGCGCACTTTATCTACATTGTCAGCATTTACATCTACTGGTCTGAGTCCAATAGAACGATGGATAGAGTGATTGTAGGCATGGAGTGTATCTTGTAGAACCTTTGTCCAATTTTGTGTCAAGTTGGCGGTAAAATGTCGCCACCAGCGATTTTTTAATGTGCGATTAAAACGTTCAACGAGTGCAGCTTTATAAGCGCTCTTTACACTAAACAACTCAATGTCATGCCTCTCAAATAATCTTGTCACATGCTGATTTTCAAACTCTTTTCCTTGATCACTCTGAATTCTTTTTGGAATGCGACCTTCTCGAAAAATTGTTTGGAATGCTTTTGCTACTCCTTTCCCTTCTTTAGTTTTTAAAGGTTGAGCCCACGCATAACGCGAGAAAATATCAATGACGGTTAAAATAAAATTATTGCCCGAGTTATGTTTTGAAATGGAGGCAACATCACACAAATCTGCTTGCCACTGTTCATCGATGTCATGAACAATATAATGGCGGGTGCGGTACTTCTTTTTCGCTTGTTTGTGGAGTGTATAGGTAGCCTGACCCTTTAACCATCGTTTCACTTGTGATTGTGGAAGACCACTCGCTTTTGATAATTTCTTGATAGATGCAAATCCTGCCGGATGTTTTACATCATAATAGATTGACTTCAAACGTTCAGTCGATGACGACTGACTCTTTTTTCTCCTTCTCATCTTTTTGTTTTCTTACCTTTCTACATTTACAACAACTGCAGCATTTAGCTTTAGCGGTTTTGCGATCGTGTTCACATTGCTTAGGGGTTTCATTGTGAGAGCTGGCGCAGCAAGTGCAAGTGACAACGACATTCACCTCTGGCGGCTCATTACATGGCAAGCAACACATCTGCTTCATATTAATAGTCTGAGAACATGTATTTCCTGGGAGGAGCTGTTTTACGTTTTCCTTTTACTAGTTATAGTGGCGATGTAGATCTACGTCGAGTTCTTCCTCTTGTTTGCTTAGTGAGTGTGGGAGGGGATGTAGCAGGTGACGTCTTAAACCAATTTGTTGGCATTTTCATCGTCTGAAGCATTGGAGCAGTAGCCACTGTTGAATCAAGTTCTTTCAATGTCTCATTATTCAAAGCAAATTTTGGTACATTATGCTTTTTCAATAGTTTAAGAAATTATGACCAACCAGGTGGAATATAGCCCTGACGGCGCTTTCTACGTGTCGCATACTGAATCAAGTCTTCATAACGTGAAGCATCAATCACTTTATTTTCATCTGTAATGATTTCTCCTCTATCATTTACATTGAGATGGGGTTCAGTACTGTTGAAAAGAGATATGGCATGTGCGCGAGATGCTAAAGGTGTAGCAGTCGATACAGAGTCACGCATCTTATTCTTCAAGTTTTTCAATTGCTCAACTGTTTCCGATTGTAATAATACAGCACGATGTGGATCTTTGATGTGAACATTTTGCTGATAATCTATTTCTTTCCTATACATTTGATTTGCAAGAGGTTGCTTTACTTGCTGCATGGCAGTCAATTGTACATATTCATCCTGAGGAATAACAATCATGCGAGAATAAGAACTCATAGTTTGTAGATAATCATGGGAGTTTTCAAAATATTACTTCGAAATCTAAATTCTTCCGGACACTCTTGCGTAAAGTCAATGAATAAGTAACCGTATGGTTTTTCAGTAGCTGCTTGAAAAATTTCAATTAAGGCTTTTGATCCTCTGGGTGCAACTTGTCGCGCTAAAATTTCAAATTGACTTTTATCTCGCGGATTCTTGAAAATAGCATAATAGTGTGTATTCAGGTTTCGTGTACGAGCTTCTTTTCCATCAGGAAACAAATTTTGTGTGATATAGATGATAAAACACCTTTTATGATGTGCTGCGCGAGTGAACATATCTGTAACATCTTTTGAATTCTTACTTTCTTTTAATAAATCATCCAATACAACAACATCATTAGACTGAAGTTTATCCACTGCAATAATTCCTTCATGTCGAATAAAGTTGCGACTTTGCAATTCCTGAAACAGCGACGGTTGATAAATACCATAACACCAAATCACTCGATTGATAGGTTCCTTAAACAACTCCCTTCTTTTATCCAATAAATTCAGCGTGAAAACAGTTTTACCTGCATGAGATGGACCTGATACAGTCAGAACTTTATCACATTGAAGTCTGAAATCCATTTTATTACTTTGAGACTCAACATTTGCATAATTAACGCTTAGAGCCAAAGATATTACCCAATAGGTTGCCCACGGCAGGAGCTATCATTGGAAGTATTGCTGAAAGGAAACCGCCCTTTTGTGTTAGAGTTTTCCTCTTTCTTTGAAGGGTGACTTTAGGATTGGAGATGAAACGCAATTTTGTGGCATATCGCTTAAGTAACTTTCGTTGTTTTGGCGCTAATTTCTTCGTCCTCAACTTTCTGACATGAGAAATAATTTCACGAATGAATTTATCGTTGGCATGTCGTATAGCATTGTATCGCTGATTTGCTTTCATTCGTCGGAGAGCTTGAATGGCTGAAGAAAACTTTGAAGACTTTTGACTTTTACGTTTCGCCATTTTCCGTGTTAGTCTTTGCTAAAACCTATCTTTATCACATTTGCATAGTTACTAACTATTGCGACATAAGTGACGCTCGAAATGAGCAATATCACAGTGGTTACATTTGCAAAGTTGAATGCAATTACGTATGAAACAGCGTTGACAAAAAGCGTGCTTACATCTCTTGAAGATGCGCTTTTCATTTCCATCCTTTCGCTTACATACATCAAACACATAGTTTCACCGTTACTGATGTCTATAGCAAGTCTTTTTGAAGATATGAATTTGCTAGCCTTTTCTAAATAATAGACGCATTTACAGAAGGAATATACTTCGAGAGTGAGCAGACATAGCTCGAAAACCAGTTGTGCTACAATCAAGTACCACTGCATTTTCAATTTTTCTTTATGGAAAGTTGAATGTGAATATCTGAAATCGCTTCAATCACTAGACTGCTACCATGATGGTTAAATGCATTAAGACGTTCAGCAATTTTTATCATATGTCTTTTAAAAAATTCTTTGGGGTGATCTACCACTTCCATTGAATAAGAAGCAAAATGGAAAGAGCGACTTTCCACCTCTTCCTTTCCAAAATGACTAAACTTAATTTTCGCAACTAATCGCGCCATGACAATGCTATCAGAGAATGTATTCATTAACTCTAGAAATAGAGTGTTAGCATCATCGACCACTGCTTCGATGTCGGTCTCATCTTTATGAAAATTTATCACATAATCTTAAACAGCTCCTTTTAAACTTTGCCTATGAAAATGTAATGTTCCGCAGTCGTTTGAGAAAGACATGATCGCCCTTTATCTAACCCATCCATTGCATGAAAACAACAACTCTTCTCATAGTAACATTTATTGAATAATAGTAACAAGCATGCATTATAAATCAATGGTTTGAAAGAGATAAAATAGATACAGCTGGTAACTATCATACAGCGAGCAATGATAACCATACAGGACTTTGGCAGTGCTGAGGTAAGGAGGAAAGAAGCATTGGTTATGAACGTAGCTACTACAACGAACAGACAAAATAGGAACAGACAAATCCTTAAAACGTTTCGTGACTTCATGATAATGTTGATTCACTCTACTATCCCAAGGTGGGAGCAAAATATCATCAATGATTAGATTGGGAAATACTTTCCTCTCCTTACCAGGATTATTACAAAAGATGCGTATAACATTGAAAGCAGCTAACCATCGTTTAAAGTCAATAAGAAGAGCACTCTCACAAGAAAAGCCATAGTCTTGCAAATATTTCAGATTAAGTCCATGAATGTGTTTTCTCGCCCATTGATCAACATTGGGATTGCAGTTGGCATGTTGATGATAGAAACTGACAATCTGATATGTCCAATTGTTCATAGCAATAGCACTGAGCTCCTGTACAGGTTCACCCTCACAATCCATAAAAATGATGATAGAAGCCTAAAACGGAAATTTACACATCTAAGGAAACGTTCTATAACATATTACAAAATGAAGAATTACATCGATGCTTTTCACGACAAAATACACAAATGATATGATGGCAACGAAGAAGTAAAATGTATCTAATAAGACCACGTCTACGACACTCAAAGCACATAAGCGAATTGTCATAGGGTAGGGTAGAGTTAGGAAAGGACTAGTAATTCTCCTTCTTTGATTTGCGTTTTGATGCAGCATTCTTCTCCGACTTGCGCTTCGTACCACTGCTGTTAAGGATTTGATCAATTATGTCGTCCACGTTGGGTGGTTTTGGAATATATAGGATGGATTCCATATGCATGGAGAGAGAGGCTATTTTATTATCCTTATGCCGACCATAATATAGCCCATTCACTTTGAAAAGGATATCCCAAGTACCTTCTCCGAGCTCGTCGCATGTGATGGGTGTTGAATGATCTCCCTCCTTCTTATAGTAAGTGCACCAATGTGATACCGGTAGGCAAATTTGATTACCATCCCAAATCTTTCTATAGGGAGTATCCTTGTCATGTCTCGCCTTCCACTCTTGAGCAAGAGGAGTAGGAATGTCCATATTTAATGTCACGTACTCCTCAATAATATCAAGTTGGTGGCGAATGTACGGACTCACGGGGATCAGTATGTAGTCCCCATACTGATTGTGCATTATCTTGACATCCGTGGAAGGGAGCATTCCCGTTTGGAGTACTACGCCATGATCGTCATAACGCAAGACTTGTTTAAATTTACGCTGTAGCGGTGTAGGATTATGTACCTTGGTTGTTTCTTCCACTGGCCTCAGTTGTAGATGATCTGATCGTAGCGAACCTTGTAACGTTTGACCGCCATTTTGTCCTACTAGTGCAGCAGATGGAGTAGATGCCTGAAAATGGAAAAGATTGTATTAAGTTTACGTTCAAGGGAGGAGAGGGAGGAAAGTAGCGACTTACCATTTTAGTTGGATAATAGAATAGGGAACTAGAGAGAGAGAAAATGTGCGTCCGTCACTCGTGCGATTCAACGACGGAATGATTCTCACTGTGGAAGGCTCGCTATTTATATAGAAATGCTTGATTCTCATTGGATGATGATCCTCATTGGACAATAACATCAAGCTGATTCCAAATCTGGCCTCCGTTTACCAATCCGAGCCTTCATTCGCCCGCTGGAGCTGTTTCTTGGGAAATTCTAACTCTGTCGTTTTTCGTCAATCTCCCAAAATCTTAAATGGCGTCTCACACCTAAACGAAGACAGATATGAACAAGCCGTTTCTTTCACTGAATTTGTCTCACTGTTGGCTTTCAAACGAGCTATTGCACGACAAAATCCGTTCACTAGAACCAAAGTTAGAAGATTGCTGTCGGGGGGGGGGAGGTCCGTGAAATTTGATGAAAAATGTTTTGGTGAAGGTCCCAGGTCGAAATTCCACAATTTGGAAAATTTTCAAAATTTTGTCCATACAAAGTCACTCTGACACTTAGGATTTTTTCAGGTGAGCTCCGACCTAAAATCTTGTAACAGCTCTAACTTTTGAACGGCTGGTCCGATTGACTCGCAACAAAAATGTCACCGAGCAGTTGTTTCTCCTCTTTCAAACGAGTATCTATAAGACAAAATCCATCCACTAGAACCAAAGTTAGAAGATTGCTGTCGGGGGGGGAGGTCCATGAAATTTGATGAAAAATGTTTTGGTGAAGGTCCCAGGTCGAAATTCCACACTTTGGAAAATTTTCAAAATTTTACCCATACAAAGCCACTCTGACACTTAGGATTTTTTCAGGTGAGCTACGACAGTCCACCCTCCCAACCTGGCCGGCACACCACGCCAACCTCGACAGCACATCACCGCGCGCTATACGATGGTCGACCAGAGGGGGGGGGACGTCAGCGAACCTGGCGGACGCACTTGGCCGGCACACCACAACACTCTGTCGTTCCAGAGGGGGGGGGAGTCAGACTCAAAGCACCACGGCGGCCGACCACGACACTCTGCCGTTCCAGAGGGGGGACGTCAGCGACGGCGGCCATCTTGCGCTATCCAGAAGTGGAGTTTTACTTAATACTGATGACCAAACTGGAACAAACTGATGCCATCATTGTAAAGAGCATTCGCCAATTGTATTCGCAATGTTAAGTAACTTTGGGGACGGTTGAATCATTAAAACAATAAAATCAGAGGGGAGAAGCTTCTAGTCGCCGGATAAAATAGGGTTGATGAGGTTTGTCGTGGGTGAACTTTCGTTGTGCTGCAGACACACAAAACGTGTGCACTCGAGTCTACAATATCAACGAAGATAAAGAGAATCATGAATACAATATCTACCTTATGAGAAGGGGAGTTTTTCGACGATGACTTTATTGCAAAAATTCATAAGTAAATAAATTTATCATGAAATTATAAAATATTATTAAAAAAATTATAAATTTATTGTTATTATTTATTAAATAATTCATAATAAAAAATAAATTTATGATACCAGGTTGGTGTCTGGCGCGAGTTATCTCACTGTCAGTATTAGTACTGGTAGTTCACGATTTCTATGTAGTGTGAAATAGGCTTGTGATCTTCATCATCCGCTTTGCTGTGTTGTGTGTCATTTTTCATGACTAGAATTCTGTTCACTGTGATCGAGATTGTCGGTATGTCACTTTATGCATGAAGGCCCTGACGATGGACAGCGGTGCTGTCTGAAATATCGTTCAAATCTATTTATTTATGAATTTTTACAATAAAGTCATCGTCGAAAAACTCCCCTTCTCATAATTGCTGAAAGACGACGAACACTACGATGTTTCAATATCTACCTTTCGAAACTAAGATCGATCGATGATTATTATCCTAACCTTACGGTCACTATCTGCTACCACTGCTTGTGTAGTAGTACGACTTATTCTACGCGCCAGATTTAACTGAAACGAAGGTACTGTTATGGTTTCTGTTTGCGGTTGCGGCTTACGCCTGCAGTCTGATTACACTGCATTCTCTTCGTCATTAATATTTTTAATATAAATTATATTGAAAAAGAATTAATGAATGTGTGTATGACCCGATCGCGAAGAAAATCTAGATATTCAGACATTTAGAGATTGAGAATAATTTATTTAAAATTGGCAAATGAGTATGTTATAGAATCAGTTCGGTGCGATGATGAATTCATCTGCACCAGGGAGTCTTTATCAATTACTCAACTCAGTAAACTGAATATTGCTTTGTATGTTTCAACAACGCTCATAATGTACTAAATTGAATTAATCCCTGCGTTGGTAAAAAGAGGATCGTTGGAATAGCACCACCATGATCAAAATCAATTGAGCTATTTAGCACGTTAATGGCAAGCTTCGCATCAACTTAGCGCGTTGAATTATTTCTTCCGGAGTACACTGTGATGTTTTACAATTTGAAGCTACAACTCATAATCAAATCGTAGCAGATAGTCAAATCTCTGAATACAAGCTTATTCTGTCCGCAATATCTAATCAGTGATGATACTTTACAGCAGAAATGATTCATGAGATAAAAAAACTTTTAGAATTTCAGACCTGATGAAACGACAAGTTTTAGTCAGTCAGGATATCACTGTCAATTCAACCGGCGATCCAAAACACTTATTGAACACTTAAAATCTTCAAACCTTCCGTCTCCTCATAAATTTGCAATTAATATAGGAAACTACTCAATCAAATTACTTCCATTTGTTCAAGCGTCCTGATATTCGAATAGTTTGCACTGTTCAACACATGCAACATTTGTTTATTCAAGCTGTAATTTGAAAATGTAGAAAAATTGCCAAAACGTCCTGTTTTCCATTTGTTGAAGACAAGCAATCAATTTAACAAGATAGATGGATGAAAACGTTAACATTTTAAACTTGTCTACAGACAGACAGCAACAGCCACTCTTGTCTTCCAACCGCCTATTTCTGGCTGTCTAAGAAGTGGAATTTGAACGTCGTAGACATAAATTTTAAAATTGCCCATTATCCTTGTTTATGCATTCATTTTCGACGATACTAAAATTAACCACGATTTTCAGCTTGTCATAGAAATTACAGTTTTTATGGCCTCGCGAATATTTTCCTTCTCTGCACTAGATACTTAACTTACAGCGTTATACTTGCGAAGAAAAAAGAAAGCAGAAGAACTTGACGTGAGTCACTACAAATGAATGAGAGCGATTTATCAGATTTTGTGTTATCCTGACATTCTGTGTGTGATCCTGTGTGGTCCAAAATCATTATATTTCGCTCTGTTCCGGTTCAATTTATTTCATTATAATGTGCAGTACATCATCATCCTAATGCAGTTTAAGGAAGAAGGGCAAATTCTGAACTTCAGAATTCTATTTGATAGCAGAAATTGACTGCATTACTGAACTTTTTTGATAAACATCTGTCGAACTATAAATTCTTAAGATAATTTTTAGTTTGTCATTTATGAAGCTCCGAATTACGGAGGAATCTAACCGCACAATTGATTTTAATGAGCCCACCTACTCATGCCATCGAAAATGAGATCAGCAATCTGCGGTGAAAGTGCAAAGGCACTTCATTTGCGAGAATATTTAAGTGAAAATGACACAGTAGAACATTTGAATTGTTGAATTGCATAGCAACACAATGTATGGTAATTATCTCCCAAAATGTTCCAGAGTAGATAGATACACCGACCTTAAAGAATGAAACTGTTTTTAGAGAAATTAAACATACGTCAATACTTTTATCAGCATTCATGTCAATTTACACAATACCGCATCACTGAAATGTCTGTAACAGTTTCACTTTTAGAGTGTCGCATTTGTAGCCGGTACATCATTGTTAAGTCGCATCTTAAAATGAGCTTGATAAACTTATCCAACCATATCTTATGGATTTTCTCCTTGTTATGAGACTTGAAGTAGATATAGCCTATCTAAGACATAGATCATGCATTTTTCTACTGCTGTCAGTGAAATTTGACATACATATCTCAAGCATAAGTCGGCAAGATTTTGCGATAAGGTGATATGAACATTTTCTTGTCAAGAGGCTCCTGATGCCATGCGTCTGTCTATCATATAACAACGGGTTACCCGTGATGAATTGTTTACACTTTTTACTGCTTGACAATAATTTCATTTTGTCTTTATGCACACCTTTACCAGATTGCCTTCTCAACTGAGCTCACTATGTACCGAAGGTGCACATTGATGATTGACTTAATATTGTCAGCTTAGAAACATGCAAACACTTGTATATCTTAGTCATATATTTTAATCATCTCAATTCATCCTGCTTCAAAATTTAGCGCAGGTTATTTAAATATCAAATCATCTTTTGATGTAGCGATTCTGATGCCATGCAAACGTTTCACAATATAGTGCTCAGCCAGCATTCTTCCTTGGCAATTTTGGTTCCGGACATAAAGTAAGTACAGTATATAGCCCTTGCTCCATGGTTGCAGCTAACCTGTTTTTATTTCCATCGATATTTCCTTTATTAATGTCTGTACAGTTCGACTTCGAAGAAGAAATTTCTAAGGATGGCTCACTCGACTAAGCTGGCTTCATAATGTTCCAGTTTGAAAGTGTCAAGATTTTTGCATACGATGGAGACAGATCTAATTCTGTGAGTACTAATAATTCACCATTCAAAGTTGCAAAATTTTATGCCTTTCATCTTAACTTATCTATCGGAAATTAATCTTCATCAGACGGAGACTATGAATCGAAGCGCATTCTAATTGAATGAAAACAAGGTTGGGCCAAAACTTGGGGTCAAAACCCAAAAACCAAGCTCAAGTTTAAATATATGAATGAAATAAAGTAAACGAAATGCATTCTTAGTATTTTGTACTGACATAAAGATTTGTCTGTCAGCCAAACTTGTGTTATTGGGCCCATGAGAAGGGTGGAATTAGTGGGAAACGATTTATTATTGCAATAATTGCAATAAGTAGCCTAAGTACATATATTACGTCATAAAGTTTTCTTTTAATTTAGCCTACACTGATTTACTGACTAATTGAAGATCTCTGATTTAATTATGATTGAGTTGCACATGGCTCATAGCAAAGTAATTGTTTTCATTTTATCATTCAGAAAATAAACAAACTTGATAAAGACTATGGCTGCGCAGCAACTGCATGGTTAAGCATATTTAGAATGTGAAATCGGAATGAATTTATTTTTGGATAAATGTCGGCTATCGCAGAAAGTTAAGGGTGCGAAGATGTAAAATATACGGAATATATGAAAATTCAATATGCACAAATGCAACCACAAGTATTTCATTTTTGAATTATTTTGTGAATCCAGTGGAAATTTGATAAAATATCAGAACTCTATGAAGTTATCCTGTAGCTCTCCTAAGATTCAAATCAAAACATTATGATGAGTTTCATAAATTATGAAGCAATTGATAGAAAGAAATTAAATTCACACACCCTAAAAAATTCAGAAGCGTAGTTGACCACTCGTCGAGAGAACATATTGAAGACAGAAGTGAAAGTTAAGATAAAAGCAGTCCAAAAGTTGTGGTCGAAAGTTCTTTATAGTAAATATATAGTCACTTTACAAGACGAAAATTCGTGTTGCACCCTCCATTGGTCGATGGCAACGGCCTTTTCATCGTAAAGTTTAGGAAATTACAGATATCACAATAACCAATCTCAGGTAACGCAGATATTCTGAGTATCTTCATAGCACACAATTTTGCTGTTTGGTACATTTTTTGTGCACAACAGCTTATTAGTGATAGGCTAAGATCTAGTCAACTTAAAGAGACAGTATCAAATCACCTTGAGTTAAATAAAAGTAATTTACGAGATAATAATGAAGTGCATAGCGAAAGATGCTGTCAGTTTCATAATCGATAATTAGTGAATAGAAGTTTCTCTTCGTTGGTTATTTTTTAGTCATCAGCCATATCTTTTGGACACTTCCAAATTGTCGGACAATAGTACGGTCGATCGCAACTGAAAACTGTGAAAAAAATGGAGGAATTGAGATCTGCAATTAGCAAGTTATTGAAATTTCAATCAGTATTCATTAATAATCACTTTAAACATTACTGACAAGCCACCTAAGTTAGTGCGCCTGTATTTATGACAAATGTTGCTTTTTGCAAAGACAGGTTTAATAGAATAACTAAATATTGAGATGCATATTTAGTTGAAAAATGGGAACAGACTTGAATAGCTGTTATTTCATACAATGTTAGGAATATGCAGCAATGATCTCCGTGGCACAGTGGTTGAGCGCTTGGTCTAGCAATCTTCCAGAGGTGGAGTCCCGGAAATGTCTTTGTAAATCGTCAGGAAGGGCAACTAAACTAAGAGATCACAACGCTCCACATTAAAGTCTACCTATGTCAGCACTGTCCAAGCCCCTAGTATGCTAGACCAGTCACGTCAAACCATCTCTCTTATCAGCAGGCCTAGTTCACATCTCTCAATTCGACAAAGTTCCCTATTTAAGGTTGTAGCCATGCCCGGGTAAATTTGAGATTTGCAATTGGTAAGTTACTGTAACTGAGGATTCAACTCAATATGTACAATTATTCTATTTCCATTGTGTTTAACAAAACCAGCATTTACTAATTATTACAGGTGCATTAATTTAGGCAATTTGTCAGCAATGTCTTCAGAGTAATTTTTAATGAATATCCGTCGAATTTTCGCTAACTTTCTATTTGCAGATCACAAATTGACTCGCGGATGACTGAAACTTTAAATAGGGAGCTGTGTCGATGTTGAGAGATGAGAACCAGGCCTACTGATGATTCCTAATAATGGATGAAATGGCAGCTATGCTCCCATTTTTCAACTGAGGATGCAACTCAATAATTTATCACTCTATTTACATGAAGGAACTGGCTTCACCGAAGTAAGTTGTAAGAAGACAAAAAGAAGGTATTTTCAAAGACATGTAGGCCTACATGTATAGCATGTTCATCACTACGATATAGTTGGAATCGTACTTGAATATGCGCACAGACGTGTAAATGGGTGGTCACAACAGTTTAGAAGAAGGGCACATTTCGTCTGAAATATTTAGACCAGGCCATGCCCACCCGGCTCGTTTTCAATCCTTTTGCAAAGTTTAAGATACGCCGGCATTCATACATAAATGGGTTGATTTTTCTGAATATTGAATGCTTGCATCTATGTTGATGAATATGATTGAGCTGCATCTTTTGTCATAGTCGAGTAGCACAATAATCATAAGTTAACATTCCGTCAAAAGTCATTTTTCCGATGTATTCAATATAAAAGTAAAATATATTTCGTGATTTCTTTTCTATTCGAAAACTATAAAGATAATACAGTTCCATAATCTGCACTTTTCAGGGTTTTATTACCTTGATGTATTATTTTCAGGTATCTGCGATGGCTACTCTATATTCGCATAATTCTTGCATGTGTGTAAGAGCCAAAATCGGATGTGTGTACGGAATTAGCCTCAACGGCATGAGATAAGTAGCAAAGATTTTCCTCTTATTCGCACCATGATTCACAGACTTCCACATCTTGCATACATGCGTTTTTCTTTTGAAAAGTGTCTGGCGCAAACCGGGGCGCATGCGAGTCTATGTGGATTTTATTTTAGAACATTTTTACAATTTTCTCGCGAACTGCATTGTCCAAATTATAGCATTATGTTTTCAATATGCAGTGCACCATAGCACTATAGTTTTATATATATTACCCGCACCTATTATGGTGCACGAATGCATAACAGTGTATCAGCATGAACAGCACAAATCAACAATGCAATCGAAAGTTTTTTTAGATAAATCTCCAACTGAATTGAGGTTCAGCATTTGATTGACAAATTCAGTTGCATAAAATTCTAAATGAGTTTTCATGCTTATTTGTTTGACAGTTAATCAAAGAATTTTTTCCCAGAGATTCTTTGCACAATTATAGCAATTAGGAAATCGCATTTGCAATTTTAAATTTGACTGATATTTATGTTCAAATAATCAAGGGATTAAATCGCTAATTGTTTGACTTCTGGAAAAAAGGACTCTTTTCTCTTTGACCATAAAACAAAAGTTGCGGCCTCAATTAGACTGATAATTTACGTTACAAGACTGTGACCGATTTTTGCGTTAACAAGATTATTTGCTGAGGAATACTGAAGCTCAAATGCAATTGGAATGGATCGAAATTCATTTCAACATTCACATGAGAAAACAATAATAATTGTCAATTGTACAATTGCTAACCTAAAAATGACGCGATCCCATTCGCTTTTTCGTGAGAATCTTCAACATTCTCTCCACGTGAAAATGACCCCACAGCAATTATTGGAGATAATTTGAAATAAAGCTCAGATAGTAAGCTAATAACGGATAATAACTGACTATTCGCTCCAATTGCAAGGGTCTAAAACCCTTTGGTCGGAAACGAAGTCATCATTTCAATTACTGCGATTGTCAGTCCGAAGCCTTTGGGAACGTTTTATGGGCTGCTGCCCATGTTTATTAGACTTACAATACCAGTGATGAACTGATGAGTCGTTAACAGTCGAATAAAACACTTTGATGATTATTCCCAAATAGGAAGAGAAGCGAAAGAAATGAAAAAGATGGATGTACAGTCATATGAAGATATTCAGCACATGAAATAATAGAAACAGCGCATATATTATGATATTTCCGTTTGATGCGTCCTAAAACGACATAATTATTGGGAGACATCTACTGTATATGTGGTCATTGGGGTTGCTACATAGGTTTAGTAAAAATATGGTTTGTTTTAACACTGCTTTGGTGTCTGCTTCATAACAGAAGGTTTTTTATCAAGTGATTTTTTCAACACAATGACAACTCTATACAGAAATTATGTCGCACAAAGAATATAGGCCTAATACAGTGATGATCATATAATGTGGACCACCTGAATTTTGTCCTATTTGATGAAGTTTTGACAATTACAGATTCCAAAAAAAGGTTCAAATAAAATTTTCTTTGCTTTTCAATGCCTCTGCAGAGCCAGTTGACCTTTTTTGATCTCGTATTGTCATTATTTATAATCTGTTTCAGTCAAAGAAATCAACAATACCATATTCCAGTGGTGCTAGAGGCATTGATGATACTAACAGTACTATACATAGGCACGTACATTCATACATTAAAGTTCAGGGCCTGCTAGGTCCCGAAATAGATAATTGACACATTGACGCGTGTTGCATTTCTTTAAAAGAAGCTTTTTACTGCAATTGAAAGTTGCATTACCACAGAAGTAGCCCTAATCCGATTCTTTATCCATGGACTACTAGAAAGGAACTAGCGATTATATTTTATTTGTCTCCGTGCATGTATTATAGATATCCTATAATATTTGACCTGCAAAGCAGATTATTCCCCGAGCGGGAAATAATATTCACTCCACTGCACAGAAAGCAGCCTTAATCGGTAACACTTAATATGGTATTCGGATTACGTTAATACGGCATGTTATTGATGCTACACTTGCTCAACATTGGGCTGAAAATTGTGACTATAATGTGTGACTGAGCATACTTGATAAATATATGCCTTGTTAGCTCTAAGAAGAGGACAAGCACATGCATGTACTTAATGAGACATCGGCATTTCTAGTACTACTCTTAGCAAAAATATGTGCATAAATTAAATAAATTTTTGACGTAGAATTTAAGGATATCAGCACTATGGCTGAGAATGCTCTGATTAAGTCACAGCAATTTCCTTTGCAATTGTCGATTTCTTAACATTTTAGCCATCTGAAAAATGAATGCTGTAATTAAGAAATTAAAAACAACAATTTTTTTGTTTTAATGCATTCAAAAACATGTTCAAGGATTTCTTTACTCTCAATTTTTCCTCGCTTTCAAAGTTTCATCCTGCATGATATTGATTGACAGACTTCGCATTGACTTGCAATTGAATATATTTGTAATTTTCCGAGTATTTTTGTTTTTGTATTTTGACATTCTGAAAGAAATGTGATTGCATTTTGCCCTTGATATCAATCGGCAACAAGTGCGCAAGTACAAGATTTAAATCATTTAAAAATCATTAAAGCATCAAAATCAATTAATGCCTAGAATTGAGTGCTGTCAGCTAAGTTCATATTTTCTACTTTTGTTGTTGATATCTTCAATAAGCTTGTATTTTCTACAACTCTCACTCATTCGATTGTCCGATTCTCTTTTCTTGTTTCTTGCAGCATGTGACAAATCTGATAAACTGCAAGTATACTTCTTTGTTGCCACATTTGATTCTATATGCAGTATCATTTAGGGGTGTGCAGTGGGTTTGCAAGTGGGGCATTCACTACTTTTCTCTAAGGTGCTTTTTAGAAGCATCCAATCTTCTGTCTGCTGATTCGAAAGCTACATACATAGAAGTTGATACATGCAAGACAGGAATGTTGTCAAAGAATAGTAGACAAGAATATTTGATTGGTGTTGGTTCAATTTTCTGATTTTTTTAAATAAATCAGTAGGCCTATGCTCACACAGATCCTGGGACTAGGTAGCAGTTGAGTAATCTGACAGACTAACTTTTGGTCCAGAAGTACTGGCATATCATAAGCGATAAGTCAATTGTAAATTACATGCTTTCATCATTGAGGTAGGACGTTCCAAATCCTATTCAAAGTCCATTTATGGTTCACTGTGGATAAGTATTCAAACATAATTCAAGTAGATAGCTTTACTTGGCACAAATATTTCTACCACAGATGAACTATGTTTGAAAAATGCTGATGAATAATGGTTTGCGATCACTGAGGCAACCCAAATATGACTTGCAAAATGAAGATATATGACTAAACAATTTGAAAAATATTACTTAAGAGTGGAACAAAAATACGAATGGTATTTCTTTCAAATATATTCCTTTATGCACTCATGCATACACACAAATAATGTCTATGATGCAGGACAAAAAGTGAATTATTCAGTGCACTATTTAACCATATAATTGTAAAAGATCACAAACGTTATAAAGAACGTTATGCTAACTGCAAACCTAAATGTACTGAGTTCTTTCTGAACAACTTCTATCTGTGGGGAATGAGACTTCGCTCCATGGGCATAAAGCACATGTATCTGAGCAAATAATGCGTCAGATTGTAAGTATTGTGACTTCGTGGATTGTACCAATTAACTGTGCATTGCGTTCCCTGATTTTTAGAGTCTGATCGTAAAAATATCAGGGCAAACAGATATCGTTTCTCTGATATTATCAGATTTCCACTGTGGCGTCATCCTGTCAACCTCATAATAATGTAACCTGATCATAATTTTCAGACATTAACGGATTTTTTCTGTGAAGGCTTTCCATAAAAATAAATGGTTATTTTAGCTGCTTTTCAATGGTGTGCAGTTTATTACAGTGCATGTGTAGGCCCGTTGCATCGTCTTCTGTAGTGGAGCCAGTTGGAGTTTAGGCCGCCACCGATGTCTTTTTAGATCAGCTACTGTACCGTCAATTGGTATACCAGTATTTTTGCTAGTTTCATTAAAATGATTTTTCTCGTTAATACAGGGTTGGGACCCGAAACGTCCGAGACAAAAACGATTATAAATATTATTTTTAACTCTTCCAAAAACTGAAGAGAGAGCATACTTTTGCTTGCACCGGGTGCCCCAAAAGTCTAACTTTTTTATTTTTTTGCTGCAAAAAGATTTTTTAAAATATAATTTTAATGGAATGCTCATCATAGACAATCTTAGGGATGTGTCAAATACTTTTTGCGACTGACAAAAATCGAAAACCTTCAACATTTCAAAAGAAACAACCTTTTGAAGCAATCAAGACTTTTGACAGTGTAGTTGGACAGACATGTCACCTCTTGAATCATAAACTCTTTCTAATTCAGGATTCAGTAGACAGACTATCTACGGTGCTTCACTAAAAGCTATTATGCTCACCTCACCTAACCCCTTGATTGCTTTCTGGCTCTGATCACACATTCAGACTCAAGTGTATAATCCCCGTGGTCTTATCCATCAAAATCTTCAAGCACCTCAACGAAGAATTGAAGAAAAAATTGAAAGAGTTCCATTGTCCATTTTTAGCGATTCCCTGAGAGCTTTCCTGAAACGCTGCGACAAATGCTTGGATTTGAATGGTGAACAGTTTGAGTTTGCATTGTAGCCTAAGTTTTTCTTGCTTCTTTTTTGATGAAAGGATTTCGTCGTTTTTATAGCGTCTATACAGTCAAATTTGGAAACATAGGTTTTTTCATTTGAAGTACGGTAATTAAGAAAGAGGGAAAATGCAAGTCATAAATGAGCAAATTTCAATAATATACTTAATTCAGTGAGGTACATAATTTTCTTAAAATATGCTTAGCAAGTTTAAAAGCTTTCAAATGACAAGTATTGTATTGAAATAACACTTTGGGAGCTCATTTTAAGATTCAAAATAAAAAAGATAAAGACTTTTGATACATAACTATGAAAAACTCCCGTCTAGAGCATTTAACTATACATTACAGAGGACCTTTTATACAGTAAACTTGTTACACATCCTTTGTGACATGAGGCAATCTACACATTTGAATTTACGATATTTCTGGCTTCAATTTTGGAAGGGGTGGCTTTCTACAATTGGAAGGTCTCCAAGACCGGCTGGTCCGGCACCAACTCTGTCGTGTCGATTCCCGATCCTAAATGTGTCCGCCTTTTATCCGCCTTTTATCAATATTCGCCTAGATATCAAAAAATTCCTTAATTCCTTAGTCGCGTTAGTTTTTAATCGATTGTTAGGGGACAGCTGGCTGGAAATGATCCCGGCCGAGCTGTATTTCAATATCACGCTATGTTACAAAATGCTGTAATTATATTTTCTGTTCATTATTACAACATACATCAATATTATAGATATGACAAAAACACATAATTACTATCTAACGCAACTATAATTGCTCTATCAGCTAAGTGTTTAAAATGTAGTTAGAAATGCTTGTGAAGTTTAGCGCCTCATGTGATTTTAAAATGTATCATTACAATTATCTCATTCATTTCATAATTAACCTTTATCAACGAACAGCAGTTTAATAGTAAGTTCAATGATTCACGAAATGTAAACAAATACATGTATGACACCATACGCAGCATGCCTTTATCAGGGCTATACATGGAGGCCTAATTCTCATGAATCAAGACAGTTAGTCGGTGGTCTGCATGTAAACTGTAATGGCAACCTTCTTTGATGGTTCAATATGTTCATTGTTCAGTGTGTCATGAATCACTATTCAACATATCACATTCAACGTTTCGCTATCAAAATCTTTCCATACCAGATTTCATAACTCAGATTTGGCGATAAAGAATGTTATGTCTGAATTCTAATCTTATGATGATAGCAAATGAGCGCATTCACAGTCAGTTTATTTGATGAATTTAATTTGTTAATTTCACACATGTACAATACACGTACATGTACGTGGGCGTTGAGATCAAGAAAGAAATAAAAACGTCGGTGGTCTCTCACAGGCTTGCTCTAATGAAATCACGTGAAACTGGTGTATCTCATACTTTGTGCGGAAATTCTCAATTATTTGTTACAGACAGTGTTGTTTCATACCAGGGGCTCGGTCACGTGTTGAGATTTTGTTATTGATTAATAAAGGCTAAACTGTGTGTTATAGGCACACTGGATTAATACAACTCTAATACAACCTCAGTATTAGAGGAGTTTCAAAGTTTTCAACCAAAGTAAAAAACAATATGACGATCATTATCATGACCATGTAATGTATGTACAAATGCACTTGCATGGAGAAACGAGCATCAGAAAAAAAGCGAGCAAGAAAAAAGTGCAAGATTAAAAAAGAAAATACATACCCTCAAGGTACAAAAGTACTATGAAGCTAAAGTCCTCAGAAAACGTTGACAGATTTAATTAAGAGATATATTTTGTCTTCTCCTTCTGTGACTGCTGATTTTGCAGATTTATAATTCGGCACAAAGTTTGATTTTGTCGATAAATTGCGTAAGAAAGCGATGACGACTTGCCTTTCATTTATATTCAGCATTTGATCTTTATTTCTGCAAGTTACCCATAAGACTGCCTCTTCTTTACATGTACAGAGGAAAACTATCCATTTCTGGCCGCTGAAGAGCTACAAGCGGTCGTCAGTATGCCGGTAGAGGTCTGATATCTAGAACTGTTAAACCCACAGAATTAGATTGTTCAACCGCATCATTTTGGTAGAAGTGCAAACTGATTCAAAGCGATGGGACATGCATGAACTTACTAAGTGGGCAAAAAGAAATTTTTAGTGCCCTACAGAGATAGGAAAAATAGTCGTGCGTCGCTTGCGGATTGCTGCAAATTCCTTCAGAGTACTCCAATCGCCACGATTCTTCAGATTCGATCATTGCGATTCTGTTGGTCGATAGTGCGGCAGATGATTCATTTCTCGATAATGTTGGCCATTATTAAAAAAGTTAGCAAGCGCACCAAAAATCGTTCACAAACTTCTCTTTAGAACTTGACATCACCTGTGTCTCTCTGCTCGTGATCTGCTTGATGACAATCCATGAAACTTTACACAATTTGGCGTGTTTAATATTGAACTGACTGCTTGTTGTTCGCTTTCTATGCTATTATGTCAGCAGATTATGCCACTGCATATGCATTGCATGTTCCAATGCTTCCTTTCTAGTCAAACAGAAGTAGAGACGACCGGTCTAATTCTGTGGTTAAACCTGTTTGTTACCATTCTTAAAATTCTATTTAACAACAGAAATACTTGAATATTTTCAGGTAGCAGTTGTTGCTGGATTTCTGATGACTAACATGCATGTGACCCAGATGCCAACACCCTATCTTCCCAACCTCAACTTCCTGGTCAGATGACTGAGAACCAGGTCAGGTCTGGACACTCGGAAATACGGCCGGGCCGACACCGGACCGTTGACTTTTAGAATTGTCTTCTTCCTACAAGTGGTTCAGTCAAATGGATGTAAAGATAGGTGCATTCTCCGCAGAACTAGTCATGAAAAACGGTTTTTGAGAGAGTTAACATAGATTCCAAAGCATTTTATTAGCGGGATGGGCGATCTGCGGGTAATACAACAATGTCCATTGCGGGAGGGAGTCATAATTACGACTTGAAAATCATGCACGCTTTTGCATATTTCGAATTATGAACACGCATATTTGCGACATGCACGTGGCATAATCGTTAAAAATTGCGTTTAGTTGCTGATTATGTGTAGCCTATGAGCTCATACATGCTTTATTTCTGAACAGCAAAATATCTTGAAAGAATCTTGAAATATGGCAATTGATTATTTAAGTATAAGCTACAACTATGTTCAAATGGTTGTTAACTTAAAATAATAATGGCCTAAAATTGAAAAGTGCAACTGGTCGCCGAAAATTCTGGCCCGTTCCTATTCTGTATATCAGAAATGCATGTCAATGACTACTTCCTGTTACTCAGAGTGAGTGAGTGAATGAGTGAGTGTGTGTGTATGAGAGAGAGAGAGAGAGGGCATATATATGCGCGTCGCAACTTAATTGTGATATGCGCAAAAAATGAAATTATTTGTGAAATTATGTCTGCGGTGATTTTACCTATATTGCTTTTCAGAAAACGTCAAGTTTTTGACATCCTCACTTCTGAAGTCATTTATCAAAAGGTAAATTGTCTGCATGAATTAAAATGTCTAATAATGGGAATGAAATTTCAACCGCTTGTCCTTCGTTTTTGCTAGCTGTAAATATAACAGGCTGTTATGCAGGTCAGAGAATGCTAAAAAATGTGTTGATCATATTACTTTTGACAGAATCACTAGCATGACAGTGAATTTATTCAGGTTGAAGATTTTACAAACAGATCTATTTGTGCATTAAATGTAACATTGGGCTGTTTTAGCGCACGATATTCTATTTATTGAACATTATCGGTAACATTTTCCCGATTGCTTGTCTGCCAACGCTGCTATTGTTTATTATCAGATCACGCAACCTACGGCTTTTTGAAATTAGAATGCTAGACTGCATATAGATCACGTTACAGCATTGAAACAGAAGAATGGAAAAGTTTTAACATTATAGTGCGTCGACATCGGAATTCAAACTATGTGATGATTATCATAGAAACGTTTTGGAAATTTGACTGTATTAATAAATAAAATATCTCACTATTTTGAAAAAATAGATTTCACGAGGAAAAATATTCATGAATTTTGAAACGATGCAGAATATCTACGAAATTCCACTGAATCTGATCTTACATTCCGAAAATGCATCTCAAGAATATCTCTTAATGGAATTTCATTCAAATTTTCTGAATTTATGTTAATGATGTTTAAAATGTTTCTTGCTAGAATAGAGATGTGCAAATAGACAGGAGCTGCATATAAAAATAATGAATGTATAATAGCATGATAGGCAACTAAAAGTTCTTCATTTAAAACGATACCTTTAATTGATCAAATAATATGAAGTCGGCTAATTGCATGAGCTAAAAGACTGGAAATCTGCAAGACCAATTGATGAAATTACATCAAGAATCCTTACATAGTTAACGCAATTGATAGCGTTGTCATATGGCACATGCAGTGGGCGCCGCTTAATACGCCCACCGCGGAACCAGAGATTTTGGGCTCATTATCCGAATGGGCTCATGAAGCGAAATATGCAAGTTTAGATTCCCCACTGCATATCAATGACCGCCACTGTATTTTTAGATGCTTTAGTCCGAATGAACTTATTTTCTATGTCAGAATGCTGCGATTTAGTCCAAGCACATGTGCAGTAACAATTCATCCAACACAACACTATCATTGCACAACGTACATCACACGTACTATATTTTACTCTACAGAAACTCATGTCAGCTCAGTTACATAGGACACTACACCACTATCTGGATGAATATGGTTGTTTGTGTCAGTGGTTTTCGACGTAGGAAATCTCGATTGTCTCGATCAAGAGTCTGGAAAGCTTCCATCCGACCAAACCCTGTCTGCTCAAGTCCAACTCCCAGTCGGTGCAAGAGGTGCCGCATTTCTGAATTGGCTGGCATCGTCTCTACCTCCACACCGCGTTTTCATCGCTCTCTTTGTTCATGTTCGTGTCTCCGCCGATTATACCCTGTAGTAGTTTTGCCTCCTCTTCTTCGTTTCAGACAATAACTGATGCAGGAGCATCGCAATACATTATGATGACATTTCATGCTCTCTCATGGTGAGGATTCTATCGGTCACAATATCGATTCTTTGTACTGGACATATTAAGCGGAGTATGGGCTTATAAAGCGAGATATTCGGTATATGAAGTGATGGTAGTAAATCCGGACCGGGCTTCACTGGGTTTAGTAAGCGGATGGGCTTATTATCTGTGGGTTTATGAAGTGACGGTCAATTGATCACAATGGTCAATTATGAAAACGTAAATTATTTCAAATGAATCTGAATTTCTAATCACATATTATACTATCATTAGTATTAGTCCATAATCTGTGAAACCACCGCTGGAACGAAGAGATTGCATTGGATCTACAGTTTTGTGAAAGCAGACAATGAGAATCTTAGAAAAAGCTAATTAATGCAATATAATCTGCTTTCTGAGATGTCTTTTTTCGTCACGTGTTCTAAACAACAAGCCATTACATCTATTTGAAATGCTTTGCTATCAAAGTGTAGTTATATTCATAAAAAATCCTTGAAGCGTAATAGACGAATTTTGCCTCTCGATATGGATTTGATTAATTCATTCCAACCTTCGTGATATGAAAGCATAGCGAGTCTAGCGATCCTTCATGCTTGTAAATTCAAATAAAACAGGATACGTTCTTGATATTTGCTCATTGTTCCTCTATCTTGTCGATTTCGGTTTGCTTTACCTGAATAACTTAGAGATAAGTCGCAATTACGCACGCTATCATCAAGACTTCGACAAGCGAATTTCGGAGATCTCTTACAGTTCATGCTCCTAAATGCATGTGTGCCATAGACGGATTTGCGGCGTGTCGTTATTTTTCCCTTTTAACTCCAAAAGAACAATTCATAAAGACAAATCGATGAAACTTGAAAGAGATAGACCGATATAGTACTTAGAATAACTGAGAACATCACTGATTTACTTAAAATACGTTTGTCTTGCATAGTTGATTCATTAATATATTCACAATGCAGCCTTAAAGTTCCCCTTCTAATTATTGTCGGCAAACTCTTTCATGTGGCTGTTAAATCACAAAGTTGTTTCTTCAGAATGACATACAGTATCTAAGTGGCTGCTTCTGTCAGAAACGACTTTAAAGAGGATTTCTGTGAAGAGATAAGATCTCTTAAGAATCTATAAAATCTATTTAAAATCTTTTCCTGTTCCCTGCGTACTCTATTATTTTACAAATGAAATGTATAACGTCAAATCTGAAGATCAATGGAGAAGGCAATAATTTATGTGGGCAATATTTTAGCGATCAATTTGTAAGCAGTATCTCAACAGGAATTGTTCTGAGATTAATTGCGTTCTTGATATAAAATTCTTGGATTATAACCATCATGAATCAAATTTCATTTCTCAAAATCATGGGGGTAGCTTTTGTTCGTAAATCAATATCAACGTAGGCT
Source organism: Prostheceraeus crozeri (assembly GCA_907163375.1). Taxonomy (NCBI): domain Eukaryota; kingdom Metazoa; phylum Platyhelminthes; order Polycladida; family Euryleptidae; genus Prostheceraeus; species Prostheceraeus crozeri. Next base: position 165,800 of record CAJQUW010004330.1, on the reverse strand, counting down.
TTCATACCCGGCAGATCAACGAGATAATGGTGATGATATCAATATGCATGTCTGTCGGAACAGCAGCGTACTCTGATTTTATACGCATATTGTCTTATCGTTTTAAAGTTGTAATTGTTGAATGCAATTGCACTAGTTGTCTGATGTCTAACTGAAAGCAAAATACCCCTTGAGGTGTATCTTCTCGACGCCATTTCTCCAGAACTATCAGTACAACGTCATTGAAATAATGCAACCTACCAATCGAAGGATCTTATCAAGATGGCTCGAAAATGTTTCAATCTAAATATAGAAGTTGATTCTATAGAGTTCTATAGAAGATTCTATAGAAGTTGATTATATTCTTGAGAAACATAAGTTGTAAAGAAGAATTCCACTATAAAATAACTGCTCCCAGTATCGCCGAAATGAAAGGTATCTACAAATATCAAAATAATTCAAATAAAGTTAGGAGGAAAGACAAATCATAATAAATTGTCAAGTACATGCAGCTTTAGATAAATCAGGTCACCAATCTCATTTAAATTAATAGCTTGATTCCATACCAAAACAGTCGCATAGATTTCTATGAAAAATCAAGGTTTGCCTTGATATTTCATGCTCTTTATTGTTTGATTTCTATGCTGAACCGTATTGAACAATACTGAGAATATCTACGAAACTTCTGACCCTGCCCCTATCTTCTAACAATGGAAGTACCAACAAAAGCAAGCAAAAGCGATTCGATGTTAAGAGTATTCATACCGATTGATAAAATAGATTGAAAACCAAATCTCTATCCAGTCAATACATAACTAACGGACGAAGTACACGGAGAGCCGGTCATTGCTACGGAATATTAAAAATATCTCTCTATCATTGTCAATTTGATTACAGGTGAGTTGCTTGATAACTTCATTTTTTATCTAATTAAATGCTTGCTACTGTATATCTGTCCTTGCATGATATATTGACCGGCTCTCCAAAACTTATTAATAAAACTTATAATCAAATTGTGGTTATTATATAAAACAAGAAATTAATCCATAAAAGATACAAAATCACAGCTAAGATTTATTCATTCATAAGAATACTAAGACGTGAGATAATGTTAATATTATTGAACATGCATGTTTTTCAATATACAGATAATTCATGATCAATTTTGACATTTGAGTTGTAATGCATGTAATAATTTACGCATGGCCTTTTCTTCCGATCCGTATCATTTCACTTACTTGTAGGCCTACATCTCATCCGCCATCCATCATACATTGTATATGGACATTTTTATCATTTCATGACTCATCACATCAATGTTATGTATATTTGTACTACGTTTTCCAAGTTGGAAATAAACGTTTTGACTTTTGACTTTTGAGAAGTGATGAATCTACGATCGAGACAGAAAGTGATTCCTTTTCACTGTTGAGCATATCCCACCGTGAATGCTTTCAGCAATAAATTGTAGCAAATGATAATAATGCGACAAATCTGCACCTATCATAAAGGCAGCAATCAGTAAAATTGAATTTTACGAGCATTTGATTGGCATAATAATGATAATAAATAATAATAACCACCGGCGCTGCGGCCTTGAGGTAGAGTGTTCGCTCAGCGTCCGGGAGGCCTTAGTTCAAACCTTGGTCAAGCCTAAGACTTTGAAAATAGGCACACATCGAAGAAAGGCTCCGTGCCTAATGTGCTACCGAGTATAAACAAGATTCATTCATTTCTAAATGTGTATATTTGAAGAATAGTCTCAATAACACAAGTCATAAGACAATCAAAATGTAAATCAAGCAAAGTAATCAAATGAAAAAAATGAACTTTAACAATATACTGAAAGTCACAGAATGCCACTATTTGCAAGTCTGCACATACTAGGAAGGAAAGATCTTTGTCTTGAGGCTAGATTGCACCTCGGTGCACGAAGTTTGCCAGAAAAAGGAAGCACATCTGGTTTGAAAGGATGGAGAGTATGCTCAGGATCACTAAGTATCTGCGAGAATAGTCTAAATGCCAAGATAGTTAGCCGGTAGTTTAGGGGCAGAAAATCGTCACATCAAAAACTTGAGGTACCCCATATACATGTAGATCTATACGTTCGCCTTTGTACCAAATGAAACAAATCACTGTCTTTTTGATGTATATAAATTAATAATGGAACACAATACTCTAGGATTTTACGGATTGTGGAGTTATAAATGATCACCAGAGATTCAGTGCTCATAAAAGGTTTCGATTGTCTCAGCGCCCAGTCTGGATGAAGCCTTTTTCGAAATATTGCCACAATTTTTAGACCATTTCAAACATTCATCGAACATTAACCAGGCAAGTTGATTCCGGATTTTACAGGGATCTTGGAGATAGCAAATCGTTGGATTTTAGCCTGGTACTGCTAAAATCACTAGTAAGGTAAGATCTGGTAAGATCAAGCTGGCTGCACGTTGGTGCGTGGTCGCTGCTGTCTCGTTGTAATTTTGATTTTTGTGCTGGCTTCGCTCATTTTGATGTGTTTTCGGAAATTTTTGCATCTTTGGATTCCTCTCGTCTTCGTCCATTTTGCTGCGATGGTTGTGTTGGTCTCCTTCGTCGCCTATCATCGATATCCACGCCGTTTGTCAGTGATCTCTTCTTATTTTTACTGCTTCGCGCTGGAGATAGCGGTGACGTTCGCGAATTCTTCATGCGATGCACGTGATTTCCGAGTAATTCTGAATAAGTGCGTCTGTTGACAAAAAGTGTCTTTGTGGTGCGTAGTGTTGTGGCTAGCGTTCGGGACTTTGCTCTCTGCAGGCAAATACTCGAATCCTCTACGTTTTCGCAAACTTTTGCATCAACTGTGTTGAATAGCTTTCTCTATTGATAATGGTTACACTTCAAAGCCAAACACTCGTTCCGGTACTATGTCGATGACTCACTTCGATGAGTTAAAAAATGTTAATCTAGAAATCTCGGTGTTTTGTGATTTCTACTTTACCATCAGATCTCCATGCATTGGAAAGCAAGTTGTTATCCCTTATCGATGCGATTGAGGTTTCAATATCTTCAATTCGTTCGTAGATTACAAGCGACGTCGTGAAATTGGTAAAGTTATTGTCATTCATCGTAATAAAATTGTTGCACGATCTCAATTCCAAAGCTTTTGATGGAACATTTTAAAGATGATCCAATGATCAACATTTCCATTCTGCTCTGCAATATACGTTCCTTTCTTCCCAAGTTCGACGACCTGAACCTCACAAGACCGAGTCTAAAGCTGCGTTCACACATGAGAACTGAGATCTGAGACTCAGGCAATCATCCAATCAAACGGCAAGATTATAGTTTCCGTCGTCGATTTTAAACGTCAATCAAAATTATGCTGCGACTAGGTCGACGTATTCTGAACAGTCCTGAGACATGCCTGAGACCCACTAACTTCATCCGTTGTCGTTTGCGCGGTGCGACCAGGGGAGGCTCACCACGTTTGCTGAGAGATAGTGTGAACGGTTCGGAGACAAGCTTCTCTCAAGCGTCTGACAGAAACCTGTGAGACAAACTCCACGATCCTTGTTTCAAGTGTGAACAACCCTGAGACCTTCAACTGAGACAACGACCATGTCTCAGCAAAAGTTGTATGCGTTTCAACTTTTCTGAGACTTCCTTGTTATCAATATCCAACTGGATTTTGTATTTCAGTTTGAGCTAGTGATTCATTTGATGATGTTTACGATATTTATGGTACCTATAGATATTTTCCTGTTTTGCTTCTTTCAGAAATCTGAATTTACGATGAAGCAGACAGAAACATGAGGCATGTACAGGCTACTTTAACTTGCTTGATGAAAATAGTTAAGAGCTATATCATGGTGGCCATGTTTTTTTACTACCAAAATCGGGACATTAAATAGTCAGCATTATAGATAACATGAAAAGCAACGGACTTGCATTTACATGTTTCTAAAGATGCGCAATAGTCAACTTAATGTCAATGCATTGAATCACGAGTCACGAAACGCATAAAATTACTATGGGAACAAACAGGAGTATTTTCATTAGGATTTCGTCGGTTAGTACATTCCCACGGTGCATGCCGAATGAGACCATATGTTGTCAAATGAGTTTTTCAAGAAACTCAGTTAACCGATTTTGCCGGAAATTAACCAAATTAAATTAAACTCGGTTTATTGAATTTTTCTAAAAACTCAGTTATAACTTGGTAAAATTTTCCAGCAAAACTCGGTTAACTCGAGTGCAAAAGAAAAATGCACCAGTAGGCCTAGACCATCAGAAACTGATTTTTATTAAGGCATATTCTATAAGCGCTTCAATCAAGAGCTTTTTCATCAAAGTTTGAGGGAAGAGGATGATAGTCATTTCATCATCTAGGTACATGCCCCAAGTACAAAATTAAAAATATAAGATTGATTAAGTTCAACATGGAGAGGTTGAAGGAGGTTGTTATTAAGTAATATGACAGAGCTGATCTGATTTCGCACGAAAGAGGGAAGTTAGAAGAACTTCTAGACTATGTGAAATTTAGGCTATTTTTTGTGATAGGCTATCTACTATTGATGAATATTTTGAAGGAGGCATAGAGCCTAAGGAAATACTAGTACCTGTTACCATAAATCACCTCGATGGGTTTGCGCTTGATAAATTTGATAAATGTTTGTGAAGATTTTTTGCTACGTGTTCTATAGTTTCTAGACTGGTAAACATTTCAGAAGCCTTCGTTTGTTTGATTTGATTTTCAGTGCTTGAAAACAGGTCCATAGGCCCAGTAGGCATACTTGGGCATTTCATACTTGTGCTGAAATAAGTTGACGAAAAAGACCAGCATATCTTAATAGGCCTGAGATTTAAGTTCAAAGGAAATCAATTAAGAAAAAATTTTGAAAAGTATTCATTATGTAAAAATAACAATGCATTAAACAACCTACGTAAACAAGTTGATGACCTATTTACGTGGAATATTTCACGAGTACCTATAGGATTATAGATAAAATGTCCATTTAGGGGGTCAATTAGCATTTATTAGATCTCAAAATTAGTCAAAAAGGAAGACTTGCCGAATATTTCACACAAGGATGAAGTTGCGAGAAACCCTTACTATAGATTTCTTATGTGCAATCTGCGCCTAAAATTGTAGATTGAGATATTAGTCAGTCGAATTTTCAATTCCGAAAGTGGTCGCTTCATGAAAATTTGTTGACTTGTGCTATGAATAGATGACGCAATCGATCGAGCACTTTTATCGATGAGCAGATTGAATAGGATGCTGAGATTTCTATGTTTATCAAATAAGCTTGCATGTCTATTACAAAGAGCAGATGGCGAGACAATAATAGGAAATAGAAATGTTTATGCTGAATTTGAATATACTGATTTCGATGAAAACAAAAACAAAAACAACTGAGATATTTTGCTTTCAGAGATATTTTGGTTAAAATCCTTCTGTAATAGGCTAAGACACATCCACTTTCCATGTCTTATGAAATCGAGAGATCGAGATGGTTTGTCTGATGATTGACAGTTGCAGAAATCGAAGCTCAATGTGAAAAGCCAATTCCTAATTTCAGCGACAACCGTGCGGCAAAAAACAGTCCTAAGTTAAAGTTAAAAACCTGACATAGAAATCGAATCACAGCTTGCAATCATCAAGAATGTAGTAAGTAAGAATTTTCTGTTCGTTTACAAAGTGAAGACTGATGAGATTTCATGCGCCGACTGCATTCTCAATAATGGTAACGCCATGCCACTATCGGCTCTCGTGGTTGAGTACTCATACCCTAATACTCGTCATACAAACAGATGCAAACCGGATGATAAATGTGTATGAGTAGAAATTTTAAGACGGTACTCATTTTTATCAATAAACCGTTCAAAATTAGGGACCCCGGAATGCGTTTCTCAAGAAAATGAGCAGGCTCAGCACCCACGGGCACCTCCCCCCGAGCCTACCACTGCCAACAGCTCCGTGTTTCCGTTATTTTTCTTTTACGAAGAAGGGTAATAACCGCAGCGGCTTGCCTACATCTATTCTTCATGACGATTTGTGACAAAATGAATCATGAGTCTCAGCAAGCTCTCACATAGTCTGAACGGAACCTGAGAGTTAACGCAACAGAAAGGTATAAATAGAAACATTTTCCAATTTATCTGCGACCTGATGTCGGTCGTGTGAACAGGTCTGAGACCTAAGTCTCAGCAGATCTCAGGTCATGTCTCAGCGACTCTCAGCGTCCATAGTTAAGTGAAAGAGTTGCTCATGAAAATGAGGGGCAGTTATTTTCCTGAGATCTCCCTCTCAAATGTGAACGGGTTAGTCTCAGTCTCAGGTTTGACTTGAGGTCTCTCATGTGTGAACGTAGCTTTAGATTGTTTTTATAGAAACGTAATTTAATGCTTCAATTGTGAGTTACTGATGTTTTGAGATTTACAACTAACATAGGTTGCATAGTTTAACATAACATACAAGAACATAATTTTGATAAGATACTCGCGTTTTTAAAACCAAAAGGATAAGATTCACATGTTGATCATTTTTAGTATCATGATCCTCTCTCTGATAAGCTCTCCACTTAGAAGTGTCTGTTTAAATAAGAGACCAGGGACCTAGCTTTACGGGACATGCATACATGCATGTAGTTTGATAATTCAGTTGCTTCTATACTTTTATAGAATTGCGTTTACATATAATACACAGATCACTTTCTATATCATGTTTAATTTTTGTTATAGAAATACTAGAAAATGTTGAATTGAAAAAGCAAGGACATCAATAATTTATTCGATTTTGTTTCAGTACCTTAAAAGTAAAGCGAGGTGACTTCTTAAGCATAAATTTCTTCGTCAATAAATTCTTAGGAAGACACCTCACCTTACTGCATTGAAACAATGAAAAATCTTGTGTTTATGGCAACTAATGTCGATCCTGATATACATTTTTGATATACAGTCAATCCCGCTTAATTGGGGTCCAATTAGTTAGAGCACCTGTTTTATTGAACGACTTATTTTTTTACAGAAGTACAATAATGTCCAGGTTTGTTGGGCCACCTCTTTTATTGGGGCAAAATTGCTCTGACAACCATGCCCCAATTACACGACATTGACTGTATATCATAGCGTCAGATAGCATTAGAAATCATAAGATCTTTGCTTACCATCTCTAAGGAGAATAATTGAGATAAAGTTGATTTGGTGAAAAAAAATCAGCAAAATTAACATGATCTCAAGGAAGATCTGCATCGATACCTTCACATAATGTACTTCATTCATGCAGTGAGTAGGGTTTATGCATGTGCATTTCAGAGATTTGGAATGCGTCTGGGGTCATTTCTTGCTTCACGCCCTCTACCCGCTACCCGGTTTCGCTGCGAACTCGTTACGCGGGCGGCGAACTAACGGGTACACGCGTCTTCTGGAGCCGCTCCGTTCCCATTTCAATTCGATCTCATGCGCTTACATACACGTACATGTGCATGCACAGTGTGCACAGTCTACTGTACACATATGATGTAAGTAGCTATCAAAAAATGTTTCATTCTGTCAATATTATGCAGTCACTACTAACAACTTTAGCAAACAAGGCAGTTATACTTGTATACAACATGTAAGCACAAATGTACGACTTTTTGGGCTATGGTTGTATATTGCAGCTTATAACCGTGCGTGGAAAGTTGCTGACATAATTGGCTTAATTAACTGTCTCTCATTATATCAACAATAAATTCTGTGAGGTTACTTCTATTTAATGGTCTGATGACGTTGAACTGAACTGTCATCTTAGGTCGTGATCATTTCCAGCTTTCAGTCTGTACGTTACATCCATGATTTATGTAGATGCATGTAGCAATAAATTTAATTCTGAAGACTGTCACTTAAGAAGATCGAAACTAGAATTATGAATTTGGCATTTTCTGCTTTTATCAAATAGTCCTTGTGCTATATTTGTCAGTTCATTACGTACTCCGCGAAATTTTACTAACTTGTTCCGACTACCTCTTAGCCGCTTCCATCCCTCTACCAATCCATTCTAATTTACTTCTCCAGTTGCACTCCGACTCCGCTGATAAACGATCACATAAACTGATACAGAGAATTTAAATGATCAAATGAGGGAAATGCTATTTATTTCAGTCATAATGAATATCGGCCCGGGTGCTCACCGAATTCCTTAGGCCCAAACCGGTCGGGGCATGTTTCAAGCTCTGGCTCTGAGACCCCTTCGTCACACGAATATACTACAATAATAATAATAATAATAATAGTCATTTATTTTCAGACTAGCCTCAATACTGAAAATCGTGAGGCGTTTTACAAATCATTTACAGATATGATCATCAAAAAATTGTTTCATAACAACAGATAAAAAGAAAAAAAGTCAGAAAATAACACAGATTATTAACATTCAACATGCAAAACCACTGTTGTAGAGGCGTATCATCGACACTATGTATGAATTGCTTCTCAAGGCACTTTTACACACTGGCACACAGAATTTCTTAGAATATCGCAGACGTCTTGGAGTCAGGTGATGCAATGGATGGTCACTGTCTTCAATCAATGATGAAAACATATTGAAGCCCATAATAGCACGGCGATAGTTCAATGGTATGAAATTACCACACAAGCAATCAGAGTCTCCACATATAATTTTATGAGATCTTTTTTGTATTCTCTCAAGAGCCATTGTGTTTGCAGCACCTGTACTGACCAAAACCGGTGCGCAATATTCCAGAATACTGCGGATGCAGTTGTTGTAGACCTGTATTAATCCGTCAAATGGAAGAAATGGTTTTAATTGTCGAAGAACATAAAGTTTTGAGGAGGCTTTCTTTGTGACATTATAAACGTGTGAATTGTAGCTTAACTTTGAATCAAAAGTCACACCTAAGAGTTTAATAGAGCTCTCGAACGGAATATTAGGAATCAATATATCACTGAGATCAATGGAGTCGCGAGCACGAAGAAACATTTGTTGACTTTTCTCAGCTTTAATTGACATACGGTTGTCCGCGGCCCAACATAAAATTTCTTCGTAAATAGGCACAACCGGGCTTAATACAGCATCACGATTAACTTTCCCAGCAATTATAATGTCATCGGCATACTTGACAATAAAAACATCAGACGTATTAGGCAAGGGCATGTCTGCACAAAAATAGCTGAAAGCCATGGGACCAATACAAGAACGCTGTGGGATGCCACTACGAACAGGTAAGTAATCACTATGATATCCCTTCCACCGAATTCGTTGGTGACGAGAACATAAATAATTTTTCATGAAAGTCAAAGTAAAGCTACTAAAACCATCAGAATTCATTTTCTCCAATAATAAACGATGCGGCAACTTATCAAACCCTTTCTCAAGATCCAAAACAAGGAGATGACATGCTATAGTTTCCCGATCCTGTAAACTCAAAGAAATGAAATTGTCTAAATCAATGACTGCACATGCGGTGGAACTCTTTTTCCTGTATCCAAATTGTCTTTTATCATACCTATCAACAAACTCGGTACCAATAAACTTTAATAAATGTTTATCAAAAAGGCGTTCGAGAAGTGGAAGCAGTGATATAGGACGAATATTGGTCAAAGTAGGTGGAGTCTTCTTTGGGCAAGGCGTAATGTCGGCATTTTTCCACTTTTGTGTGACAGTAGCATTTTCAAGGCATTTATTGTACAACAAGGTGACCGGCTTTGCCAAGACTTTTGAGAACTTGGACCACACTATCGAGGATATACATGTACCATCCGACCCACAAGCTTTCTTAGGATTCACATCTGCCAGAATTCGCTCGACCACATTCTCAGTGAAAAGAAAAGGCACTGCAAAAGGCTCATCGTCAATAGTCGACTCAATAGGATCGTCGAGGAAACCACGAGTTAAAGACAAATTGAGTTCTGACAAAATTTCGATGACAGGTCTATTAGGATCACACAATGGCAGCCAGTTTTCACTCAACTTTGAATCATTTGTGACAATTTTATACACACTCCAAATAGATTGACCGGATTTCTTCAATAAAGTTGAACTCCACTGTCTCTTAGCCGTAAAAATCGCTTGCTTCACTTTTTCCTTGAAGTGAGCATACGCACTCCAATTTTTGGCACGGTATGCCTTATAGCGCTTATTGATGAGCACTTTTACAACATTACTCATCCAAGGTTTATCAAAACCAGACCTTCTTACCATATCCCGAGGAATGTAGCTCAAAGCCTCTAGCAGATGAGCATAAAAAACCTCGCAAGCATCATCCAAGGTCGAATTTTCAAAAACTGAAAACCAATCCATTTGCGTAAGATAAATCCAGGTTTCTCTGCACTTTGACTCTCGAAAGTCCATAACAGGAAAATAATCATCGCTATATAGAATCTGCTTCTTGGACTCCAAAACAATTACTCTATGATCACTAGTACTGAGCGGAGATAACAATGTCGGCGATTTGTAGTGGGAAACATAATGATCCGGAATAAGTATTAAGTCCAGAACAGCGTCAAATCTGGTTGGTTCAGTAATGACGTTTTCAAGTCCATAGGATATTTCAAAACAAGATGAGTCAACCATATTAAAGTCTCCAGCGATATATACAACATGATCGACGAAGCGAGAGAGGAATCCGTCAATGGTAGAGCAAATATAAATTTCTAAATACTGTTTTGTTGCATTGCTCAACGTCCGTCCTCTTGGGAAGTACAATACGCACAAAATGCACTTGAAGTTTCGATGCACTATTCTTAAAACGAGCATTTCGACTTCAGAATGAATAGAATCACGGAACAGAGTAGAAGATGAGAAGTCGGACCTGATCCAGCACACAATACCACCTCCTTTCTGTCCAGTGTTTCGATCAGCACGATGTAGCATATAATTCGAAATAGAAATCGCAGCATCAGACACTGTTGAGTCCATCCAAGATTCTGTTGCACATATGAAGCTTGGAGTGAGGTCGGAGATTAGCAAATGCAATTCATCAAATTTATTGTTAATTGAGCGCGCATTAAAATAGCATAAAGAAGGTAGCGCGAAATTACTACACCTTCAATCAGATGACGGCGGTTTCTTTCGAACAACTCGATTATTACGAATCACAACATCTTCACTGTTGGCTTTCCTCCGAAGAAATTCCTCACGAATTCGTTTATTTTCCTTCAATTGTAAGTGGGTATAATCAGGCTTCAAATAGACATCACCAAATCGAGCATCGTTTTTGAGTTTCTTTGAGTTTTTCAAACAATTGACCTTATCTGCATGAGATTTAAATGTGATGCGTATAGGTCTGGCCTTCTGACCACTGGGATCACGTTTACCAAGTCTATTACATGCCACCACATTGTCATCAGCTTCATCGTTCACAACATCCAAGATATTTTCCACACGCTTGCGATCTTTCTCATCCGCATCTTCGCTCGACCTATCATCAACAGCTGATTCTTATAGTCCAAATATCATGATGTTGCATTTCTTATCTGCGCGATTTTCTTGTTCTTGAATCGCATTATGAACAATACCAGTGATGTCAAACTCAATTTTTGCATTTAACTGTTCCCGTAAGGATTGCAATTCGTTATCGATAGCCATGAACCGATCAAAGAAATCACATGGCTTAAAAGATTTGCATCCGTTGCAGAGATAAGCAATGTTTTCACTGGAAATTACAGCTTTGCCGATGTTAGCAGCGATGTTTGCACATTCCTTCCGCAGATGAAAAGATCTTTTACAGTAAGAACATAGAATGCTGTCATTCTCGATTGCTACGTTACATGTGCCGCAGACAATAGATCTTCCAACATCACTACCTTTCCGTGAGCCGACCATTGTATCTTGACAAATTTGAACACAATTCAGTTCCAGAGCTAGATAAAAATATAAATGGCTACCACGAAAAAACTTGCCAACGTCGACGAAAATAATGCGGATAACAATGCAGAGCAGATGATGACGATCACGATGGTATAACGAAGTCCAAAATTCAATTCAATAAAACCAGTATTTAGGCACAAATTCCTGCGATGAGATCAGAGCTGTCGGACGACACAACCTTCACGTTCAACGTTCATAGATTTTTACGTTCAAGTATGCGAATTTCATATAATAGGACTCATACCGGCTTATCAGCATCGGAAACAATAAAGGCTAGCGGTGTGCCATACCGGCAACTAAAAATTCCACACTTCTAATGTGAAGTTGATTTGCCACGGCTGACAGGATTTGCATGTTTTCTCACACTTGAGAACATTGCCTTATTCTGTTTTGATCTTTGAGAATTGCGTTCTTGACAGTTTAAACTATTTCTGATCTACCTACATGTAATTAGCTCTTGCAATTCGCGAATATTGCACTGCGCACTAGTATCCATAATAGCATCACCAAATTAAAAATGATGAAGCTAGTAAGCAAATAAATATATCTGACCTTGTATAGGCGTGCTTGAGGACAACTGATTAATTAGAACCACATAAATGTAGCGCCATGCTCGTTTGACACTGCACTAAAGTGCTTCATAGACATTGTCATTTAAATTACATAAAATGTCATTCATCAGCTTACTGTCTCCATGATCGCAGAATCTAATAATTAGAGTACTAGAAGCCCCGGTCCTTTCTGAACTAGCGGCAACATCTGAGAGAGACAGGTGGGGCAAGAAATTACTTTTAATTCGTACATTTATTAAGTCTAAAAACATACTCATTCAACGCTATAAAATTTGCCATAATTTGATATCGTGTGGATGAGGGTTTCGCGATTCCTTATATTTACATGTACAGCAAGTTATTAACAATGAAATTAAATAAACAATGGATCAAATTGCCATGCAAAAGATGTGCGGCTGGTGGGATTCGAACCTACGACCAAGGTTAACTAGACCTGTGCACTAACCAACTGAGCTACGAGCTATGCAGGACGAAATGAACACAGCATGAGCAGAGTAGGAACCGAGCCCGAGCCTGCATCGCTAAATTTCGAGACAATTTTCTATGACGTCCTCTTAAACATGACATTTCTTTTATACTGAATTAATGCAGAGTTGAGTTTAATTTGCTGGCTTTGTTATCATTTCTATCATGGAGAGAGCGCTGACATCAATAGAGAAACCTAAACCCTTAAGTCCCCGAGATCTGATTTTTGCGCAAGTCCCCAAGGGTGGTGATTTCACCACCTCATCAAAAGATTAGAAACAACCATGTTAAAGCATCAAAATGAATTCTATTGACGTTTTGAAATATTCTAACTCTTATAATGAGTTTCATTGTTTAATGATCATGTTATCATAAAGTCCACAAGTAACACAGACAACTATTGCAGACAACTATTGTACTTGTGTTGATGGTGCAGACAGCCAGAAGAATCTGCCAAAGATTGAGCATAATTTTGTTGTGTAGTTCATCATCTCTCTTCATCTCTGCTTCTACTGCTTGAAAGTAATGTTCGGTCGGAAATATCATCTGTCATATGCAGGTAGTTGCCATTCCGGGTCTTGTATCCAAAGAAATCTTTAACTGTTGAAATAAACTTATTGGTGGAATTTCTACCTGTAGCCTACAACATTCGTCATCTGCCATCGACTCAATTATTAGCAACTTCACATCAAACGGCGAAGCTGCAAATTATATTAACTCTTTGTTCGCTTCTTTCCAGTGCCCAGAATCTACAGTAAATGTGTATCAAGACAGTGACGACAATTGGATGCCTCTCATTACCGAGGGGAACGTTTACGGTTTGCTTTCAAAATTAAAACCACACAAAGCTTCTGGATGTGACAACATTCCTACAGTGATTTATAAAGAAGCAGCTGCTATTATTAGTGCACCTTTGGCTCATATTGTCAACGTGTCCATCATCTCCCGAAAATTTCCTTCTCCTTGGAAACAAAGCGTCATCAGTCCTATCCCTAAGACGTCACCTCCTTCCATCGATGACTTAAGACCGATTTCCCTCTTGCCCATACCGTCCAAGATTTGTGAACGTTTGGTCCTGAGATCGGTCATAGAATTATTCCATCGTTCATTTGGGAAATACCAATTTGGTGGCCGCAAGCATTCATCGACAACGGCTGCTTTAATTGCACTACATGACGCTGCTACATCAGCTCTTGAGGAAGCAGATACGTCTGGTGTCGCCTTACTGGCCTACGATTTTAGCAAGGCGTTCGACCAACTAAGGCATAGTGTAATTATCCAGAGTCTTCATGCAAATGGGTTTCCTCTCGGCTTCATCAATTGGATTTTTGACTACCTTCGCGACAGAAAACAAGCAGTTAAAATTCACAGCAGTATCAGTGCTTCACTTCCTGTGGTTAGCGGTATTCCTCAGGGGTCAATAGTAGGTCCTTTCCTTTTCAACGTCGTAATTGGTTCTCTAACATCTTTGCATCCCTCCAGTACCGTCATAAAGTACGTTGATGACTGTACATACATCATTCCGATTAAACCAGCTCGGCCCTCTATCCCAAACCAAGAGCATGAGCGAATGGAATTTTGGTCGAATACTGTAGGACTGTCACTCAATCTCCAGAAATGCAAACTCCTGTGGATGCCCAAATCCCCGAGCTCCCTTCCACCTGCTATGCCTGCGCTTCAAGTTGTTGAGCAATTAAAGATTCTCGGTGTCATATTTACTCCAGATCTTAAGTGGGATGCTCATTTTGACGCTGTAAACAAAAGGGCTTCTCAAAGACTGTATGCGTTGTGCATATTGCGGCCTCTTTTAGATCCCTCTGACCTGCGCCGCGTATATTTTGGACTGATTGTATCCTTGATCGAATATTGTTCCCCTTTGTTCGCATCACTGTCGTACAACAATGCATGTCTACTCGACAAGATACAACGCCGTGCTCACAAAATTATTTGCCATAATGACTGTGATTGTTCAGCCCTTCCTGACTTGCACTCTCGCCGAATAGATGCAGCTGTCCGTTTTCTTCGTGCGGTTCAGGGAAACGAAAGCCACCCTCTTCATCCTCTATGTCCTCCTACGTCAACCCGTTCTGGTAGATTTCTCGTGCCCACTTTCCGGACAACTCGTCGACGGAATTCTTTTTTTCTTGCGACAACTATACTCGTTAATGACATCATTATTGATTAAGCATCCTGTGCTCCTTGCATTTCTCACCATCCTATCGCCTGTCGCATCCTTGTAACTTTATGTATGTACTACTCATTATTTCATACGCTTGCCTAATGACTTGAACTTTTACGATTCTCATAGTAAATCGAAAATATACATTTACTTTACTTTACTTTACAACTAGAAACCTTTTATGATACATAATCACAGACACCTCGCTAAATTCAGTGAAGGGCATTTAAACTATGCTTATTACTTCCTTAGCAATGAGGATTACAAATGGCATGCTTGTGTTCACATGGGCAATATCGAGAACGCTCTTGTAAGTGAACCATAATGATCATAATGACACTTTATTTACCAATACAACGAGCGCCCCGTATGTATTATTTACCAATACACGCCCGGTCTTAGCTCGCGAAATAAGTTATTGATAACATTTATACTTAACAAGGACATTGCTGACTGAGGCATGATTTATAAATGTGCTCAAATGGTTTCTAACTTAAAATGAAACGGGTCGCGAGCTAAGACCGGGCGTGGGAATTGAAGATCACGGGCCGACCAGGTCAGGTTCCCACTTTGAGCACGACACTGTAGGAAGTGGGTCGTGATTCATCGTTGGCCGTGATGGTCTGGAGATATGCGGCCTCGGGTTGATCGTGAAGGGTCTCAGATTTCGGATCCGATTCAGATGTTGTTGGTGTTGAGCTACGGTCATGGTGGCGCCTAGGAAGTGAGTTGATGGAGTTGCGAGGTGATACAACTGGCATTGACTAGCTGGTCCATGATGTGGCGGCCGAGTTCTGCCGGGTTATCTTGCAAGGTCATGAATTGGTATGGTTCGGTGCGAGTGATGTCGTAGAAATGGTTCGAGTCCTGAATCAGCAAAAATGAACTTATTTGTCACCATAATCGGCGTGCACTCGGTCTACTGCACAGATCCACAAATAACAATGAAACTTTCTTGCATATTCATCTTACACGAATTGAAAGAGTTATACAATTACGTCATCAGTGCTGCGCATGACCATGATTAATCGTTTAACCTGTTGATGCCGGGTTAGCAATTTTGATCATTGTCTCAAGTGCCGAGGACGAGCACTGTTCGTCCTGTCATAAACTAGCGTAACTGCCCAGTACTGGGGCAGATTCAGTACAAATTGGACGGGCACACAGCTCGTCCTCGGCACTTGAGGCCGTTTTTTTCATTTGCGCAACTCGGCAGTTGAACGAAAATAGCAAGGACGGTCGCTCCTCGTCCTAAACAGGTTAGCCGAGATTTCAAGGGTCACATGTTTTTCAAATTGAGGCTTCAAATACAAATGACCAAATTGAGAATAATGACCTTGTGGCGACGATTTATTCTCCGTCTTCTTAATCCGTCCATCTACATATGGAAAGTAGGCTATGGGAAGTACGGGCAAGAACATAATGAAAACATGAAGACGCTGCTGAAACCACCACCCACAAAACAAATCGCTTTCGAGATTCCGTCATAAAATATCGTAATGCGCCAGTGTAATCTCTTTGTGATTTTTTCAAACTTTTTGTGATGTGCTCACTGAATCCAGATTTGAGAGGCAATAAAGAATTCATGTAGATCCTATCCATATCCTATTCATGTAGACTTTAGAAATAAATATCATCGAGACTCACCAACAATCCTGTGCCAGGCGGACTACCACAATATTCCGGCAGCCACGGCGAGTTTCTCGTGGGAACGACGCCGAAAATGAGGCTTTCACAAAATGAGGCGCACCCTAAGTCTACCAAGAATCTGGTCGTCTGCCGGGTTCTAGTTAGCTCCTCTTCTTGTCAGACACGATCAAAGAAAACTACATGTTAATCCAAAGGGATGCAGATTGCAGCTTTCAGCAAAAAATAATTTTTTTATGTTTTCGCTCATTACGGGAAAAATACTCATTCTAGAATTACACTATTTGACATGGAGTGTCTTCAGGTCATTTCCTATTATGTACATGTGTTATTATCATGCTTCTGATCGACAATGTTTACGAGGATGTGGTTAAATGTTGATTAAATTGCTCAAAATCCTTGTGTTTGCCGACATTTGGAGGCTTGTCAAATCTGAATATGTTTAGTTTCACAGATAGGGTTGCATGAACATGATAGGAAATGACCTGAAGGTATTTCATGTCACAAATTATTCTATATTTAGTACTTTTTGCTTAGTCAGAGAAAACATAGAAAATTTCATTTTAATCAAAAGCTGCAATCTGCGTCCTATTGGATAAACATGTGTTTTTCTTTAATCGTGTCTGACAACAAGAGGAACATGATAGAACTCGGCAAACGCGCAGATTCATAATAGGAATAGGAGACACATCATTCTGTGAAAGTCATATTTTCGGTCTCGTTTCCTACAGAAACTCGTTCCAGCTGCCGGACTACAAAGACAATGACTCAACGACAGTAAGAAATAAAGTAGAGTGGAAATGTCAAAACTCAATGTTGTTCAGTCTTGTTCACAGTCGTGAAACATTGGGGATAAAATAAGAAGACGCATTCTGAATTGACATTAAAGGAAGAGATTCAGAGCATGAAAGTTGAAATTTTAGCACATGCACAGGTTCATGTTCATGTTATCAATGACATTTCAAGTAGATGATTTTCGTCAACATATGAGACTTTTGACATCGTTTTCACGACTACAAAGCAAACTCCGGCTTCACCACATTGACATTTGCACATGTCTCATTGTTATGTTGAGCTTCTTTGACATTACACGCATGGTTGACATTACTGAAGTTGAGTTTAACAGGTGTCAGATATTCAACGCACTTTTTCTGCAGTGCAGGCATACGTGAAATATCAAGCTGCAATATTCAAGGCTAAACATGCGCAATCCAGGGCACAAGACATCGCTAGATCATGACTGATATTACTCAGAACTGTACACGGAAAAGGGGTAGTCAAGAATCTATTGTATATACAATTAATTGACAGTGTTTCATGAACTGCTGATATCGCATGTCAAATAATTGCAAGTATTGACTCGCTGATTTCTTGTGCAACTGAAATTGTTAACGAGCGAAGGTCCATTCACACAGGACGCGGCGCGTCCTCATGCGTCAGAAATTTCGTTCAGATCCTAAATAAAACGATGGGGCTGTTTTCGCACCGCGTCCGGTGTAAATGGACCTTAAGTATGATCTCTGGATGCGGCATAAAACAGTAAGAGTTCTCACACCTTGACTGCAGCATCAGCAATTTTTATTAATTTAATCTATTTTTATTTTAAGAACCCCATTTTCCCTGAAAAGGGTTAGGGGGAAATGTCACACACAAAATTAACAATTCATTATCAAAACCGCAGTCAGTAGTCACTTCATGGTCTCCATCGCACTTTTTGACGCGTACTTGACAATTTGCCGCCATTTCACTCTGTCCTTCGTCTTCTCCTTCCAAGTCCTCCAGTCTTCTTACGTCAAAAAGTTTAGCACGCAAACACAAGATGAACGTTTTATCTCATGCGTGGCTATAAAGTGTTTTAAACCCAGCCTGTGTCTTTTTTCAGAAAGAGCGCATATTTTGCCAATGATTTTGTAGCTTTTTTCATGTATATCTTCCATCCTTTATTTGCGTTTTATTTTTGTTTATCTATTTTAGTCAATTGTCATCTTTGAACTTCATTATCTTGTCAGTAAATTGGAAGAAGGTAATTTTTTAGCACATTTGATATTTCATTATCTTCCTCTCTCTCTTTCTTTTATGACGCATCGGTATTCACTCAGTGTCTCTTGTGTGCATTTATCGATCAACTGCAACTTTAACTGAACAGATATCTACAGTTGCAGAACCTGTGTCTGGTGTGAAATCCATCAGTTCCGTGCGTGCTCTTCAATATGAACGGACAAAACTCCGAGCTTAGAAAAATGACTTCCATTCTGTTGCTAAGGAATATTTATTTGCCGATAATTACAATTTAATATTGTGATTTTCAACATTTTTTAAGACGAGCAGTATAATCGAATTCAATACTTAAAATTATGATGACAACTGCATTAGAATCAATCGTGATTCATGTGTATGTATGTGAGAATTCAACTTGCATGCAACTTGCATGCATTAGTCTCAACAACAAGAGATTTGCATCAATACGATGACAATGAAAACTCTTAATGAAACCATGATTTGTCGACCATCACATTTTATTTAACAAGTAGATGAAAATGAAGGGACATCTTAAAATCCCTTTCAACCACCCAGTGAGAAAAGTGACGTTGGTTTTTAGTTGGGCCTAAAAGATTGGGTAG
The DNA here is from genome assembly GCA_907163375.1 of Prostheceraeus crozeri. Classification (NCBI taxonomy): domain Eukaryota; kingdom Metazoa; phylum Platyhelminthes; order Polycladida; family Euryleptidae; genus Prostheceraeus; species Prostheceraeus crozeri. The sequence continues at coordinate 146,480 of CAJQUW010004330.1, read as the reverse complement.
CCGTCTAGGCATTTGTCAAGCTGATGCTAAAGCCTATCTCACATCCTTTTATGAAGCACAATTGCTCCTTTCTGTATGTACCAATCGATAAAACCACAATTTGACGACCGTTGTGTAACCGTTGGTAAAGGGTGTTTCCGTCAGGTCAACAGCATATCCTCCGGATACGCGAGCAGTTGGAGCAACGGCATGCACTTACGTTGGGCCAGCGATTTCTTTTCCGCTGGACAATGAGCTTACAAGGCCAACATCATCCTATATGACGAAAGTCATGAAAAATTAGTTATGTTGCTGAGTTTGATTAATTGCTTAACTCGCAACATTGTCATCATTCACCACCACAGGGAGTACATCGCACTTTCAGTGCTTTTTTAGATGCTCCTTTACATATTTTATCACAAACTGGTGGCCTCCAGAATTCTAGAGCACTAGACAGTTTATTTGGGGCATAACCTACTTGCTATCCTCATCTCACAAAGCAAAGTACCTTCATTTTAACTCTTAAAACTCTCCTTTCTGTCTTGTTATCTTAACACCCCGTATGATTTTTCATTCATTTCTTTCAGTAAGTATGACAATAAATAGTTCTATGCATGAACTTTTGTCTGTAGTTAATCCATCAATGTTCAGGTCCTTGTAATTCATATAATAGACTATTCTGCAACTTGTAAAACTGTGCAAAAAGTGAATTATCGATGTCGTCAATCCAGCATCAATAATTAAATGGCAATAATATATAATTCCAATTAATATAAGGATGCCATCGATCAATTGCAAAAGATTGATTGGTATCATGAAATATCTGCAATTAATTGATTGCTTCCAGTTACAAATAAAATTGTTTGATTGCTTAGATCAATTTGATCTTTGATGGCCGCCTGCAACAAAACTTTATATTCTTAATGTAAGAACTGGTTGATAGGCATTCCTCTGCTTCGGGACTACCTTGGCTCCTGTAGTATCTTAAAAGGATTCTGATAAGAATAGGATGAACTGAATGAATATTTCCACATAAATGAAGGTAAGAAATTCAGTTGAAGCAGCTCTATTATTCTCCTACGTCGTCTTCACAATAATTAAAAAGAAGATGATTGCCTCATTTCACGCATTATCCTTCCTATGTAGATTTCATTGTAAGCAATCTCCTCTATTCATTTTTTTTATTTTGCTGTTCGTCACTTGCTCTGCAATTCTTTTTAAGGAAAAAGTGACTGACCCATTTCGACACCACTTAAACTAAATCGCATCAAACAACGTGACTCATATACTTTCATTTCGTGTTCCGCTTTCTTTCATTTGCACGTGAGCTCGTGTAGGCAGGTGTCGATGTAGCATCAAAAACAACTTAACTCTTTGAAAGTACCGTATAAAATGAACCATTACATTGATTTTACAGTGATATTATGAATCACAGGTGCATCAGTGAATAATTCGATTTCCACTGAAAAAAGACGAAACTGTTAATGACTTTCTGCTGGCAAGTTAGAAATTTAGACTTCCAAATATGATTTTATTCGCCTGCAGGAGAGAAAAAAAGAATAAACATTAATTTTTACATAACTAATCAATTCATTTCAATAGATGACTCAAGCAATTCATTAAATGCCAATTAATTGCAAAATGTCATAACTAGCTCCGAAAGTTGAGCACTGACTACTTATCTTTAATTTTACATTAACTGAAAATTCTGAATTCAAATTAAGAATTGCACGTGTCCAACTGCAACTACAGTCTGCCTGTGCTCTACCAACTGAGCCACGAACCGCTTGCATGCGATTGTGTCAATTGGCCGGATCATTACATACAAATTTTACGACTGCATTCGATGTCTATGATATAAATGATGATCATTATGTGATACATAGACTGATTGAATGGTCGTTCGAGTTCTCCTCCTCCATTTTGTGTCAAACGCCTTGTTGGCTATAGGTTCCTTTCTTCACAGATCTTCTCTGACTTTTAGCATCCATCTCATATAAGACTTTGCTCTTCCTCATTCTAGATAATGGTCGATTAATTCTTTCCTGGTTCTCATAAAGGGCTCTCATTAAGTGTTCGCATAATTGCAATTTCTTTTCCCCCACTTTCTCAACATAGCCAGGAGCTGAAACTATAAGTTAATTTTCACAAATATTGTAAACTGCGATTACATTACTTGATTTAACCTACCATTATCTTGATTATGATTGATTATGGTGTTCAAGAGTGTGCGTGGTTATGATATTGATGAGATCATAATTAAAACAGTCAGATACTTGAGTATGATAATGATTGATTAAAATGTTTCATGGTTTTGTAAATTGGTCATTCCGAGAAAGGAACTTACAGTATCTGAAGTATGAAAGACATTGATCCTTTGAACAAGCAAAGAAAAAGCAAATTCTGATCAATTCAACAGAATTTTGATAGAAATCTTGATGATCGCCAATATACCAGCTAAAGTGGATAAAGGCCATATTCCAAAGACGTGATTTTACATGCTTAAACGAATATACCACGAATATTTGAGAAAAAAGGAAAGTGTCATGTCAAATGCGATTCATTATGTATGCAAGATAATGCTTCACATCACAATGTGAAGAACATTCTAAACGGGAATTAAAAAAACATAGCCTTATCAGATAATCAAATTGCATTATTTCATGAAACAGACCAGAAAAAGCATTAATTTGTGCATATGTATATGTTGCTGCTATTATAGGATCTTCAATAAGTAGCCTAGTATGCAGAACTCCAAGCCCTCATTGAATGTAGCAGATGATTAGTCTGATGTCGAAGAAATGAGACTTTCAACACCATGGATAAGCTACTACGAATATGCATGCTTGCCGAGTTATACCCGGTTCTTCTTCTTGTCAGACAGGATAAAAGAAAACACAATGTAAATCCAAGAGGAAGCAGATTGAAGTTTTCTGCAAAAAGAAATTTTTTGCCGGTTCCGAAAATGAGGGAACCCTGTAGAATAAAACTCGTGCTGACGACTTGACCAGATTTTTATTAAGCTAAACAAAACATATTTCTATTAAACTGGACTTATCTGGAAGATAGACAGGATTTGTGAACAGATATCACACAGAGCGTTCGCTTGAAGTAAAATTCATGCATTAGAGAAAGTACTTTACCTAACAGGTCAGAAATAAATCTAGAATGAAAATACTAAATAGTGCATTAAAGCAAAAAGTCCTTGTAGCATAGGTCTTGCAATGCTGTGTTAGATAGTACGAACCAAACATTTGAAAGCGATAGAATCGCCTTTGCGGTTGCATTGAAATATTTACACACTTCTTTGACTTGAATGGAATTATTTTTCATTATTTTTCTAATAATCATTGTTCAGTATTCATAAAGTTTGCTTTAAACCATTTGTGTGCACTTGTTAGAGTACAAGTATCGACAAATATGTTGACAACAGTCAGACTTCCTTACTTTATTCTCTTGAAGACAGCACTTTTTGTTCCTTTTTGATAGCAATAATGCATGAGGGGTAGGAAAAATCCACCTGCCGTCCTTGTATCATATGGAGAGTCGCGCAAAAGAGAAAGGATTTCAAGTAGCGAAAATCTATTTCCCAACATGCTTTTACTTTTGCTATCCGCATGCCGAATTCTCTGCGTGTGACGGAATGTTGCAATTACTAGCAATGGTCAATGTGAAACCTTTCAGGATAGTTTTCTACAGTGACTTTACCAGAGATGTGTTGAAAATATTTAGTATGACTAGCTCAAGCAGTTTATGCGTTTAAAAACAGCACATATGGAGAGGTAAAAGAGTGGTAAAGAGAGGTAAAGAGATACATGCACAATGGATAAATACAGGATTCTTGATTTGCATGATGTTTTTTTCTTGCTGTCTTGGAATTGCTCAAATGTCAGCTCTCCTTCGTGACGTAAGTCTGTCATATTTTCAGTTTGCAGCTTACATTTATTAAGCTTACTATGAATTCATTCATCATGCTCTGTTTTGTTTGTGTTGTGGTTATATTCTTGTATTGATCACAAATCATGGGAATGTATTCTTCTAATCTGTCTATTAGGCCTCCAACTTCATTGGGGCGGTGTCCACTACTGAATGGTGTGGAATTGGTTGAACTGCACCTTAATTTGTCTTTCGGTGGTTGGCCAAGTTCCTTTCATTGACAACGAGTGTGTGTGTGTGTGTGTTAGTGAAAGTGAGTCAGAGTTAGCATCCGCTTTGGACAGCTAAATTCGGTCCACTAGAGAAGGGTGTCTTTAATGCCTAGGAAAATGCAATCATGAAAGTGTCATGTTGATGAAAGCTTTTTCATTATAAAAATCTAGGTGCAAACCACAGTGCAAAAATTTTACATCTAAAAAAATCAAAATTATTCAAAATTCGAGAGCTCATACAACAATGAAATTTAGATTAGAATAAGTAGAAAATAGATATTATGGGTATTCTGCTAAAGAGGATGAATCAAGAGTTATGGATTTTAAGCAATAAAACAGCAAAGGGAACGAAAATGCCATGTTGCACACCGCACCACAACTGTAGGATCTGAATCGAGAGGAAAATATGTCCACAGTAGCTGCTTGTCTTTCGCCGCTGAACAATAAGTATTTGCTTTTTTTATCACCTAATGATTTACATAGTTCAGGGATAGTTCACTACAATGTCGCGATTTAGCTTAGCAAGCTTACTCCATGGCTACAACAAGTGAAGTAAACTCCAAAAGATTCATCGCCTGATAAAACCGTGTTTGGTGCATACTGTAGACAGGACGAGTCATCGAAGAGATGGTTGAAACTTAGAATTTTACTAAGATTCCTGTATCAAAAAAGAGACGGAGCGCTGAATATGTGACAGCTAGCTCAATCGATCAACATTAAAGCACAGCAAGTCAGGCATTGCCTCACACTTAACTTCATCTAGTTGTATCTTCTATTGTCGGTGGCAATTCATTCTGAACAAGTTCGCCTTTTGATTTTCCCTGTGCACGCTTCGAGTGCTCTCCACTAGCAACTTAGTCATGAAGATGAGATGGAAAGCACAGGATAAGGGAAAGAGATGCATTTTTTCTGATGTTCCGACGGGATGGACCAAAAATAGGAATTTCATAGTTAGCTCGAGGCATTGTAGATGCCATCTTGTCTTCAATGCAATGATCACGAAAATCAAAATTGGAGAATGAACAGTGGAGAATTATGGCGGAAGCGGAAAGAGATAGACTATTGAAGAGGAAATGCGTTGACTGGAATGTGGTATAGAAATTATGAATATTGCGTGCCATTTGCCTGCAAGGGATATTGAGGATGTGATTATTTTCATGTCGTTGTCGACATCTTTTTCTTGTGCTGTGATACTGGCTAGATCTTTGAACGAATTGAATGAAAACAGTTGAAGTTGATGGAATATCACTTTCTTTGCCGCATTTATTCCAGCAATTATTTCTTTTCCGCGACGCCATTATACCGGATTGAAATTGCACTTTTGTTATACCGATGCATTAAATCTTCAAAACACATGAAATTGTTTCTCTTAAACTCCGAAAGTACACGATTTAGCAATAATTCGCTCTAACAGAATTTACGATGCTCTATAACGTATAGGTGGTTGACTTTGGCGGCGGCATAATTGATGCATGAAAGCGGAATTTAGATGCTGAATACTGAATGCCGCTGAGGTCGCTTAAGGAAAACCACATTAACCGCACCAGGGGACGGTTTCCCCACCAATAGATTTTTTCTCTCTTTTTACAACTTTAAATTGCTATTTATAACATCATAAACAATACTTCGAATTTCCAAAAGCAGTTTAGAAGTTTTTTGAGGGGAGACAGAATCCGCTGGCCTTAGGTTATCCATTAGTTCTTACTCGAACTGTTCTTGTGGATTGGGTTTGACTTAGTCACTGATTACTTAATTATGCGTTTCATTAATACATGAACAGGCTACATTTGTCTCAGGGGGCGCTTAATAGGCTTTGCTTTGGGGTGATCTAAAGACCAGTTGCGTAGGGGCAAGCGATCCCCTCTCGCCATGAGCAATAAAAAAAGCATCCATTTTTGAATATGTGGAGAAGAGGATAGCTTTAGGTGGTCAGCTGCTTTTTATTGGAAAGCTCCAAATTCGATGATACTGCTTCCATTTTGAGTTTTATAATAAAAGCAGCTGACGATCTAAAGCTATCCTCCTCTCCATATAATCAAAAATGAGTAATAACGGATGATTTTTCATTGTAAAGAAGTATCATGTGCTATAACTTCTTAAAGCTGAACAAGGATGGAATACTGTTTGCTTGATTAACAAAATCTTCTACATTTCAGCAAGTATCTAAAACATCTACACACAGTACACACTGTAGAACATGGAGATACATGTGCTGGCTCTCACATGTACATATTAGAAATGCCATTCTGCATAATATTTGATAGTCTGCTTTTGTATTATGGCTTCAGACATGAATAGCCGGTGTTGTTTTGAGCTTCATCACTAATTGATCAGATAATAATCATGGAAAATAAATTTGACAATTTGTTGGAGAGACTCAAATGCATACTTTTGAATAGTGCTATACAGTGGCATTTATTTGGTCGATGATGCATCAAACAAATCACGCCAGTGAATTGGAATTTAGTTGTTACATAATTGTGAAAATGAAAATTTGCAGTTATTTTAGACATTCATTAAAGACTGAGCGAAAATTTGGTCCTTATAAAGACTATAGTTTATATAGTTTACTATAGTTTATACCTAAGAATTATTAGTGGAGACGCGGCTCGTTCATAGAAATGTCCGATTTTGACAGAATGGTCTATTAAAATTAAGTTAAAATTTGTGACAGTTAAGAATAACAGGGAATCGATTAAACAACTGAATGCTTCTCGCTCTAGGCAACTTGTTTCATACATATAATATACTATATACATATAGAAGATTATAGTTATCCTAAAAAATCTTGTGTAAAACAAAGGCTACCCTTGCTCGAAAATTATGAGTCGTAGGTCATAGATATTGATAGAAATTGGTGCTGATAGAATTTGGATCTGCAAGTGGTTCCTCACCTGCATGAGACCAGTTCACGTGGAGAGAGAGCACGTACCCTCAAAAAATTTATTCCGGTCCGAAGTGCTGTAATTCGGTATTGGATGATCACCAGATGCGTCGTATGTGGGCAATATGGCAGCAGTAGAAATTGTCCTAAAAGCACTTGACATTCGATTCGTTATCCAATACCTGAAAGAGTCACATGTGGCTTCCCAAAAACCATCAACTGTATGTTGCGGATATGGTAAGTTTGTATGGCGGGAGGAGACAAGATTGGATCTTGGGTCTCGGATCAAATTAGGTTATGGCAGTCTTGGGGGTACCCAATGGAAGATTTTGTAATTGGTTTTTACTTTGTCAAAAACTTGCGTCATCCAAAGTTAAATACTCAATCGGTTGTCTGCTATAGCTGTGAACACTTCATCAACGTCTAGATATCTTACAGATTCATCATTTATACAGTGGATTCGACAAATTCATGAATTTCTACGAGCGAAATGAAATGGAATGAATTGTTTAAAAACTGTCATATTACTATCATTCTCATCCATTCTGGAGAACTTTTGTCTGAAGTGCACGTGGCCTCTTTCTTTGTCTATGGTCTCAGAGGACATTGACGAACAACTAGCGATCCCTCATCACGACAAACTTACTGCGCAAAGTTTAAATATCAAATTCGACGATCCAGTCCATCTAAATAAATTTCAGAGTGCTAACTTAGTAAAATGCATGCATTAGAAACTTAGAATAAGCGTTACGTTGACCGTATACAGGCAAGCATGAAGAGGCAATCAATATCCATGGTCTGAAGAGTCAAACTTGCATTTCAGAGCGCAAGTGAAGCTGTATGTATATAACCAAGTCATAATTCATTATTCAATGATGCGACAACAGGCAGTATCAAAATTTCTTACACTCTAAATATTCAAATAAATATAGATCTGTTAAAATCATTGAAGTAAATGTCTGAGAAGGAAGAGTCTCACTGTAGCTGCATCGGAATAAGCAATCGAAGTAAATTTGACTCTAGTGTCTAATCCTTTTGAGTTTCTTGATGAATAGTTTTAAGAGGATAAAATACTGAACAGCAACGAGTGTCCTTAAAGATTTATTTTCTTGAGAAACTAGTTTTTATTCTAAAAGTCATGGGAAATGACGATAACTTGCTGCTCGAAAGAGGATAATCCTAAGGATTATGTGAGCATAAGGAAACCAAAAGGAAAGTGTCTTTCCTTGACTATTCTACTCCAATAATTTGTGCTTCCATGCGTTCAATAAACTCCATTTGTAAAAGGATACTTAAGGTAACAACTTGAACAAGGCACTTTGTTTAGAAATCTTAATTGATAAGAAAAACTTAACGAAGCAGAATTACGAAACTTTCTCAGACTTTGTGAAACAACAGAAAAATAATTGTCAGAAATTGGCTTCTGTAAATACGAGTACAATATCGACACTACAATTTACGTTCAACAAAGCAGAGATGGTAAAAACATATTTTTCAGTGTCAATCAAACAAGTATATTTTTATGCCTTGCCTCTTTTATATATTATTTTTTTCATTTACAAGTGCACTTTGCAAACCAGTAAATTATGCCATCACTACTCACTAATCACTACTCACTATTTGACCACTCACTAACTCGTCGCCTGTCCTATATTATAGAGCAGTTTTGTCCTGTCTAGATTTCGAAATACCTACACCTACAGTAGTGTAGTAGCAGCTGTCCTGTAAACTCAGCGATCCAGGACTCTGATGTCTGGCAAATTTAATTCTGCCCCATCTTTCACGCATTTTGAATAGAATAGGCATTGGTAAATAAAGATCTGTTGTTTTGAGTAGTGAATTGGATCCCGTTTGTCAATTCTTTTTCTCTCTCTCTTCTTCGTGTAGCTCAGAAAGCTTATTGACTAAAGTTACAAACATTGATCGCATGTATGAAATTTCATAGTGGTATGGAAGAATGTACGATTGAGGCAACAACAGATCTAACAGTTTCAAGTAGATGAAAATTTTATTGTCTGGTATAGTCTACCAATTTATTATGACGCATAGTTGCATATTTCATCAATTGTAGTATCAAATTACATCAGCATGATAAGAGATTGCGTGCAACGAATGAGAAATATATATCAGAGATAAATATTAAAGTAATACGAGACTTTCGCCGAAAAAACGCGACCAGAGAGCCTTTAGCTCCTCATGCTTCAACGTTCTCTAGACACGACTGAGTTCTAAAAGTTTCCTGTACCAGTTATGTCCGCTTGGTGCTACGTTAACTGTCGTGTAAATTTGAAAATGTATATATCTTGAGAACAAGTCATGAACGCCAAGCTTGTAATATCACCACAAATATTTGAAGATTCTTTTTTATGAATGGCTAAAGGAAGGTGAAACCGTTTTCTATCGTAAGGTAGCTTTATATGTCAATTCGTCATGCAAGAGTGTAATTGACAAGCCAATGACGAAATTGGGTTTTGGTAGGTCTCTATGAACAAATATGAGGATGGCTGTGGTTATGCGAAAATCAAAAAGGATATCTCATGCAGTGATCTTTTATTTCGCTTTGTCCTTAAAATTCGGAGGCAAAGTTCTTTCTCGTTAAAACTTTCTTTTTTAAAACGCAAAGTTCTTTTTCGTTTGTTTCCATTTTCAAGCATGCATTTATTTTTCATTTTCTCAAATACTTCCGATGAAATTGGCTTGAAAACCGTCTACTATACCGGCAAGATTCATGTAGAATCTGGCTCCTGCATCCATTAATGAATCCACCTGCAAGCACTGAGTCGATTGGTTCAATCTATGGGTTTCATAATAAGCAGCCGAAATCTATAAAGTTACATGTCAGAAATATATTTCACAGGTAAAACTCAGAGTGTGTCGAACACATCATCGTTTCAACTTGAGCATAGGCTGCAGAACAATATATTTTCTATGTGTTTAACAATGTCTAGCCACTGTCAATTATGGTGTGACTAGCGACAATCAGCTCTCTCTGTTGTCAATGAAAAAAGCGTGAAAATGGTTGGTTTACTTCTTTGTTCTACTTTCGAGGTCGCAGACAATGGTGTCTGTCATATGTGGGCGCATATGGATGTAGGCGTGCAGTGGAAACAAGGACAACATAATGTAGGTGATTTCCTGTAAACTCCTTTGTGTGAACTACAACATTCCTCTGATAAGGGAGAGTTATGAATATTATTAGGACTTTGTGGAAAATTTATCCACCTTTGGTGCACAATAGAGGAGGAGAAACATTTTTTGTACAGATGCAGCGAACACAGCTCATGTGTGTTCAAGCAGCGGCTCATCAATGCAGTTCCATGAACAACTGCCTTTAACATCGCAAGGAATACAATTTTAAACTACTTTTCAATCTCGCGATTTCGAGGTCAGATTTTGCCAAACCAATCTCGAGATTTTGAAAGCTATTGATAAACACATTTACTTTGTACATTGAAAAAAATTAGCTTACGGAGTGACAAAGATTCCGTATACAATTGAAGTTCTACTGCATGAAAACATCTTTTAAAATTTATGTCACGCGGCGGATATGCATACTGTACCTACCTACACCTGTTTCTTGGATTTCTATTCTCTTGTGATGATAAATGACATAGAAAGGAAACAGCAACTTATACCGCAAATTTTGCTTTCTTGATTTTTCAAGATCAAAAGAATTTCTTTCCGCATAGACAAACGAGTCGGATAGAATTACTTTTTCATTCATTTAAAACGAGAAACTTGTGAATTTTGTGAGCCTCCCGATTTTTCACAGCTCTGTATGTCCTCTAAAAGGCCAACACCTTTACATGTAGGCCTTACGTGTACATGCGGCCTATATGTTGATGAACAAGAATCAGGGTTGGAGCGGACTCAGTCAGCCCGGGTCAGTGTTTACTGGCCGACGAACTATACACGACCGCAAAATTTGAATTTGTCTTCACTAACGCCTACCGTCGACCCGTCTACCGGTTACAGCATCTCCCGCAACTGGTCAGCACAGTTTGAATGTATTTTGAATGTATTTTACCACAATGAATGTGAATATCTGGATATTGAAATAAAACCAGAATGGCTGCATAGTTTTTTGTAAATTGGCACGAGCCGGCACGACCGATAAGTAGGGAAATTTCCATCTAATTCCAGCATAATTACATCTGCCGACAGGCTTCCTTGAGGTAATAAGGTAATACTATATTCCTACATCGTCAGTGACAAGCTGTAAGATAATCAGCTTATGTGGTAGAAACATGCGATGTAAATGTAAATCTTAATGTAGGAATTTTCTAATTGAAGGTGAAATCTGGTCGAAATTAAAAGATAGATTTTAGCGGCAACTATGATTTAAAAAAACATGCTTTTATATAATTCAAAATAAAAAAAATGTTTGCTTGCAAATTGGTTTTAAATTTGTTAATATATTTTAGCATTTTCCAACGTTTCTTTTCAATTGAGCAACGTGCTTAATATATTGGTAGCCTCAAAAGCTGTTTTTATGTGTGAAATAAAGGACCTGTAATGTTAATAACATGTTATTCGTAAGTTCAAAATGTTGAACGTGTTTATTTCGCAATGCTCATATTCGCTAACAAATTATACTCAATTTCTAGATAGCATTTTAGATCTTAGCATTCGCCTCTCTAGTATGTCATTGAATGACAGTAGGATCACTGACTCACATGTAATCTGATTTGACCTTGAAAAAAACATCAAGGTAATTATCAATTACTATGATCTCATAATGATAGCAGCATTGCGTATTTAAAGACATGCTTATAAAACAAAAGAATTTTAAAGCCTAAATATAATGTTTTACAAACATTTCGATAACGAGTATAAAATTCCTTTTCAAAAGTTTGGTTTTAAAAAAACTGGTTTCAAAGCAGTTGTGAAGCATTGTTTTAAATAAAGCATAGCAATGAAACCGTTACTTTAGCACCTTTGACAATACAGCGATTCGATTTAGATCAAAAGCCTAACAAAAATACAGTATGTGGTAATCGTGCGTTAACCGGGTCGTTTACAGCGACGACGCCAGCAAACCCGGCTCCGGCAGCAGTTCTAGAGAATCGTCCACCACCGACTCAGCGCCCGGCCGGCAGTTCTTGGGAGACGTCGATCTGACCGGATTCAGGCTTTATGACAATAATAACAAATAAGTATTACTTGCTTTTGAACTATTCTCAATTTAGCGTTTATGGCGGAATAAAAATTACTGCGGTTATTCCTTCACATGTAGATTTCAGCATTTCAACAGAATTTATCGATTTCGCTACAAATTGCAATAAAGAAGTCGAAAATAGTCTCCTACGTAGTGTTGACCTAGCTATGTCAGTACTATTTAGGAACTGTTTTAAGATGCAGATTTTTTTGCAGAAGATTTTAAGTTTCTAGCTAGGTAGATTCTCCGTAACAAGAAATTGATGATCAAAGCCAGCCGATTCAAAAGCTAAGTATTACTTTAAAGTCATATCAACTTTGTCAAAAATTTGTAGACCGTATATTACACCAAAACCAACAGAAATGTACGGCAAGGTTGCGTACAGAACGGGTTTTTAAGAGGAAAGTCGACTGCCTAAAATACCATGCTTTGCACGCATGACACTCATTTCATGACCATTTAGTTCCTGCAAGTCACAGGTGATGTTGAGGAACTAAACACCAATTTAAGTAAAAGCTTCATAAAACTTGTTATCAGTATTATCAAACTGAATTACTATTTTCAATCTGAATTATATTTAAAAAAAGACAGCAAAACAGGAAAAGCAATGATGGGAAAACTATGCGGTGTGAGACTATTCGATGAATGCAAGAGTGAGTGTCAAAGGAAGAAGATGAACCTGGAATGTAGGCTATTTCCCATGTTCTACGAAAAGGAAGGCCACGGTGGTATGGCCACATTCTTAGAAGAGATGGAGATGACTGGAAGATCATTCCATTGCAGCTTCAGGTCAAAAGATAAAGAGCAAGAGGAAGACCAATGAAATGTGGTCGCAAGTCGTCTGCGATGACCTTCGAGCTCTGGACTTCAATTCAGCAAGGTCTATGATTAGAAGTAGTGAGCAGCTGTCTGATCCCATTCAATGTGGAAAAGAATGAAAAAGCGGTGAAATAAGTAAATAATCAGCTTTACAAAAAAGTAATGCAAACATCGAGGGTCGAACATGACGGCAATTTTGAAAGTGAGACACTCTTCGCCCCCCCCCCCCCCGACGAGTGCGCGGATGGTTTGGTGACCGATGTGGAAGGCTATATACGAGTACATGCAATAGCAAATCTTCGTGAGCTGAATTAATGACTTCTTAAAATCTACAGGATTTAATCTAAATAATGACTGTATCTGCAAAAAACAGAATGATATCAATTTAGCAAGCAGAATCGGTTTTATCGACTAAAACATGCTTTTGAAAAGTGAATAAAGTAAGGATTTCTTTTGCAGCGGTGCTTATCGGTCCGGTGCTATACGAAAGCTGCTGTGATCATGCCTTTTTGATGAAATGCTTCCGAATGAGTCAAAGGACGTTTCTGAACTATTCCATTGCATTCGTGTGTAATTTTTCATTCTTCATGTTGAGTAAAACCCACATGATCCAGATATTCACATATCAATCCATTACATGTATTCTCAAATCCGTCAAATACTCAAGGAATCGCAGAGACTTTGAAGGAGGGAGGACTTTGCATTCGTCCTGATAATCAGTATCCGAAGAATCGAAGCACATGATTTGATTGTTGTGCTGTTTTGACTATAACACCACATTTAGCGAATGCGCAAGAATATCCCTCACAATGTCTTTAACATGAAAATTTGAAATTTGAATAGTTAGCGAAAACTTAGCATCTAGAGAGAATTACAACTACTAAGTCAATAAAAGACACCAACACCAGGGATTTCCTGATCGGACTCACCTGACCTAGGAATCGATCCGTAATCCACGGTGGGGACGAGCTAGGCGATGCCGACGTTACAAAAGGAATGCGAGTGATTCTCCACATGATATCGACAATTTATTGGTGCAAAATTAATGCTGGATGCATTCAGTCAATAATAGAAATAGAAAACCGGCAGTCAGAACGAGTTCCTGCAGGAAACAACACCGAAAATTAGACTTTTGCGGAATGATGCGCATCCTCTGCTCACTATGAATCTGCGCTTCTGCCGAGTTCTACCGGTTTACCTTCTTGTCAGACTGAATAAAAAAAACACATGTTGATCCAATAGGACGGAGATTGAAGTTTCTCGCTGAAAATGAAATTTCCTAAGTTCTCACCTATTTAGTTAAAAAAACTAAGTCTAAAGAGCCATTATTTTTGACATTGAATGATGTGCCTGTGTTATTATCATGTTTCTGATCGGCAATGAAAGCGAGAATGTGATCAAATATGCACAAAAATGCTCAAAATGCTTGTGTTTGCCGACATTTGGAGGCTTGTCGAATCTGAATGTGTGTAGCTTCATAGAAAGGGGTGCATGAACATGATAGGAAATGAATTCCATGTGAAAAAATATTCTAGACTTGGTTATTCTAACCAAAAGCTGCAATCTGCGTCCTATTGGATTAACTTTCTCTAATCGTGTCTGACAACAAGAGGAACAGGGTAGAACTCGGCAGACGTGCAGATTCGTTGTGGGCATACGGTTTACATTGTTCTGTGAAGGTCTTATTTTCTGTCTCGTCCTAAGCAAAAACTCGTTCTGGCTGCCAAACTAATAGGGCAATAAGCTGTCGACATCAGTTGGAAATGACTTCTGTCTCTACTCGCATTTCTTTTGTACCGCAGTCGAGGCCTAGTAAAGAATGAGTGAGGTCGTCTGCACCGTGCACTTCGGATCGATTCCTTGGTCAGGCGAGGGAGGTCAGTGAATCAAACGGGATGCTGCATTTTATTTGACTAGCTTTAAAGAATTTTCGTTCTCTTTTAAAAATATTCAGCACAATAGGACAGACTTCTGTTGTGTTTTGGCAAATGGTTATGGATGTACAAAGTATCAAGTCACAGTGTCACCACTGGTTAGTTACACATCAATGGAAGTGCGGTGACCCTAAGATTGTCTCATTATTTTCTCAATAGAAGTCGCATTTGAGGACAACAGTATGAAAGATATTAGATAGAGATAAATGAAGAAACAATATAAAAGAGATACTGATTTTTTCTTGAGTGGATTTATTATTTCTATTGTTTTAATGAGGAAACGCTCCATCAATAGCCTACATTGAATGTTAAATTGATAACTATAAAATCGTTTAATGTTAGCATAATGCTTCTCTTATTGCTATAATTGTGTATTCTTATTATGATTCAACTGTCTTTGCAATAATTGTCCGACAGATAGCTGTCATTAACTTGAAAGTAATGACCCGACTTTTGACTTTTCATGACCATCGCATCGCCGATTAAACCTCCATTGTTGTCTGACTAAGATAATAATTGCGTTATCACAGAATCAACAGCGATGGTCGTAGTTTCACGAAAAGCCAGTGCGTATTAGACAATCATCACGTTATCTATCATAGACATCGGTCAGTTAACTTAGAAGTACGTTAAATACTGAATATTGTCATTTAAATACAATTTCCTCCCTCATTTCGTTCATGCGCCAAAAGTTTTCTATGTATCTATTTAACAGCTTTTTCTGACGCCGGTTTCAAAAACGTTGGACAAGCGAAATTTGTTAACTCTGGAAAACATTGACCCTCAGTGATCTGATCTTAGTTTACTTGCTAAAATCGTCAAAATATCAGAGGAGTTAATTTTTGCCGTGAGAGGACCTCGCCTTTGCTCTTCTGAAAATTCCCTTCTGCTGGTTCCTATGACACGATCTACTTTGAGTGGAGGATCCTATATGTTTCCAGCAGCACCTCATCATACCCTACAGTATTCGCCTTATCTCCACAAAATTGACAGTTTTCCGGAATTCAAGAAACAAAACATAACCATTTATATCGACTTTATTTCTTATAGTTTCTGCATGTTTTCTCTCTGATGTCGATTTTTACCAATCTATTGAAAGTAGTATTGAAATCTTGTAACGAAAAGCCAAGTTAATCAAATTATATTGAAATTGAAAACTAAGTAAAACAATTATGCTTGCTTATTACCGAATGATACCTCTGATACCTCATAAATGCCGACGTCCACCTCGCTTGGTAACCGTAGAGGAGTAGGACAATGAACGGTCTCTAAAACTCAAAGTCATTGGACACAATTACATAAGACACAACCGCGACAGAATTGTGTAATATATTACGTCTTTATTTTGCAGAAGAACAATAATGTGATATGGATCTGCATCATCCCTTCTTTTGTGCCGCTCTTTTGGCTGTATGGATGGAGAGACTATTTTGCATGTAACTGCCTCATGTTCGAATCCTTCTCCGACGAAGAAGAAAAAGGAGGGCTTTGGCATTAATTCGCTTTTGTGAATCTGGTGCTCATTTTTCACTATATCTTCTGAAATATGACTTGTTATTCAATTTTTCAATAATCCTTGAGAAATCGATCGATATTAAAAATTGATTCCAGCAAAAAAGTCGAAATCGATCGATTTCTTTATCTAATTCTTGGTAACCATAGGGGCCAATTAGTTTTTTGAATAAGAAAGCGACAATGAACCATTACTGATAATGACTTGAAAATTCCCTTAATCCTGAATTAGCAGGTTTCATTATTACGGCCTGATACTATTCGGTGCTGGCGTTGTGAATTGCGAAGGGACGAAAAGGGACATTGAACCTGTGATTGGCCTGAGGTTGTTATGCGACTATTATTCGTGACTCTATCCAATGTCTCTATCCATCACGTTTTTACGTTGCAAACTGGGAATCACTTCGTTGCATAGCGAAAGCAATGGCGGGTCGTCCACAAACAGCTCTAGTTCGACGACATTTTGAAGTTGAGGACGAAGATGGTGGAAACAATTGGTTAATCGGAGGATGCGAACATGTAGTGCATTCCTGCCAGTAATTACGCTTCAGAGCGGCTTGGGAGCGTTGCTGGCCAGGTGGTCACCACTTGGCGAGTTGCAATGACCGGTAATCGCGCTCGGCAACTCATCAAGATTAAGAAGAGTTTTGAACATTTGAAACGCCGGCGCTAAATATACAGTGTGTATGATTTACTGGAATTCAGTCTTTTCTTTAAACTAGATTGAAATTGCTGCAGAAAATGTGACACATTCGTTGGCACAATGCGTCAAAATTCAAAATAATATGGCAAGGTTAATCATTTTAGTATTTATATCAAACCAAACTCATGCTAGAACATTACAAAAACGAAAAAAGAAATGCTGACATAGGCCTATGCGAGCACGCAAAGAATATAAATGACATGCATTGTTATAATGATTTCTGATAGGGTACCTGTGTACTTTTCAATAATTAAGAGAAACGCAGAAATATGACATTATAAAAATCGATCGAAATTAAATCGAAAATCGATTCAAAAATTGATCGAAACGAAAATCTAAAAATCGCCGCACCTCACTATGACATTCACCAAAAATACTTAAGTCCATCTTAGAAACCGTCAAACTCAACAGTCGCAGAGAGTAGGCATGAGTTAATGAAGATATAGGTCCTAAATTTTAACTGCAAAAAAATTCCACTTGGATAGAACTTCAGCTAGTATATTAAAGACGCTAACGCAGGTGAATGCAACGTCGCGGATAACGTACATTTTTAGCGCGAAAATTACACTGTCACGCATCATTTCACATGAGTTGGAAACATGAAGGGAAACACCACACTAGAACACTATGAACGGGCATCTAAATCCTCAGATAATGTCTTCATTTGTTCGCTTCAAACTTATCTCAAATTTTGTGACTATCGTCTCAGTTAAACGATCCTCAGATATCACAATAAGCCTTTAACAATGCTTTTCAGCAATTTAATCACAATGTAGCATGTGTATTATTTGCGTGATGAATTATAATCTTCACAGATCTAACTTAGGATAAAAGCATGCTTAACTATATGGAGTCTCTGCAGACTGACACGTTAAGCTGTTGATAATAATAGTTGAAAATCCTTGGGCATGTGGGATTCTCATTGGTCGATAAGTGATGAGTCCCGTGGGATTGGACATCCCTGGGAATATCACATGAGACATCAGTGTGAAAGCTGATGATTTGACATGGATATGAACGGTTGGAATTATCAACAGATCACTTCTTTATCCTCCACAATAGAGCGCAATATAGCGAAGTTGCATTGGGCCTGTTCATTAACTAAAATTCTGTCGACAGAAAATTAAACTGATTTAATATTCTGCCGACTTAATGAACGACGGTATAACATCGAAAGCGACTGAATATTCTGCCAGTTTCGGTGTTATACCGTCGTTCATTAAATCGGCTGAATATTCTGTCGGCAGAATTTTAGTTAATGAACAGGCCCATTGTCAGCTAGAAATTGAATTTTTGACCTCTGATGCTATGTGTTGTCAAAAATTAAGTTCAAGAAACTGGACTGAGTAATTAATGAATTTTAAATGCAGCAGGAAACAGTAACTAGCGTGATTATTTGATGGCAGTATTCCATTAATTGTGGATGCTGCACCTTTTTAGCGCATTTCAATTCTAAGTCTTGTGTAAAACTGATCGACGAGAGACCTATTGAAACCTTGAAATGGGAGCACATCATCGTCAATGAATAACTTTTCTGAGTGACACTATGCACTACCATGCACTTAGCAGTGGTCACTACCGACCACAGAGATAATTGCTTTGTCTGGGGTTTTCAGTCTAGAGATGACGTTCCTCAATACTGATGGTCATGGCAAGAACTTGTCTCGAAGGGCAAGACGATCAATTTTCCATTGAAGGTAGTGCAAATTCAAGTCTGAAGTCTGACAAACCAGAAGATCGACACCCAAAAAAATTAAACCGACACAGTTAGTAAATTTAGATCGTGAAGAGTCGAACGATGTGAATAATATTTCTATTTGATGAATTTATCACGGAGGAAAATTGAGTCACATTTACGTACTTTTCACTTGATAGACCTGCATGTAATCTGACCGTTGAAGATCTTGGGTTTTCTGATAAAAGCTACTTCTGCAATGCGCGCGCTTGGCCAATCACATAAACCAAAGAGAGACGAATATCTATGTCAATCCTCATCACTTTCTACCATCGCATACAATGGTTGGCACAGGATTGTGTCCGCTCTAGACTAACCAACACGCAAGTGAATTTATCTCCATGCTACTGACTAAGAACAATTTCATTCAACAAGGAATGAGTTCGCAAAGAACAATATTGAAGAATTAGACAACATCGTGCTGTCTCGTACATTCTAATAAAGTTGTTCTTCGATGAGGTTGGCTGTTATGCGATGCGAAAAGCGGGTCCTTCAAGTTGTCTGTTTTAGTCAACCCATCAGCAAAACTCTGGCAGACGTACAGTTCCCTTATCAGACACCTATGCTCCACCAATCCACCCAACAATGGGCGATCCGTAGTATTTCAACAATACGTGGTCTATAAGCCTAGGGCCTACATTTGCAAACATTTATGACTGCTTGTGAGCAGCACCACATACATTAAGGGTAAGCTGAGGAGCCACGACCTGTTTGTTCTAACCACTAGCTGAAAAACATTCAATAAATTTCATCCTAGCATAAAAAATAATGTGCAATGATAAAACGTCTCTCGTGAGTCAATTGATATATTGCAGGAATTCCTTCTACAGATTGTTTCATAAAAAATGGATCACCCTTAAACATCGCCTTAACTTCAACTTTGTCGAACTCCGCCAAACTTGAACGAATTTCTCTGAAATTTGGAAGATATGTCAGTTGTGCTTACTAATATCATTGTTGGAAATTTCAAGCATGAATATTGAGTTGTTTTCCTGTTATAGATAAAAAAGTAGTAGATAATTTTATCTTCATTTAGCAATGTTACACAAAATCATACCTCACTCTTA
Organism: Prostheceraeus crozeri; assembly: GCA_907163375.1. NCBI lineage: Eukaryota > Metazoa > Platyhelminthes > Polycladida > Euryleptidae > Prostheceraeus > Prostheceraeus crozeri. The sequence continues at coordinate 126,541 of CAJQUW010004330.1, read as the reverse complement.
TAAAATTACATTTGTTTCCTTTGTTATGTAATATGTTGTTCTACAAGCCAAAAGCTATCAAGCAAAACAAAAATAAAGAAAATCGGTCAATCAGAGGCAGTATAGCACCATTATTCATCAACAATAATGTAACTGCTACATGTGATTAACTGGACTTCATGTTCCATAGCTTCCTGACTTCGTTGCGGTGGTGTTGGCAGCACTCCTGATTGCTTTCAGCTAGAAATCTATCTCTTGCCGGTTGAAAACAATACAAAGCACAAATGAACAATAACGAGATCGCATTCACAAAAGGCAAAGTGTCAGCCTTGCTAGAACTAGGCTTTTCTTTGCGAGCTACAAGCAAGCGACTAAATGTCCCTTACACAAATGTGCATCGATGGCATAATGATGATTTTCGACTCTGTAGTAAAGAGGGCTCTGGCCGTCCACGCAAAACATCCACACGTAGAGACCGCCTAATTTTGAGATTTGTTAAAAGTTGATCCAAGTCTCTCGTTAACTGAGATGGCTGCACTAGACTCGTCTATTTCTAAGTCCACTATTCGTAGAAGACTTATTGAGTCGAATTTCAAGAGCGGTAAGAGGCCCTCTCAGATCGAATTATCAGATCAGCATACAAAAAGACGTCTCAGATGGGCAATGAGTCATTGTCACTGGCAAAATCAATGGGATCGGGTTGTCTGTTCTGATGAGGCATCAGTCCGTCTGAAGGATAGTGATGGTCGATTGAGATTATGGATAAAATCTGATCAGGAAATTCCGAGACATTTACATCGTCCCCGGGTACAAGGTGGTGCGACTCTACTGATTTGGGCTGGCATTTGGACCAATGGTCACTCTGAACTTCACATACAGCAAGGAACCATGAATTCTGAACGCTATGTGAATGTTTTACGAATGAACATTGACCAAATGACAGATCAACTTGGTGATCCATCGACTTGGTTATTTATGGATGATAATGCTACGTGTCACAGGAGTAGTAGAGTCAACTTATGCAAGTCTCAATTAGGGCTTAGGACATTATCTTGGTCAGCTCGTTCTCCTGATCTGAATCCCATAGAAAATGTATGGAGTATTCTAAAACGTAACGTTCGTCGTTCACTGCTACCTACAGATGACGTATCACAACTTACGTCACTGTTAAAAAGAGAGTGGAGAAAGTTAGATCAGTCAAAAATCAACGATATCATCGAATCAATGCCTAGACGAATTGGTAATGTCATTGACAATAAGGGTAGGGCCACAAAATACAGTCCGTTTCATAAAAAGTGGATCATCCTAAAATTTGACTAAATAAAACATAAGTATGATACAGAAAGCATTTTTCATGTTATTTCATGTCCCTAATATATTTAAATGTCCTTATATAATCTGATAAACTATGATACAGTAACGGTTCTTAAGAAGCTAATATTTTGTGGCCCTACCCTTATTGTCAATGACATTACCAATTCGTCTAGACATTGATTCGATGATATCGTTGATTTTTGACTGATCTAACTTTCTCCACTCTCTTTTTAACAGTGACGTAAGTTGTGATACGCCATCTGTAGGTAGCAGTGAACGACGAACGTTACGTTTTAGAATACTCCATACATTTTCTATGGGATTCAGATCAGGAAAACGAGCTGGCCAAGATAATGTTCTAAGCCCTAATTGAGACTTGCATAAGTTGACTCTACTACTCCTGTGACACGTTTTGCGTGGACGGCCAGAGCCCTCTTTACGACAGAGTCGAAAATCATCATTATGCCATCGATGCACATTTGTGTAAGGGACATTTAGTCGCTTGCTTGTAGCTCGCAAAGAAAACCCATAGTTCTAGCAAGGTTGACACTTTGCCTTTTGTGAATGCGATCTCGTTATTGTTCATTTGTGCTTTGTATTGTTTTCAACCGGCAAGAGATAGATTTCTAGCTGAAAGCAATCAGGAGTGCTGCCAACACCACCGCAACGAAGTCAGGAAGCTATGGAACATGAGGTCCAGTTAATCACATGTAGCAGTTACATTATTGTTGATGAATAATGGTACTATACTGGCTCTGATTGACCGATTTTCTTTATTTTTGTTTTGCTTGATAGCTTTTGGCTTGTAGAACAACATATTACATAACAAAGGAAGCAAATGTAATTTTATAAGAGTGAGGCATGATTTTGTGTAACATTGCTAAATGAAGATAAAATTATCTACTACTTTTTTATCTATAACAGGAAAACAACTCAATATTCATGCTTGAAATTTCCAACAATGATATTAGTAAGCACAACTGACATATCTCCCAAATTTCAGAGAAATTCGTTCAAGTTTGGCGGAGTTAGACAAAGTTGAAGTTAAGGCGATGTTTAAGGGTGATCCATTTTTTATGAAACAATCTGTATTAGCTTCTTAAGAACCGTTACTGTATCATAGCTTATCAGATTATACAGTCCGTTTCATAAAAAGCGGATCAGCCTAAAATTTGACTAAATAAAACATAAGTATGATACAGAAAGCATTTTTCATGTTATTTCATGTCCCTAATATATTTAAATGTCCTTATATAATCTGATAAGCTATGATACAGTAACGGTTCTTAAGAAGCTAATATTTTGTGGCCCTACCCTTATTGTCATTGACATTACCAATTCGTCTAGGCATTGATTCGATGATATCGTTGATTTTTGACTGATCTAACTTTCTCCACTCTCTTTTTAACAGTGACGTAAGTTGTGATACGCCATCTGTAGGTAGCAGTGAACGACGAACGTTACGTTTTAGAATACTCCATACATTTTCTATGGGATTCAGATCGGGAGAACGAGCTGGCCAAGATAATGTCCTAAGCCCTAATTGAGACTTGCATAAGTTGACTCTACTACTCTTGTGACACGTAGCATTATCATCCATAAATAACCAAGTCGATGGATCACCAAGTTGATCTGTCATTTGGCCAATGTTCATTCGTAAAACATTCACATAGCGTTCAGAATTCATGGTTCCCTGCTGTACTTGAAGTTCAGAGCGGCCATTGGTCCAAATGCCAGCCCAAATCAGTAGAGTCGCACCACCTTGTACCCGGGGACGATGTAAATGTCTCGGAATTTCCTGATCAGATTTTATCCATAATCTCAATCGACCATCACTATCCTTCAGACGGACTGATGCCTCATCAGAACAGACAACCCGATCCCATTGATTTTGCCAGTGACAATGACTCATTGCCCATCTGAGACGTCTTTTTGTATGCTGATCTGATAATTCGATCTGAGAGGGCCTCTTACCGCTCTTGAAATTCGACTCAATAAGTCTTCTACGAATAGTGGACTTAGAAATAGACGAGTCTAGTGCAGCCATCTCAGTTAACGAGAGACTTGGATCAACTTTAACAAATCTCAAAATTAGGCGGTCTCTACGTGTGGATGTTTTGCGTGGACGGCCAGAGCCCTCTTTACTACAGAGTCGAAAATCATCATTATGCCATCGATGCACATTTGTGTAAGGGACATTTAGTCGCTTGCTTGTAGCTCGCAAAGAAAAGCCTAGTTCTAGCAAGGCTGACACTTTGCCTTTTGTGAATGCGATCTCGTTATTGATCATTTGTGCTTTGTATTGTTTTCAACCGGCAAGAGATAGATTTCTAGCTGAAAGCAATCAGGAGTGCTGCCAACACCACCGCAACGAAGTCAGGAAGCTATGGAACATGAAGTCCAGTTAATCACATGTAGCAGTTACATTATTGTTGATGAATAATGGTGCTATACTGCCTCTGATTGACCGATTTTCTTTATTTTTGTTTTGCTTGATAGCTTTTGGCTTGTAGAACAACATATTACATAACAAAGGAAACAAATGTAATTTTATAAGAGTGAGGCATGATTTTGTGTAACATTGCTAAATGAAGATAAAATTATCTACTACTTTTTTATCTATAACAGGAAAACAACTCAATATTCATGCTTGAAATTTCCAACAATGATATTAGTAAGCACAACTGACATATCTTCCAAATTTCAGAGAAATTCGTTCAAGTTTGGCGGAGTTCGACAAAGTTGAAGTTAAGGCGATGTTTAAGGGTGATCCATTTTTTATGAAACAATCTGTAGAAGGACATTCAAATATATTAGGGACATGAAATAACATGAAAAATGCTTTCTGTATCATACTTATGTTTTATTTAGTCAAATTTTAGGATGATCCACTTTTTATGAAACGGACTGTATAAACAGCGTCTTGATGACATCATTTCTTGATTCAAAGCATGCTCTGGCATGTGATCGTGATCGGCTGCGATGGGTGATCATTCTTTCAGAAGATAGACACAAGAAATGTTTTGAATACCTCAGCGGTGATGCAGACACTATTGATTCTTGTCATGATTATTCATTTGCTTTTCTGTATGTACGGCATGTTTGCTTTCAGATACCTGCCTCTCATTAGGGCACCGCCTGTCCAGCCCTACGAGTATACAGAGCTGATCATAAATAACGGACCACCTAAAATTCGCTGAATACCAATCGATTCTCATGCCCTCCAATCGTGTCGCACAACGTGCCATACATCATTCGAGAGCTTGCATTCTCAGCTTTCAAATGAACCACAATAGACTTGTATCCGTTATTGTATTTGCTGAGCAGTGCTCAAAAAATGAAAATCATTCAATTTACAAATCGCAAATTTTTCAAAAACAAGGCATGTGAGTATGATAATGAATTAGGAACGAGGAGAAAGAGCATTTTCTGAGCTCTCTTTTGACATACTGCACATCAAAATCGGTGAACTAATAAAAATTTGGTGATATCGTGAAGTTTCCAAACAATCATGACCTTTTTGGTTGAAAATGTTATGTTCTCACTTTTTCATCAAAAATATTAGTGCTTGGTATGTTCAGAATCCTTACGTTGTGAGGAATTCGAGTATGTAAGTTACATTCATATAAGTTCAATAGTTCTTTTTCAAACTTCTTCGATATTTTTCTCATTTCCCCAAAAGTACACAAACACCATATACTGTATGGTGAACGAAGGTTCAAAAGAATACAATTGGCGCAGGCATGTCTTTGTTCTCTCATAGCAGCTGCCGATTGTTTACCTTCATTGTTTGTGTACTTTTGGGGGAATGAGAAAAATATCGAAGAAGTTTGAAAAAGAACTATTGAACTTATATGAATGTAACTTACATACTCGAATTCCTCACAATGTAAGGATTCTGAACATACCAAGCACTAATATTTTTGATGAAAAAGTGAGAACATAACATTTTCAACCAAAAAGGTCATGATTGTTTGGAAACTTCACGATATCACCAAATTTTTATTAGTTCACCGATTTTGATGTGCAGTATGTCAAAAGAGAGCTCAGAAAATGCTCTTTCTCCTCGTTCCTAATTCATTATCATACTCACATGCTTTGTTTTTGAAAAATTTGCGATTTGTAAATTGAATGATTTTCATTTTTTGAGCACTGCTCAGCAAATACAATAACGGATACAAGTCTATTGTGGTTCATTTGAAAGCTGAGAATGCAAGCTCTCGAATGATGTATGGCACGTTGTTGTACGACACGATTGGAGGGCATGAAAATCGATTGGTATTCAGCAAATTTTAGGTGGTCTGTTATTTATGATCAGCTCTGTATAACAGAAAGATAATTGTATCCTGTCTCATTGAAGTCTGTCTGCATATCTCTGGAATCACATTGGTCTAAAATGAGGTAGATACGGATATACAGCATATTAAAGAAAGAATTGTGGTTGATTCCCCTTTAAAATGTATATAATTCATATTCAAAATCACGACAATCGATACAATGGATCTCGTATTAAAGTAGAAAGTACATAGTTGTATTATTTCCATCAACTACAATTATTGATCATCAGGAAGTAGTAAACTATGAAACAGATTTTAGTCTCTGATGGCCACAACACATTACACAATTTGCGAGAGGTGTACGGTTAATGCTAGAAATATGTCTGGTAGCAGTCAGGGTCGGTCCGTGGTGGAAATTGCGGACAGCTCACATCTGTGGTGAATATAAAATTGAGATTAAAATAACACGATTGACAATATTTCCCGTATGATATGGCAGAGGGCGGGAGGACCATAATACAATGGGAAAGTAAACTAATTCAATACTCTCCCGATATGTATAATACCAAGTAAAATGAATAAAGAATAAAAAAATAAGAAAATAAAATTTATTTTTATTTTTTATTCTTTATTCATTTTACTTGGCATTATACATATCGGGAGAGTATGGAATCAGTTTTACTCTCGCATTGAATATTTCACGATCGTATTAATCAGCATCTGCAAAGGGATTTGTATGAAAAGGGAGTACGCAAAACATTGTATAGATTTCATCAATTTTGATGCACTGTTTTTCAAAGATTTTGCTCTACGTCCGGCTGAACTAAATTCAAGTCAGCGTGCTAAACAATGCTCTCAAAAATAGATAACTATTCAAAAGAAGCGAGATTTAAACTCAGTATGAGTCAGTTACATTGAGTAAAGGAATTTTTATTACAACCATTAAGTCTTTTAGGGGAACATAGGTACTTCAGTGTAAAACTGGACAATGACAATGTTGATGCGCCAGTTGGTGACACGAAATGTTTTGGTTGCTCTTCTTTTTAGAGTAGACAGCATCTAACTTGAGTCTAGACATTTATCTTCAACCACAATCATTGATTAACTGAGGGAGAAATTGAGAGAACGCTCTTTGACAAAGAGCAAGAAAAGATCACATGTGCAAGAAATCAGTCTATTTCAAGAGTATCACAATAGAAATCTTGCAAATTGGCTTTAATTGAAATTAGAGAAATTGGCTGAAATATGCAATTGTAAGGTTACGCGATGAATTCCTATGGCGAATTCCCTGGCGATGAATCTATGGAAATTTGATTTCTCCAGAAATACTGAATTTTATGCGCAGACAGCACTGACAGATATTTGAGTGAGCATATTTTTGCAGCTCTAAATGCTAGGAATTACATATCCGTAGCATCGTCCAACATGTTCGCTGTAAAGAACATATAACGACAACTGAGTCATCCATCAGAAAATATATAAGTAGCTTGCATCGGATTGTTAGAAAGCTTTGCTATCTTTGATATCCGACCTCAATGGACGTATTTCTGTCGTATTGAATATTTAAAGAAAATGACAAATATTAAGTCCAAAAAATCATCAACAACCTTGATTCCGCATCCTTGACCCACGAATCGAACCGTAGGAGTGGCCTACTGAAGCAGATGCGAGCTCGTCTCCACCAATGACTTCGGTTTGATTCCTTGGTCAAGCGAGTGCGGTCAGGGAATCAAAGGTGTCGGTGTCTTATGCATTCTAAACTTATACTTGGTGCATTGTACAAAAATAATTAGTATATTAGTGAACCTGCATACACTGTTTATAGGTGCCAATTATGGAGGTGCACCAAATATATCCTAGATTGTTCGCTTAACCGCATTAGATTCAGATATGTATTTTATCAACGCTGCCGTCCTCCTTATCGATGAAAACATGTTTCAAAGTAGTATTGCACATATTTCCCGAAGAGGAGATGTTTGAATTTGGATTGTACGACGGTTTTTGAGCTCACTACGAATGCCTTTTGTTGTGTTCAGCACTCATGTTGAAGTTGGGTTCATCGCTGGATATTTCACAATAACTTTCGAATATCTGAAAACATCTGAAGCTTAGGTCTGTTTGTTTCGAATCTCCATATGCAAAGAAGATCTGAGCCAAACTTTTGACTCATGCAAATTTAACTGTTTAAAAGGCAATTAAGCCTATGACAAAAATTATGGAGACCGGGGCTACTAATGGTCCGCTTCATCACGAAGTAGAAAAGAGGAAGTTCTGACTGAAGTCACATAGGTGTTTTGTGACTGCATTTTCTCATAAACAAGTAATTTAGATAATATAGATAGCAATAGGTTTCGGCAATTAGTCGGCAATTTGAATTCTAGTGCCATTGTGAGAAGAGTGGAACTTACTAGAAAATATACTTTTATGGTTGACTTTTAATACAGAATTGTTAATAGGTAAATGATAGTGCAGTCAAACTCCCCAGTTTACAGGCAAAGTAAAGCATTAACAACTACTTAATTGTCAGTCTAGCATTTTATTAATCACTGCACTAGGATTGGTATATTGTACATGCATAACTGGTTGTAGGCCTATAGCTGGTAAAAAATGAAGTGCAATTACCAATTAATTTGAAAAAATGCAAAATATATTTTAGAGTGAAAACTCAATAGTTGTCATTCTCTGTAGATATTCAATGTGCGCAGCTGTCAAACAAACAACATTATTTCATTGATTCTATTGCATGATCATGATTTAACATCAACCGAACTTTCTATAGCCTTACCAATAGATTAATAAAGTTGACGATTAATGGCAAATTAGTACACCCCAATTAAAGCTCAAGTTATGCCAGTTGTCCACAATATTATTCAGATAATATTTGCTGTACACCGATAGGAACTATCTGTTGCCCAATACTCTCTCCCTCGTACTACGTATTCACATTTCTATTCCTGCTTTTCTATATCATAGCTTCAATGTTTGTATATCTACATTGTCTAGTATAATTTTGAATCATTTGTGTTATTGAATTATGAATTCTCTTTACATTTTGCCTGTGTAGATGTCAAGCTGACCACTGCGCAATTCCTGAAGTCAACTGTCAACAAATTTCCATAAATACAGCATTTAGTGAACCACGTTAATCTTTCCAAACAATAAAATTGTGGAATACAGTCAAGGCATATCGAAAGCGTCGAAAGAGCGCTTAACGTGTCACAAAAGCTTTGTTCCCCAAAACAGGGACTGCCCAGAATGTGTTTGAACTTTCGTTCCCTGAAATGGCGGGAAAACATATATATTCCAGTGTGGCAAGAGCACCTTTATTGTCATGTTTCAGTTTTCTGGAAAGCTATTTCGAACTGTTGATGTCCTCTGTAGCAGCGACAATTCCAGTTTTACGAGAATCCATTGCATTAGATTGAATAAAACTCTTGAAGGGGAGAGAGAGAGAGAGATGGCTGATAACTCACAAATTGTGACTCAGATTGAAACTTTGCTCTAAAACATTCGTCTTATTCTTCCATTACTAACGCCAAATTCGGTGAATTCTATTCTGACAGGAAAATAATGTGTCCCCATCTCTCGAGCTCTGATATGAGTCGCGGAACAAGAGGGGCAGATTGACTCAAAGGACAAATGATTTGGAGGACGACTCGATATCAGCTTTGCGTGCTTGCGTTTGTCAGATTGGATACCAAAATAAGATTATTTAATGCCGTCTAGAATTTGCATGAACACAATTCATGTGCAAATAGTCACATGTCAAATTTTTGAGTACATGGCCAACAAAGAAAATGATTTTATTGAAAGCTACACAACTTATTATCGAGTTGGATAAATGTCTACACTCGTCTTTCGTGCGACTGAATTAACGAACCTCTAGTATGATTGCATTTTCAACGCGTGCTTTATCGCGGTCAGGATTATGACATGAAAAAATCAGAGGGAGGAGTTCTACACTTTTCATCAAAATTGGTTGCAGGAAATAATGGCGCTTAACTGATCGTGAAAATAAATTAATACGTGTATAAATTAAATTTTCGACCTTATCCTTCGATACCATAGGAAGGCTCAAGAGATTTTTATTGAGCGCGTGTATATCATAACTGGCGCCACCAGTCTGCAGCAACTCGACACGTTCAATACATCCGACAACTCGTCTCCCTAAACACCCACCCACATCCATCTCTATCGCCCAACAACAATAATCAGTATGATAGCAGACACTCGATTAGACACTGTAGTTGGGATATGGGATGCTAGCATGGTATGGAAACATTGTATGTCGCGATTAAAAGTTAGACACAAATCAGATAGAGATGATTTTGAACTTCTCTTCTTTTCTGTCTGTATTTTATGCAGCTAATGATCTAAATCGTTCACGTGTCACCTGATTAGAGTACATGCAGATTGCAGATGTCATTTCAATCATCGTTTGGATTTAGACTTCATTGTGCAATTGTGTAAATTAAAAATCAAACATAATTTTTATGTAAATTTGAAATAATATTTTACTGATGGTAACATTTTCATAAGTTATTCTATCCAGAACAGTGCAACATCGCTATTGGGTTCCAGCGACCTATTTCTTCATTTTCTCTCTCCCCCTGTCTCTCGCCATTTTGTACTTTTGCATTTTCAATAACACAGCTTTTTTACATGTACACTTCCATAATGGCACAATGTTTGTAGTACTTATATATTTTCAATTTTACTGTAATATTTAAAAATGCATTTGTGCATGTGCAATAATCAGCTTTGTGTTACATCTCTAATTCTACATTCTTTTATCATCATAGATGTCACTTCGAACGATTGGAAGTACATTTTATGGAAACTATTGCAAGTTATTTTTAAACCCTTCCCAATGAAAAATTCTAATACCGAGAAAATTTTTCTTCCATAAAATCCTTGTAATTGTCATTCAGTATCACCGGAACAGTTGTGTCCAAATCTGGTCCTAAACTAGCAAACCGAAACGGAATCTGACTAGAATAGCGTTTTAGTCCAAACCATAAAAATCGATTAAAGCAAGACCATCTATGGTGAAGTTAATTTCTGTGGTCAAAACTAAGTCAAAAAGACTTATGAACCTGTTGTCGTAAAATGTACAAAAGTTAGGCGGAATTGAGCGTGTCGGTCCCAGGAAGTAGCTTACTGGAACAAACCGGTGTAGGCACAGGTCGAAAATCTTGGCTATTAATAATTAATCGGTCAACGTTAACTATTTTTCATGACTCTCAATGACCTTCGTCTCAACGACTATCTCTCTCAAGTCCCAATACTAAATTCATTTTATTCACGCAGCATTCAATGACTTTACTCCTAGCAAGTGACTATTTCTGATTTTATTCCCCAATGTAATATTGAATATACATATTGTACAAGTAGCTAAAGCGCGAAATTCGGTAATTTGCAAAAGATCCAGTAAATTCACAAATTCAAATTAACTAAGAATTCAGTAAAATTGACAGAGGCCGCTTATTCTAGATTTGGCTAGTTTCGTTTGGAGGTCTACCGATATTGCGGTGGCACGGGAAATATCTGTAACTACATAGTTGATTGCATAAGTTTCTTAGCTTTTTTCAGAAATAAACAGATAGTTCCAAAAACAACGGCCTCTATCAGTTGTTTTGTAAACTTATTAATCGACGGATGAATAAATAAACATTTCCAATCTGCTGTTAGTAGTGGCTCCTTTCGATAACAATTTTGATTCAGAAGCTCAAATGTGTGCTTCCATTAGGACTCGCTTTCTTTTTGATGTGATAGGAGCCGTGATACTCAAAAATCAAGACGGCAAACTCATTTAATTCGCACACTAAAGATATCGATGATCAGTACAGAAATATATATGTTTCTTTTATCTCCTAGTGTAGAAATTGCTCGATTTCTTCATTGAGGTCAAGTGTTCAGTATCATACTGTTATGAATGGGTCTGAAAATATTGTCCCATTCCTGTCATATTCCCTTGAGATTCCCATTCACCTTATCAAGCCTAGTGCATTCATGCGCCTGTGATTCAAGCAAAATCTAAAATATTTCACTCTATTTTACCTACATGTAAATTTTATGAAAAATGACCATTCCTAACGCAAAATAAGAGTTAAAATGCTACACATCACAGTGAATCTCTATATTGCTTCCATCTGCAGTAACTGTGAGTAATCGTTCATCTTCAATATAAACATCGCCTTCTCGGAATCATTAGATGGGCGATCATCTATCAATTTATTATGCTGGCATGACTTCAGTCCAGTGTGGTTGCCGCAAGGGTGCAAAAAGTCAGCCGATTAATTTTCGAGAAGACTAATAGCCTCATACTTGTGCAGTTACTTCCGGTGTATCTCTAAATTTACGAAGTGAAATGACAGCAATAGAGGAAGATCCACAGCATGTTACCAACCTTTGATGTACCATAGATATTCTCCCTTTGAACATATTTCCACTTTTTCGAGCGATTACCGCTTTTTAACATGTCCTTATTGATAGTACATTCAGTTTTCCTGACAAGGAAATATGTCAGAGTTCCACTTGTGGAGAAACATTTTACATTCCATTCCTATCTCCTGCAAAACGCCGTCTTCTTTCGAATGATGCCGGAAACTTCCATGTTCTGTGGAGGAAGAATAGTTTGATAATCACATTTTCAGCTAGATTTAAAGATAAGAAAATGTGTGTTGCATTTGATTTTCATGAAGATCTTCTGTTGATATTTGTGTTGAATGCTGAAACTGTATGATGGAAATTTATTTCATGCCAAACATGTGAGATCATGAGTCCTGTAAACCGTGATGATATTGCAGTCGCCTGAACTTCTTCTCCGTTAAATGTCAGTTGAAACAGGTAGTCGGATACTTAGCGATGAATCAGCCGTGGAAATAGTAAATCTATGTTTTATCTGCTATGGAATCCATGGCTGGACATGGTGCAGAACCTGTTCCAAAACAAAGTAAAGAAGCGCTGCAAGAGGAAAATTGATTTAGATATGAGTGAAGATGAAAGGCTGAATGGGTTGAAAAGTTCCCCATGTGCCAAATATGGGTAATTGATTTGCAAAGGTGCCCTCTTCCTTCTATCATATGTGCTAGGTAAGCAAGAATTTAAAAAAGTGTATATGCACTTTTGAAAAAAATCGTCAAAATATGTGAAGTGCTCACTCAAAACTGACCGGTCAAAAGAGCAAAGTATATTCAACCGGGTTTCCGCTCCTTCAACACATTTTGTTAATGACCACACGTCTAAAGTATAATGCTATGGTGTGGCCTATTCTGCATATGCATAGGCATACTTGGTCCCATCCTCTGTTACTGTTTTCGGGAGGATAATCATCCTCACGACTACGGGTCTATAATACATGCTACTTAAAAAGTTTCAAAACAAATCCTATACTTGATAATTTCGTAAATCAGAAGAAGCCCTAATATTCAGTCATATCTGATTTTGTCTTTTATTGATCATTCATGATCAACGATTAACATAAAATCATACAGTATGCACAAGTTTATACATAATATCTTGAGATGTAGCCTTTAGATCTTTTCGTAAACATTATGCCTTCAAGTGTGTTCATGTACAACTACGTTGCGATCGTTGCGCTACAGGGGACATGTGGAAATTAACCAAGCGCGCTACTGTAGGATTTCAGATTCTCACATAAGTAAATTAATAATTCGACATAGAATGATGTTAATATACCGTGTATAAAACACAAAGATTGTCACCCGCTCAGATTTCATTTCGGGGGGAACATGTCCCCTTGTCTACCCCCTTGGCTACGCCACTGTTGTAGTTCACACTTGATGGCAGTGAAATATCCTTCTCCCTCTTCTGGTTCATGGGTTACCTTATTGCGAGAAGTTGTCACGCATTCGCTCATCGTTGAATAAGAGAATGATGTTTTCCTGCAAGACCCTTTGATACACAAGATGACAATCACAAAAAAAATTATCGCAAAGCTCGTTAACTATATGTAAGACCTGGAATGCTAGATCTTAATTAGATGTTTTAGCAGGAGTCTTAATTCGATGCACATTGCGATCCGTAATAATCCGGATATTGATATATAATATAGCGTAGTAGTAAAGGAGATGGAAGAGAGAAGATGGCTCCTTTTCGGAAGTCTTAATTATGCCAATCCGATTTAACGAGACTTGACTGTTGATATTATCAAAATCAACCTAGATGTCATTGTTAACTAAAATCATTTCCAATAAGATGTACCGGTAGTAACTAATGAAGTAAACAATAGCTAAGTACAATGTATAATTGGCTGAACTAAGCGATCAAAAGACACTTTTCAATCGAGGAAATCCCTTGTTTGGTAGAACATTTGCTCAGTCGAATACAAGTCGACCTCTGTCGGCCTGAAATACAAGCCGGTTCGGTCTGGCGGCCGGTCTCCTTCTCTACAACAATAGTAGACGCTTAAAAAAATTGCCAATATTGCTAGCCTGCACAAGCAAAATTGCTATTCTTATTGAAGCCAAAATACTTGTATTCAAAAAAGATAAACTGCACCAATTACGTCCACGGACTTCAACGTCGCTGGCTCAAACCTAGCCACGATTGATAAGATCCAAATAGCCGAAACTTATGTCTTGGTGGTCCCATCAGAGATTTGATAAAATTTCGCAAAATCAATGCAAATCACATTCTGTACGCCTTCTCTCTAATTATATCGAAGGAGAGATACTTTTAATTGCTCAATGGCATGGTTCATTATCTGAAAGATTCCCATTAATTGAGCTTTTCATCAACGCCTCTTCAGCATTTTTATGCCGTGTCATTTCTCGTATCGTTGCTGATGGTGACGCGATATATGAAATAGGAAACAATAGTCTTTGATAGCTTGTGATTAGTTTATCTGTACGGATATTATTTCAATTTTCTACTACAACAAATCACCGTGAGTTCACAATTGACACTAAATTCGTTCCGCCTATTTACTTGTCCTCTCTGAGGTTGAATCGAAGAGACTTTTCCGCCTCGCCCTATCTGCCGAAACCAAATTCAAACCAACAGCCATTGAGATACATAGAATGAAACACGCAGTGTGTCTGAGGGCAATGTACTTTACTTTAGTAGCGTTCTGATCTCAACTCCCTGTGAGGCTTGTCCTTTTGTCGTTTCATTTCAAAATGATAACGAGATCCGCCTTTGACGTGCTGCTGGCAGAAATTCATCACTCCTCATATCAAATTGCACTCCATTTAAACTGAACATTGGCCGAGAAATACGGAGGACTCAAACTGGCAAGAAAGTACACAGATAATATCATTTCGTAATATGATAGTAGTCGATTTCCAGATTTATAAATAGGGACATCCAATCCTTAGAGAATGAGCCTTGAAATGATTAGTTTAAGTTTTTAAACTTTAAGCCGAATAGAAAATAAGTCGACAATGAGATTCTATTTACTATAGTCTTGTAATGTTGATTTTCTTCGAATGAATTGTGATGACATTTCATTCACTTCCAATGCATTATTCACTCAAGTCGCATGAGAACTACTCCCTTTCTAACAGAAGATTCAGAAGAATTCACAATGAAAAAGCATTTAAAAACTATATGCCATTTTAAGAGAGTTTTTTTATAATAAATGTTATTTCATTAGTAGTCATTACTTACTATTATCAGTGATTCATGATTTCAATAGTACTTATTGTTTTATATACATCACGTTCTATGAAAACCATCGAATTATGTAATTTTCATCATCTTTCATTCCAACATCTAATGACATTGAAGATGGCGTGAATTTTGCCCTCACACAAAATCGCATGAGAACTACTTCCTTTCTCACAGAGGATTCTGAAGAATTCACGATGAAAAAGCATTGAAAAACTATATGGCATTTTAAGAGAGTTTTTAGTAATAAATGTCATCTCATTAGTAATCATTACTCACTATCATCAATGATTCATGATTGCAATAAGTGCTTCGGCCTATTGCTTTCCACCAAGTTCTATGACAACCATTGAATTATGGAATTTTCACCTTCATCTTTCATTCCAACATCTAATAACATTGAAGAGGGCGCGAATTTTGTCGAGGCACTTTTGTCTTATTTATAGTTTCAATTGTCTCTTTGCCTATAAATGAGGCAACGCAATAAAGTTTAAAATGAAAATTTATTTTGGATTGGGTATGCCTCATGGCACGAAATTAAACAAATTTCGTATTTTGCAAGTTGAAATAAGGCGTTTAAAATTGCTTCGCTTGGTCCCTAATATCCCTATAGTTTGGTCATACACTACAAAAACTATTTACATATTACAGACCATTCTCCGCTTATCACGAAAATCCAACTCATATTTATGAAGTTTACAGATTTAAATTTTGGATATTCACAATAAGCAGCCATGAATGCATATGTACAATAAAATCCGGTTATGAATGCATATGCAAGTTCAAACAACATGGTATGCTCTTTATGTCCTTAACATCGAGCAGGCTTAGATGATCCTTCGTGTGGACCCAAATATGTCCGATTAAACCCCCAAATATCCTCTCGACAGACTTCTTCGCTTTTTAAACAAAATAAGTGTGTTATTTTATTGTGCCCCAAAGGACTGTGATGATGAGTTTTCTGCTAATGATCATATTACTTGCAGATCTCAGTCTTTATGATGCATGATCTATGCATTTGCAAGCTTAATTCTATTTATTGGCAATGGTTCACATTGTACAAGATGCAGTTTTTGGGACTTCCCACAATGTGGTATATCTGATGCTTCAGCGAGTTTTATCATTTTGGTATTACTTGTATTTTCGTCAAGGTATTACCGATGAATACGAGGCTGATAAATCCTGAAAATCCTTTGACTGCGTAATGTCTCTCCTGGGCATTTTATCGTTTGGTCGGATAGCAGCGAAAGTGTAATAAGAAGTGTGAACAATAAAGCGGAAAATTTTCTCCACAAGATGTATCCTATTCATTCAAAAATTATTCAAGAATGCCTACTAATTTTCAGAAGCTAGATTAAAAGTACCCTTTCGTAATATTTCCTCGTGCATTTAATTACTGTCTCATTGAGGAAGGCACACCCAGCGGCGACTTGAATTATTTTTAGCAATCGTCGGGGGTAGCTTTCGACAACGCGGCTTCTCTTGATCTCGAATTTTGCGATGTTTCCGCAAAGTGTGAGGGTTTTAGTTGCAGTAATTCGATGGTAGGACAACGGATTTATTAGAATAGCTCATCACCACATGCTCCGTTGAAACAGAAAGATAAAGCCGACATCAAAACCAAAAACTGTGGCCATAGACAGTTAAGTCTCTATGCACATAGTTCAACACACATGCACGCTTCGTATGTACATCAATGAATATTTTGATATTCTGGACACGAATCTCTGCAAACAGCAGTAACATGTTAGATGAAAAACTATCGCAACACTGTCATCATTTTCTGCTGCCGCAAAAATTACTTTGTTGCTATGACAATGAAAGCATGATGAACTTACGGTCATTAAAAATTCAGTATCGCGTTGCATCGTGGATATTTTCATTTAGCGGAAATCATTTTTTGAAAATTGAAAAATTTTGATTGCATTGCGCGATAAATTATTTTGCGCTTGTGTTAAACTGAAATTGAATCCGGCCAGCGACTGTAGCGGTAAAAAAAACAAATTATAAGAACATCTGGTGTAATATTTTGACTCATTTTTCACATTAAACATAATTTAATCATGCGCATTTAAAGTTACTTATATAAAAAGAAAGAAGAAGACTGACAAAGGTGACTTTAATCAAAACTTAATCTCTCCTAGCAATGAGAATTATCTTCGAAGTTGAGCGTAATTTTTACAATTCCTTTTATTATAATGAACTGCATCTTGGGGTGTCATACTTTTATCTTGCAATTATTTTGCAATATTGTCAAACGCAGTCTTTTAAATTGTCATGGCCTCTTTAAGCGATTAAAGGCTTGTATTTTATAAGTTTATGTTTCTAAACAGCAGCTGTCATATATTTGAGACGGAAGCTCTTTTCAAATTCTGAATGCGATCTTTTCTATTTCATTTTCATATTTAGACAGTCTTCTAGCGAAAATATTTGCCCGTACTAACATTCTGAATACGATCTTTTCTGTTTCATTTTCATAATTAGAGAGTCTTCTAGCGAAAATATTTGTACGTACTAACATTGCATATATTGATGATTCTCTCAAAGCATGCAAAATTGATATTGAAGTAATTCAAGTAACTTATATCCAATATCGGAGGCATTGTTAGAGACAGTGGCGTAGCCAAGGGGGGGACATGTTCCCCCGAAATGAAATCCGAGCGGGGAAAATCTTTCTGTTTTATACGGGGGTATATTGACATCATTCTATGTCGAATTATTAATTTATTAATATGAGAATCTAAAATCATGCAGTAGCGCGCTTGACTAATTTTCGCATGTCCCCTGTTGCGCAACGATGTTTGTAACTTTTTCCAAGGTATGCAAAATACGTATTGTGGTTGTACATGAACATACTTGAAGTCATACTGTTTACAAAAAATCTAAGGGCTACATCTGAAGATATTATATATGAACGTGTATATACTGTATGATTTCATGTTAATCGTGTATCATGAATGACGAATAAAAGACAAAATCAGATATGAATGAATATTAGGGTTTCTTCAGATCTACGAAATTATGAAGTATAGGCTTATACTAATTAAGCCACCCTTAATGTCCCCCCCCCCGGAAATGAAATCCTGGCTGGTTAGAGATCTATAATCTTGTCCCTACAACGAGCAACTAATTCTGCTTAAATAAGGAATGGCGTCTACATTGTCGCAATAGAAACGCGAAATTTAGCGGAAAATCAAGTCCTCAAATGCAACATCTCACATCAAAAACACTTTTATTTCTAAAGTATGAAAACGAATACTTCGAATTTGTCGTTGCATATGATGGTAACTTAGTATTTATGGTCATGTTGCCGCATAATGATAGTATTCTTCCATTTCAAATTTAGAGAAATTTTATACACACTGTTACACCTGTCCCCATAATTTTGTTTAACTCTTTCGATGCACGAATTTTGATACTTAACAGCATTTTTATATATAAAGATCTTTATATATGCATGAAACACATATACATGCTACATGAAATTGATTCTAGATCGTTAGTTATATTTTTGAATACAATCACTCAAGCAGAAGTTGTATTTCATCTCTCTAATTGCGTGTAGAAGTGTAGAAGATAACCACGAAACAATCAATCCTGGCGTTTTAAGTGACCAGAAAAATTCCTTTGATGAATATTTACATATAGGGCCTACATATATGCATACTTAATTATCATTTTCCTCCATCTTTTTGTGAAATTTATAGGTAAGCCCGCAATGGTAGTGTCTTGATCGGAAATGCAATTTATTTGAAGGCTTCATTGACTGATAACTTGCTCATGTAACATGCCTGCATTTCCACTAGCTCTAACGTCGATAGCTTGAGCTTGCCAAAGCCATAATGGTTTATGCATCAGTTGGGACTAAGTGATATACCTAGAAGGTCAAACTTCATTTTAGCTCATGTTCACGGTCATGTCTTTTTCCAGCAAGTAGTCTATACAATGCAATGTATGTCCAATGTGCTTATTTTTGAACATTGATATTTCAAAATTGTGCTCAATTGTACTTGATTTAAGCTAACTACTTCAAACGCTCAAAATTCACTTCAATTGTTTGTTTTATGGGCTATATATACAAACCGCTTGTCTTAAACCTTGAGACTATTAAGCGAGACGAAGCACGTCGGGGAAAAAATTACTGTTGCTGAAAATGTTCTCATTCGCTAATGGAGAATCTTCAAAGACAACAAAGAGCGTGTTGTCAAATTGCGCTTCAAAATGTTAGAAGCAACTTATTGATTCGAAATACATGTACAGTATATAAGTTTTTCGACATTATTTTTTTGTAATTCATCACGTGCTGCAAAATTAGTCCAATATCTTTCTCGCCTATCTATCACAAAAAACAAAGTCTCAAGTGGATGAGTAGCAAAAAAACAGAACATCTATTTTCTCGATATCTTGAAATTCCTATCAAGAAATCTTTTCATTTATCAAATTTGCATGCCGCTACATTATTTGCTTATTCATGTAAGAAAACAATTGAAAGCAAATAAGAAAATTAAACTGTGAGAGTTTATGAGATATATCATGTATGCATGGAATGCATGTAGAATAATAGAGGACCAATCAGCTCTGAAGTGTTGCATATATTCCAATTGCTGCTGAAAACCACTGCACGCAATCCTCTATTCGAATCATACATGAATTGTCAATGATTGATGAGCTAATTAAAACTTTGAAAATCTTTGCTTGCGTTTCATTAATGTGATCAAATAATGACGATGTATGTTTGACACAACCGACGGATTGAAAGAAAGTGCTTTTTCTTTACAATTTGAATTATCTTTTAACAAAAGTATACATAAGAAAGATGATTGATTTGTTTTCCTAACAGACGTGATGTGTCAAGAAGCTTGCAATCGTGCAAAGTAAGATCGTGGCAGAAGAGGGTAAATGAGAGAAATTATTTGATTAGCTAAACGCCAATCTCGCAACTGATTTGAATTCTTCGGAGAAGAGTTACAAAATTCCGAACAAACTTGTTTGTTAATCTTTTATCTATATAAAGTGAATCCACCCTTTTCGCCGCGAAGTTTACCCGTCTTACAAGACAATGTTTGCCTCTCAGTATTCACTGTTCGCTTTCTAAATCCTTCTGCAAACATTTCTACTAAAACGGCCACCATGGCTCCATTCAATCTGGATTCTTTCTGCTTGGAATTCGATATGCTTCAATTTGCTGCTGAGCTTATCGACAAATATACCCGCACGAGGCCCGCGAGATCTAGAATCAATTGGTTGTCAAGATTTGAAGAAGCGGCCAACTATTTGAGTGATAAAACTTGGACCACCAACGTCAACAAATCGAAACTTTGTAACTGAATTTCAATTCTTGGCTTTCAACTCGTGTAGTACAAGTTTGCTATCCTTATAACCTATTTGCTTATCAATAAGTTTGTAGAACACACACGTTAGGTATTAGAATACGAAACATGCAACCAATCCTTTTGAATTGGCTGTAAATGTAATATAAATGTAATATCACTTGAAAACGCGTCGCCTTTTTGACATTGTGACAATGATAAAGATTAAAGTAGCATAGTAGTTGTGCAAAATTCAGCCATAATTTTTGGTATTTGAAGATTGCAAATTTAGAATAAATGCATTTGGCAAGGTGAATTGAAAATGCTAATATTCCTATTCATGAGAAGAAAAAGAATTAAATACTGATACAAACTATTTTATTTCAGAAAGCAAAAGTGCAGAGACAAACGCATATTTTCATAAAAGTTTAAATACATTTGAATACTAAAAGTTATTTTATATTTCCATCAAACCCACAGAGGATCAATATCCACATTTGGAATGAAGGTCTAGATAAAACCAAAAAAATATTTGGCAAGATGTTGTAATTTATTTTGAGCAGCATTTGTTGGTATTGATTGAAAGTGTTTAAGCCAAAAAGAACTGTTAAAAGAAACAGTGGCAAGTTGATCTTATATTGCAAATTTTCAACGTTGAGACATCACCGGAAGACATCAAAATTTAAAAATCAGTGATTTATATTCTGTGCATTCCTCCCTTTTACTTATCATAGGACTTATTCTTTTGATTAGCACAGATTCTCGAAGGCGTAAGTTGATGGAATTGACATCTCTGTCAATCACTGTTACATCTATATCGGATTTACACAATTGCAGGTGTTTGTAAACAGAGGAATAGTGTTGAGCAAGACGTTCATTGATTCGTGTGTGCAGAAATCTGACGGTGCTTCCTATATAAAGTACTTACAGTTTTATCACTGACTTTTGAATTTTAATGTCTTCATTTTTATCGTTGTATTTGCTTGACAAGGCCGTCTCAACGGTGAAAATATTTCTGTTAGGAATTTGGCTTAAATCCTTCAAATCAAAACCAAAAAATCCTTTTAAATTCCGAGTGAATTTTATCCGTCTATGCACATTCTTCAAAGCCTTGATGTATTTTTCGTTAATGGTATAGATAAAGTATTCTTTATGATTTGAATTGTCAGGATCTCACATGGTCCATTAAGATGACCTGATGTACCCAGAACATTAAGGTAATTGAGCGTTGTCCATTTGCTGACACTGTAAATGCTTTTATATACTAGTTATATATGTTTAGAGCATTTTTTAGTCGACCTATGATGCAAATTATTTAAAACAAATTTATACAGTCTCACTGCTAGATATCTGCATTTTCAGAAGCTGTTCCTGTATCCAACATGGTGTGCATGAAAGACGAACTGAACTACATGCAACATGCAACATTTGCGACATCAGTTTATAGATGGAATGAATTCAATAGCAGGAATTTTGTTTTCAAATTTGAACAAACAGACTATGCAGGAGTCCATGACTCTGGCCTTATTTGACTTTTAGTTTCCCCGCATATCTGAAAATAAATTCAAATTTTGTTAAATTTGTCTCATGGGAAATTTGATCCTTACTCAAAAACACTTTTTGAAATAGAGAATTTTGTCAGTTTCTTTACAAAATTAAGTATCTTCATCAATTCAAATTTCTTATAGATGACAAAGTGCATGTGAAATGTTAATCAACATGCTTATTCATCCACTGATGTATCCATGTAGTCATTAATTTAGTGATAGCAATGAATTAAGCTATAAACACTACTCGTCATGGTTTCATAAAAAATACTGGTCGTGTTGGGATGTCGCAAATAGTAGATTCCACGCATGAAGTGGAAAGATTATCATTCCGCACAATATTTTGACGCATTTGATTATTCGGAAGTGTAGTCGATGTATTTCTCCTGCTTATCATACAACAGAGACCTTAGTAGACAATTTATAGTTTAACTATTATCTTCAAAAATCTCTTCAGTTGTTTCAGCACGACTTTGCGCTCTCAATGTAATCAGACATGCTCCCAACATTGCCCTAATTTTTCATGTGATAACTGATTAAAACACGTCGTCCATCATAGCCTTATGCCATCGACATCGAAGTGGAATTCAAATTTTGAATTTCTGTTTATAGTAACAAGATGACCTAGATGGTAAAACCCATATATAGTCAATTTTTTCATACTAAACTCGAAAACTGGCGACCACATCAAATGAGCATTTGTGCTAGTTATTGTATTTGTACTATATGTTGCCAGTGTCTTCTGACCGACAATTTTGTAGTCTCGGTCCGATGGACACTTTGGCCGATTTACGAGATTTGAATATGATAAATTTTGTCGCATCAAAAAGGATTTTGCATGCATGTTAGCACTATGGTTCTCACTAATTCCATTAGTTTTCATAAAATCCGTATAAAAAATGTAGTTTCAGCAATAAATTGAAATTTTGAGAAAAATCAAAGAGCACTGGTCGAAATAATAGAGGACATTTTTTTTATTCACAATTACTTATTTGTGATGACCTATAGCCTAGTTGATGTTTTCCTTTTGATGTAACAACTAGACACACAAATGATGTTTTTTGCAGCATAAAGACAGGACTAACATCATTTCGAAGTTGAGAAATGTGCATCGGTCAGAAGACACATTTTTGTGGCAAAGGTTAAATGAAAAATTAAATCCCAATTACTGCAAATGCAATTGTAATTGTAGTCTGCTTTAAAGTACGATTCATGCTCTTTCACGTGATACATAACTATATTTGCATCATCCATAGATCACAACGAAATTTCTTCCCGATGATAGAGTACCATGCTTTAAGACATCATGGTAAGCTAAATTTTCATGGAAAAAACTTTGTTAGATTGATTTGAATTTATCCTGACGGAAAAAAGGAGATCCTAAGAAGTAAGATTATGAAAAAATTTGGAAAATCGTTTCAGAAATAAGAATTTTACAGACGAAAGACACGTTTTTGGACAAATGTTGTTGTACAAAAATGGATTTACCCTAAAAAGCATCGTTTGATGTTAACCTTTATTCATATCAAGTAATAGTTGATCGGCATCCTTTTCACAGCATTATCAGATTTAATCAAAGAATAGCGCGGCACCTAACTAACTGTGTACAATTAAAAAATAAATCATTTTTTAGAAACTTCTGTTACACAATCCATTACAGATAATGTTTTTATCTACACAATTGTCTACACAAAGATATTTTGATAAACATATACGCACGTATATGCGCAAAAGTACTGAATAAGTCACGCTTTACAAGTATAATGTGCCTACTTTCACTTGTCATGCAGCGTCATTAAACGACAGAGATCGTATATGTAAATGCGCAGTTTGTTGACCGTCTGAAATTAATAGTACTTTTGAGAACTGAAATCACATATGTAAATCAAAGAGACGATATCAAACTTATTAGACTGAACTTCAAATGTTCATCATGATCTCTTCATGTTCTAGTGTGCTCTGATCTTTTTATGCCAGACGAGAAGTTCAAAGCGATCATAGAATTGTAATAAAGCAAGAGAACTCCTAATATGCGTGTATCAGTATTGGTGCAAGAGAAATAGATCCTGGAATCAAAATGTTCGTTTAAGCACAGCGCATAATTCTTCGATCGCAAACTGCATGATGTTGAAACCGAAGATTTGTGAACATCTTGCGATAGCTCAGATTAACTAATGAAACTAAATACTTACTTTGCCCGATGATTCGTAGGAAAATTTAAGGCGCATTTGTCAAAATTCAGTGCTTTAGAGTGCGTCCGCGAACACCTGTCAACCGATAATAATCATTGTGAATTGTTGTGTTGAATACTATTTTGGAGCATTAGCTGAAGTCATTCACTGCAGCCGTCGTTCGAGGAAAAGAGGTCATGGAACGCTACAAAATACCTATTCTATATTGAGTAGTGGAAAATAAAATAAATTTGTGACATTGTTTGATGAATAACAGTGATTCGTTTTTATTGCCATTTAGAAATTGATGTTTGAAAGGAAAATACAGGACTTAAGGTATGCATATTCCTGCTGCGTACTAAATCTGAATGCTGGTAAAACCAAGCATCAGCATCTTCAGTCAAAAATAAGAATATCAAGGAATCACTGAAAAGTCATAAACATAATAAATTAAATTTCATATGGATTGCCAGCATTTCTTCTTTTAAATTCCTCTGTTGTCAATTTAGCATTCATATGGATATAATTGCTCATGTTTGTAAATCTTGCATTGATTATGAAGATGAATCAAAATTCTATTAATTATTTCTTGGATATTTCGAATCATTGCAATTATCATTACTTGGCCATTGAAAAGTATGGACCAATTTAGGATATTGCAGTAGGCATTACAGTATACATGTATACACTTACTACCGTGATTTTTCATGTATTCCACCATGATTTCTAAATTGACTGTCATGCAAATACAATGGCTTGTTCAGCCGACAAGCATTCGTTATAATTTTACTTTTGAAATTGATGTCATGATTCGAAGGTGCATTCCTGAAGCAACGTCATTTTGCTGAAATATTTAGCCATTTATACCGAATCATTACTTTCAAATTTCTAAAACTGCATTGTAGCTTAGGACTCCATTTCGAATTATACTTCGTGCAAGCAGGGGAAGAAACATTATCGTAGAAAGCATAACTAATGCAGTATATCAAGCAATCACAAAAAACATCAATAAATGTTATTTATGTCAGGTCTATAATCGACCCGGTGCAGGAAGCGCTGTGGTAATGAATCATCCGAATTATGCTCGTGCTATTTGCGATAGAAACTACGGAAAATATTTGCTTGAACTCATACCCTTGGGGAATCTTCCTTTTAGTGGCTTGTAAGGTTAAGATAACATTTGAAAGTTGGTGATAACAATTTACAGAACAGAAGCTGTGCAAAAATGGTAGTATCCATCGGTGCATTCTATTAAAAAATTAGTTAATCATCAAAGGCCGAAAATTTCAAAGAAAGAAAGAAAGAATTCAATATAGATCAATTATGAATAGAGGAGATAAAAGAATATGGGGTTAGGAAATATATCTACATGTATTGCTGGTTAATTCTCTTTGTAGCACTGTGATAATCGGCGCATACAAGTAGTACCAGGAACGCATTTCTATTTATTTTACGGGGTATCTTAACAAGCAATGAAGATGCTTATACACAAAAATATCCTCTTATTATTATGTTGCAAGGTAGAGCAGAGTAGTTTTGAAAGTTAATGACACTGATCATGTCACTAGCGAAAGAGTGAATGAAATGATGAAAACCAAGAAGATATGTTGAACAGTCGATTTGTCTAGGTGGAAACCAAAATTTACTATGGTCATTTATAGATTCAGTATTGGAAATTTGAAGCAACTTTTGCTTGAGGATATGATTGTTGGATAAAAAAACAGGGGAGACAGAGGAGACATACTACTTACTATTGATATCTGACAATAACATGTGACACCAAGGGCTTAACTTAAGAAGCTTCCATATATGGAAGCATGAGGAATCATTAGCAGATTAATCAGCAGAAGCAGTAACAGAGGGATTTTGAGGATACGATTTGCACTAAAGTGGTACTTCAGTAACAATATTCCAGTAGTAATTCCACTCAAATGAAAATCAAAGTCAGACTGCCACATAGGATGTTATCCATAATTTATCGCAGATGCAGAAATACCAATTTGATACTTTAGCAAGTATCATCATAAAAGTCAACGAATATATAAATCAGACTAATAAGCAATTCTATAGGAGAGTTGTAGGCCTACATAAGAAAATAGAAAATAGAGTGTCGCTTTGTAGTTTAACACATATAAATGCTTCGAAAATGTCAATACTTTTATAACTAAATGCTTAACTCAAAAGTTGGTGATAGTGAAGTTCATGATATGTACAATTTCTTCTTTTTGTTTCCTCGCTTCAATCAGAGAATGTTTATTTTGCTTTATAATTGCATACTGATTCTCATTGTCATCGATAACACACATAGAATAACATTCGATTTTCTGAAAGATTTCACGACTTTTAAGCGGCGCTGTACATTTATTGACAATTTCATTTGTGCGATTGTACATGGCAGTATACACTGATATATTGCAGATGTCGTATTTTATGATACTAGAAAATGATTTCTGAAACTTCAATCGGTGCATGCAGACAGGATCTCCAAAACATGCAACTCATACACCGCAGGCAAAACAATAACATCTACACAGTTAATAAACAAAATTCCTTTACTGAAATCATACAGAAAAGCACTGCCGCTGCACTATCTTTTGAATGAATCAAGATGAATTCTATCAATAGGTCTCATCGCAGCCTCATCGATAATGCAATGCTGCAGATCTATCGAACTAAATTCGTAGAGTCAACAAATTAAAAATTCTGCATTGCATTGAAAATTGAGAGCCTTCTGGATTGCAATTGATTAGACAAAACATTCCATGACATTCTAATGATATACTTGACATAAATGCATTACCTGTTCAAGCATAAATCAGCCTATTTCTATCATTATGGTGAGCCTATTTTCCTTTTTCATGTGAGTCTCAAATATGGAAGGAGCTATCAATCATGCCATCAATATTCTCTTCCGTCCAAGCTTTGCTGGCTCATAGAATTCATGAGTCACATGAGGTAAAGATTGCATGTTATCTGAAGGCGACAAAGTTCAGGAATCAAACTTACTTATCTTAATGAAGTAAACTTATTTTTGCTCATCTATCGCCCTCAATTTGTCGCAAACGTTCATGAAATGCTTTGATTTTTTTAAGAATAAATTGTCAGTGATATTTTGACTGACCCATTTATCGCCTAATTATCTTTAAAACTTGATTTCATTCAAAAAAAATACACCGCAATTTGATGTCAAGACAATATGAAGCGACACACCCATTAAGCAAATAAATGCCTACTGCTGGCGAGGAGTGCCCCGGGGAGGAGATGGTTATTCCGATACCACCGGGGTGCTGTCATACCCAAGACAAAGTTAGACATAACTAGATATGCCGAAAGGGAGGAAGCTCACATATCCGTACAGCTGTATATCTCAACAGCTACGATTCGCCTGTCAGGATCACTATAGCCACTGAGGAAGGGCAATGAGAAAAAGATATCAAACTGCCAATACCAGACCTGCAGTGGCAAAAGATATTTTGCGACACGCAGGGGTGCGTCGGTCCTGTTCTGTTCAGTCTCGGGAAACGCACGGGCCTCTCTTTCGTTTCTGCCCGCTCTGGCCGCCTGGAATGGTGACTGCTTAACTTTCCAGTTGACTTGTCTTGTTGTACTAAATGAATATCGTTTGGGACTTAATTTGTGTCACATCTATATCAACTGTTTACACAGCCTGTTTCGCAATCTCCATGATGCATTTTTTGAAATTGCTCAAAAATGAAGGGATGATCGCGAGCACACTGTTCTCTCAGTACCATTTCGATTGCTGAACTAACTTCAAGTCGCTCGAGTCAAATGAAATCATAACTTGGGTGCAAGTGAAGCTCAAGGTGGCTAAAATTTTTTTCGCTACCTGATACAGAAATATCTTGAACTTTGGCATCTTCTGCATCGTCTGCAGAAGTAACAAGGCAGATTAATCCCATCTCCTAAAACGCGTATAACATATTCCATGTGCGCATGACATATTCAAGCTTGACAATGTCTTGTTGAACTTTTCTAATTGACGACAATTATAAATATGAAAATATGCTGTATGACTACTATTGCTTATATGTATGCACTAAACGTATATATTGCTTTATTGGTGAAATATTGGTTTTTATTTATCATTGGTTACTGATTAGTAATTATGCTGATGGCTATTAGAAAGGCTAGACAAAAATGTCTAACTGAAATGTGATGTAACTTTTCTTCATGCTACTTATAGTGTTCAATGGTCAGATAAAGATATATGGCAATCACATATATAACCTTACCAGCAAATAAGCCTAAGTAAGGATTTAACACAAAAGGCAATATGAATTCTGACCAAATGGATGCAAACAACTTACACGTCTCTTACAAATGATCAATATTTGAAGAAATGTGCCTAATAATACAATATCCATTTGTAGTCCAAGTATTTAGTCATTTAAGATACTTCATTTATATTTAATCGTGTTTCCCAAGATTTACATACGTTTTTGATTTTATCTATCTGGTTCTGACGAAAAAAGAATTTTCAAGTTGCTGAACAAAACTATCTTCTAAAATATAGTTCACTAGAAGTTAATCGGTAAGATATAGCTGGCATGTATGGTTGATTGATTCCTAGTAGATCTCTTTAACTGTTTCTTCTCAGATTATCTTCTGATTCACATCTGTGGTTATCAGTGTGAGAATCGGTGAGCTATCATGTCTGTGCTGACTGGCCTGGGAAACCAGTCATTCGGCCTATTGCCTGACATGATCAGTAGTTAACTCATGCATGTTAAATTGACCAATATTTTGACAGATCTTAAACTATGAATAACCTTATTACTCAAATTCCTTCAAAATGACCTTTAGTCGTTGGATGAGTAATCATACTAACTGATCGACTGCTTACGAACTAGTCATGACATTTGGACGTATAAAATTGAAAGGAGAAAGACATTCATATATGTTTTGCACTTTTGAAATTGATATAAGGTTCTAATAAAAAACAATTAAGAGTAATAATCACTTCAGGTGCTTGGAGATATTGCTTATTCCACTTGGTATCGGGCTGTGTTCTTCATCAGATGCAGAACAAAAGCTGACCATCAAATCGTATCACACATGTAGCCATGCTTGTATGTAAATGTATTAGGGATCAGACGGCACTGAGGAATGGGAATGACGCAATATCAGGCATGTTGGTGGGAATGGGAATCCCATGGGAGCGGAACATTGTGCTCAAAATCATATTTACATGGCATGGTCATGGGAAAATATTCGATATCAAAACTTAATTTCTCAGTATTTCTCTGCATTCACCTGAGATGACCGACGATGATAGTAACTCGGTAACAATCATGTGCATTTTTATGTGGTTTGTCGTCAGTCTCACTGGCGAAACATAATCTCTGTCTACAGCATTACAAGTTTTCCTTTATAAATTAATTTCTGTGTCATTCATCTCTAAGTTAAGGCATGCATTTCAAAGATAGTCAGTCTGCTTCAAAGAGACGTCATGGATTTCAATGTTAGCTCGCACGTGTTCATGATTATGTTGCACAATATCGTGATAATGCATACAAATTAGTGAATGAAAACAGTCTCTATCTTCAATCTTCCACAGAAATTTGACGTCATTGAAATTGGTTGTCTTATCTTGAACTTGAATATCTGAACATCAATTTGAATTCGCTTTATAGAATGGTAATTCTAGTTTTTTATGTGGGGTTAGACGGAAAATAAAATTCCCAGCAAGAAAACTAAATCAAATATTATGACTAATATTATAAAGCAACATGTAGAGACATGAGATTCAATTATGAATTTATGACTTAATTAAAAAGCAAACAATATAAGCAAATAAATGAATAATAATGATTATCTGTTTGTGAAAAATCTGGTCAACTTGATGCATCACCGAAACACTTCTTAACCACTGATGTTGAAAAATCTGCTTATTTCAAAGCCAAACATTCATTTGCATAAGAATGTAATTGAGTTTGAGTTTTGGGTGTTGAATATTCACAATTATACATCTGTACATGATTGTCGCTGAACACAAAATTTCACAAGTTTTCGGTGAAAATATCAATTTCACCAAAGTATTGAAACAAACTGAACAACGTGATTTAAACAAAACCTCTATTTAATGTTTGGAAAGAAAGCTGTAGGAATCCAAAGATACAGCGGAAGAAAATCGAAATTTCATAAAACAGAACTTTTCAGGTCAGCGCTATCAACAACATTTCTTGCATTCCAATCCTGTCTCTACTACGATGTGCATAAATTGCTGCTGTCACTGATGTCGAGAATTTTACATCTTGAACAGATTTCCCTATAAATCTAAAAGAACAACAAGTGAATACCAAGAACCCAGGTTAGTGGTAGATAGCGATTCTTCTATAAACATTCCAAATTCAAACTAAAATCTTACACTGAAGAATAAATCGAAGGAAAATATATGAAACTGATCGATAGAGGTGCCTGTGTAGTAGACCTATGACTTATATGTATGTCTGATACTTAACCAGCCTAAAATTTATACTAAATTTATGATAAATTTTTGACTTGCGAATGTGGTTTCAATGCGTGAAGTTTCATGTGTCATCTTTTATGCATTTTAGGTTGCTGATAATTAATCAGAAATGCTATAAAAACAATAAAAACTATGTTATGGACCCCCGGGAAGGTCCGCCCGGCACGCAATCAGATCCGTCAAGTCTTTGTGCTTAAAGACCTTCATGCATTCATGCATTTGTCGAGGATCACAAGTCAAAGGACCATTAGGGGTAAGGTCCAGCCCCGCTTTAGAAGCGCTGATTGAAAAATGGACTAGTGGGAAGGTCCTCCACACCGATCTCGTCAAGTTTGGCTCTAAAATGTAGTCCTAGGATAGTCAAAAGTTTGACACGCCTTGAACGTTTAATGTCTGCCGGTGGGAACGCACCACCTGTCCTCTTAAGGACAAACCTTAAGTCTTATTAACTATAAGTTTATTAAAATTATGAAACATTTAGACGTCGTTATGGGAATGTCCCAGCTTCAAATAAAATGTTTTACGGCAAAGCAATAGCAATCAGGAAAGCTTAAACAATTTCCTATTCCTTCGTTTCACTTAGTGCATAGATTGATTGAGACATTCATACTATATAAGGTCAATAGTTGCATATCAATTGCACATAACAAGACATTTTCGTCCATGCATGCAAAATTTTATGTAAAAGTATTTTTATATTCCATTCACTGTAAATTATAAGGTAAAACTCTGCCTGCAAAAACCGGCCAGCCAAATGTCACTGAAAACATGTGGAAGGATCAGCGAAAATTCAGCAGTGTCATTTTCTTTCACCTTCTCTAAACCATTTTAGCAGTATTTATTGCTCCTGTTAGGGATGCGCTGTTGGCTCAGTTATGCTGACCCGCCAATTTTCTTCCCTAAGTGCTTCATCTTTTGGCACATTATGATTTGCAGTGCTGTAGCGATAGTTGTTGGATGATGCACTATAGTGTATGGCACAAATGGAACAAGAAAGAATAATTGAAGCTAAGAAATAATAATCTAAGCATTTAAAATCACATTATGCTCATAGGCCACTTTTTGGTGTGATCTGCTGTCTCAAATGAGAAAATAATCTCATCATTGTGTTGATTACACCAGAAATATGACTTTGTGGAGCCTTCCTGAAAATTGCTTTTTGTCATCAATTGAATAGGGAAAGTGAACTTGGGAATATAATTCTCCCCCTCTCCCGTTTGAACATTTTGAAAAAGCCTAGATCATCGAGGATTAATTTTATTTAATGTTTGCATGATTATATGATCCGATAGCCTCAATTTCATTCATCAAATCCCACATCAATTTGAAATGAAAGAAATGTCACACAAAACGATTTGTCATGAATTGACTCCCGGCTTAGACTAATTCAGTGCTCTGTGCATTTGTAACTGAAAAGTCTCAACTGATTCACATACAGAACCTTGCTAAACGGTCAGCTGATAATCACTTACATAAAATAAACTAATGGATACAGTCTTTGAACTTCTGAGACAGTTAAAATGACTTTGTTTTCGCATGTATTCGCTGCTTTCTCATAAAATCTCTTTATCAATTAACATTCCAAACATGACTTTCCCATGTCCAAAGGAAATCATTGTCTTAGAAATGAGCTCTTTTGTCATCGATAGGTTATATTTAGAATAAAGTTTTTCTCACCGATAATAGTTGATCTATCCATTATGTTACTAATGAAGTGAAAATTTTTGCTGATGGTAATATAAAAGAAATATTCCCACTCACAAAAAGCAATACATTACTTCGAGAGTAGACAATCAAATGCATTATAGACATATTAAATCAAAGCAATGATCAATTCCATATTTCAAATTATAAACAGGTGAATTACAAGACGTGTTCATTATCATACGTACTCGTCTTTCCATAAATTAGAAGTGTCATGGCGTCATTATTGTTTCCACGTAACTTATTTACAATAGTAAATGAATACAGCTTATACTTTAATGAAATAGGGTTTAGCAAAAATCCTATTTCTGAGTTTCATAATGGGCAAAAGTCGCCTGCATGATCGACTGGTGAATCTCGTATGTATCAAGACGTAATAAGTGTTAACAAAAACTGCTAAATCTTCACGCAATACGGCACGTTATTGTAGCATCATGCGTCCTTTAAAAGAAAAATTCATCATAACCAATGTTGACACAGCCTCCAATAAGTTTCCTTTGTAAAGAGTTAGCATATTTATCTGTTTTAAGAACGTGTTCGGTTTTGATATGCAAGGACAATTTAAAGAATTCTCCTTTTCTTTGGTTCTTGATGTTGTTGCATATCATTGTGATGAGCTGGAAGGACTCTTTGACACATCATGCCCTCAGCGTTAGATTCGAAACTGCTGAAGCTCTTTTGGATTACAAAGCTATACGAGGCACCTTTTAAGTTTCGCTTCATGGCAAGTGCTCACGATTGTGCCGAAAGGTCTCTCTCTTATTCTTAATAAAGCCTTGTCAGTCATTAGATCTAATTTTGTGATTTGCTGTGACAGCATCGGCAAAACCACCGGGCATGATTATTTTGGAGCTTCAGATCTTCCACCGAATTTCTTTTTAACAAACTTAATAGGGGTACGTATAGTGCCAGTAAGTTTATTCACTGCAAGCAGGCTATTTGGGGCACGAATCTGAACCTACAACAGATTATCTCACATATATTTACTCTATTTGACGTTGTCTTCGACTCACTGTGTGATTCTTTGCTTCAGATTTTAAGTAGACGTATAATTTTCAAGCCAAATGCATGCATTTCGTTCTAGCATCATAATAGTCATAGTGAAAAATATTTGTGACTTGACTTCAAAAAATTACAATTGTGTGCTTGATCGACATACATTGTATTAACACACGCCGTCATTTGCAGACCGAATGGCATCATTGTGTCACATCAAATTTGCCTGCTTAACAGCAACTTGTTTGTAGACAGATCATTATGACCTTCACATAATCAATAGACCTACGGTTGCATTTTTCTCTTTATTTTATTGAGTTTTTTCCTTTGATTTCCTTCGTGATTCATCGCACTTATTTAATATGAAGCCTATTCGTCAGTATCCTAAGAGATAAATAACATATCTGAAAGATCTCTCATTGAGTAGTGAGTGCTTTATGACTCAATTGACTTACTTGATTTCTTCTTTTGTTGCACATGTGAATTTTTTACTCTCACCACAAAACTCTTAAAATACTTTTCAAGGTACCGGTACTGATGCCTGGTATTCAATTTCTCTCAATAATACAACTGAAAAAGAGAACAAAGAATCTTAAATAAGCTTGTGGAATTATATCACTTACATTATTTCGGCAACTATTCGAAGCCTGGATGTGATTTCACTAAAAGATGAATATTTTTCCATTTTAAACAGCAATAGAACAACAGGTGTTCAAATGCCAACGTAAATAAAACATGAACAGAAGGAATCATATTTACAAATGCCGAGTATCATAAATAATGACCATTTATTATTTAGAAATAAAACTGTAGCGTCACCCTGAGCAGCCTTTAGTTAATTAGCTTCAAAGAGATAAAATAACTGAAAACTAATATAATACTTTGTACATAATTTTGATGGCATTTGAAAGTTGTGTGAAGATTTTTACCAAATTCTTCCTCTCCTTTGATTCTACACAGTCTGACAAAGTCATGGTGCCGAAAAATCTTTACTCACAAGATTTTTCAGTGTTTTCGAATTTTGCGCAAACATTGCTCTATTTTTACAAATAATAATAGTTGTAAGATTATATTCTTGCGACAAAAAGACTTCGATAGTCATGTAAAGCTTCCTCCAAGTTGACTGAATTCTAAAAGTTTGGTTTACTATCTAATCGAAACTCTCATAATTACCCCTCTTTGCTCACCAGAAAATCAGTTTGACGGAGTGATTATGAGCAAACAAATTTATTGGTAGAAGGTATATCTAATATTATTAAAAGTATATATTATCTATATTATTTAAAGGTATATCTATGATCAATATTACATGTGCATTCAAAATGAATTATGTGGAATGTGAAAGTAATAGTTAAATACTATAGACTAATACGAAGCCATGTTCCAGTAACTGAGCTGACTTAAGACATTAAGGTTTCGACCTGAAAAATGGTGCAGTAACCTAATAGTCCGGGAGCTAGCGTGAAGTTGTGCAGGGAACGAGGTAGTACATAAAACTTTCTCATAGCATAGTACACCTCTAACCTACTGCAAAACTTCGCGTCTGCCGGATCAGATCATTTGCTTTTCAGAAATAGAAAGGATAATAACACAATCCTATGTATTTCCAGTGGTAAAATTGTGACATTTAAGGTGTTGACTCCATTTTTTCGAATTTTTGCTCTTAAAAGTTACACAAATTGGTATTTTGTTGAACTGGTTATTATAGAAATCATCTACAGATCATGATCTTTCAAATGAGCTGTCATTTTGTGACAGAGGATGAAGTAAAGTGTACAAACAGACACTTTTCGTTGGTGTAACTGCAAATTTTAACATAAAAATTTCAGGAAAATTGTTGATATACTTTAACGAAAAGTGTCTGTTTGTACACTTTACTTCATCCTCTGTCACAAAATGACAGCTAATTTGAAAGATCATGATCTGTAGATAATTTCTATAATAACCAGTCCAACAAAATACCAATTTGTGTAACTTTTAAGAGCAAAAATTCGAAAAAATGGAGTCAACACCTTAAATGTCACAATTTTACCACTGGAAATACATAGGATTGTGTTATTATCCTTTCTATTTCTGAAAAGCAAATGATCTGATCCGGCAGACGCGAAGTTTTGCAGTAGGTTAGAGGTGTACTATGCTATGTGAAAGTTTTATGTACTACCTCGTTCCCTGCACAACTTCACGCTAGCTCCCGGACTATAAGGCGGTTGTCGCTTAACTTCATTGCCAGGGTCAGCAGGGGAAATCCATTCTAGATAACAGCATTTGTCAAAAAACGTGTCTTTTGTCTGTAAAATCTTTAGTTCCGGACAGATTTTCATAATATTTTTCATCTTGATCCTTAGGATTGCCCCCTTTCGGTCATGATGAATTCAAATCAATCTAGCAAACTTTTCTTTATGAAAAATTTGGCTCAAGGCAGAAAAAGTGCCAAAAATACCTGTCTATCTTCGGGAAGAAATTTCGTTGCATTAAAATCATGCATATAAAGCTACATATCATGTGAAAGCTCATGAACCGCAGTTTTAACCCGACTATAATTCATGATTGCATTTACATTGATTTGGGACATTTTTTCAATTAGCCTTTGTCCTCCAAAAATTGTCTTCTGGTCGATGCCATTTTTTGTCTTCTGACAGGTGCAGATTTCGCAACTTAAAAATGATGTTTTAACTTTCCTCACACGAGAAAATGCATTATTTGTGAGTCTAGTTGTCGCATCAAAAGGAGGAAATCAACTATGGACCATCACAATTCAGCAATTGTGAATTTAAAGAAATGACTTCTGTTCTTTCGACCAGAGTTTTTGATTTTTCTCAAATTTTCAAATTGTTGCTGAAACCACATTTTTTATCCGGATCTCATGAAGACTCACAGAGTAATTAAGAACCATAATATAATCATGCATGGGAAATTTTGTTTGAAAAGACAATGATTATCATTTTCAAAATCTCGTAAAACTGCAGAAAATTTCTATCTGACCGAGACCACAAAATTGTCGGTCAGAAGACACCTGGCAATACATAGTACAAATACAAAACTTGTAAAAATGCTCATTTGGTGTGGTCGCCACTGATTTTCAGATTCAACGTGAAAATTGAACGTACATGCAAATTTTCAAAGAAAGCAAAGTTGCAAAGTTGAAAAGACGAAAATTGCCGAAAATATTGTTATATGAAATGGTTTAAAATGTTTAATGAAACCCAGCACTTGTCTCCAGACAGCAATGCAAAAAGTTCCTCTTGTTATACGATAGGATGGCAGCTCGAGACTTGACCAGTCAGATCAATCGCCGAGTGATTTTCGTTGCTATTGTTGAGAATAATCAATAACTGATGATTTAAGCTGATGTCTAGCACTGTCTCATAACACGGCAAGTTTAAGTTCATTCTGAGGTTGAGTCATGCCGCTACTTGTGCCGCGATCAGGAAGCGACCCGCCGTTTCTCCGTCTAACATATCTGCAGCAATTCGTGTAATCTAGTAAGGACGACGATGGAGAGAATCATCTAAAGTACATAATGTGTCCATTGGGACTATTGGATTGCATGAGAAATCCTGATTTACAGACTGGTGCAGGCCGCCGAAGAGCACTGACTGACAAGGAAGAAGAAGAACTTGCTAACTGTTTGCCTACGTTAGTAAAATGGGTATTCTGTTTTACCAGAGAAGATGTACAAAACGAAGTTCAGCAGTATCTGCGCGAAAATGAGATCAGATGTCCATTCAAAGACGATTTGCTGGGATCGGAATGGGTTACAAGTTTCTGTAGGCGTTGGCCTCTACAGGCCAAGGCCTAGAGAATTATTAGAGTTTATTCATTGAGTTAGACAAATGCAAGAATGTAATTTGCATTTTATCTGAACAATTTTCAATGTCCTTGATTCTGATCGAACTTGGGAAATAGAATATAGGAGGATTGTTAATTAAGCTTTTATGATAATGATAGTGTAAAACAGACAGCATTCGGTATATGTCAGAGTATTTAATTGCAAATAAAGTATATTGATCAACATAGATACATCAAAAAATTGTATTAGAACGTGGAATGATGTATATTTAACTTAAGATAATATTTACTTACATTCTAAGACACTTTCTATCACTCAATTAGCACTTTTCGGAATTTTTCTCATATTCACCCCATTTTACTTGATTTTGGGTGACCACAGGATTTATCTTTTTCAATATGAAGAATGACTCGATTTCCCTGATTATGATGTTAATGAGTGAGGTCGACAATTGCCTTAAGATAATCTATCACTGTATAGATTAGTATAGATTAGTTGGTTCTAGAAAAACGATGTTTACGCAAAGTGCTCATAATAACCCCGGGTGAAGTTACGTATATTTAATCAGCAAATATTATTACTGAGGATAAGCCACGACTTTCAACTTTTGTGATATTAGAGGCAACTACCTCGTGGCAGCAACCATAAATTAATGCCTTATGTATGTAACATGATGCTTCATAAACATAGATTTAGACGTCGTCATTCTTCTGTTCGTCTAGAAAGGAAGCATCGCAACATTTATTGCTACCGAAGTGGCACAATCTGACGACAGAATGCCAAAGCTATCGAACACTGTGCAACCCACAGAAGTAGACAGATCGTCTCTTCTTCTGTTTGACTAGAAAGGAAACATTGGAAGATGTAACGTTAATGAAATGGCACAATCTGCAGCCATAATACCATAGAAATCGAACAATGAGCAGCCAGTTCAACATTAAACACGCCACATTGTGCGAAGTTTCAGTGACTGTTCTATCTACCGGATCACACAGCAAATTAGAGACATAGTCGATGTCAAGTTTTACAGAGAAGTTTGTGAAGGTTTTTCGTGCGCCTGCTAACTTTTTTAATAATGATCGGAGGACCAAACATTATCGAGAAAACTTTTGCGCAATGATCTGAATTCTTCGATTCTGAAGGAATCGCGGCGATCGGAGCATTTTGAAGGAATTCAGAGCAATCCGCAAGCGGCGCACAACTATTTTTCCTATCTCTGCAAGGTATTAAAAATTTCTTTTTGCCCACTTAATAAGTTCCTGCATGTGCCATTATTTTGATTCAGTTTGCACTTCTAGCAAAGTGATACGATTAAACAATCTAATTCTGTGGTACAACCAGTTCAACACATGGAAATTGATAACAATGAAACCTCTAGAGTGGAAGAAAAGCTTCATGCAATACACAATAGTGGCACAAAAATCGCTCGAATTTTCTCTTAGATACACTAGTCAACGACTGAATCATTGGGTTAGAATCAGTCACTTGTGTAAATCTAAGCTTTTCATTGGTCAAATGCCACAACTTAGTTCTCCCGGATTTAGCGCGACCTTGAGTCAATTTCCAAATTCTAGTCAACTTCAGATAAACAATCTATTTATTTGCCTAATAGTGTGATTAAGTTTCAGTGACTGCCTGTTCTTGTATGTGCCATCGTATTGAATCAATTTGCTGTGCTGGAAAAGTGATGCTCTTAAACAACCGGTTTCTGTGTTCATGAATAATCAGAATATAATGATGAACTGTTCTGATAGGATTTTTCAATATATCTGTTGACATGTTGCCTCTGGTTCTTTTTCTTGGTCAACAGCTTGCGCATCATTGACGACTTCATGATTTTCCTCAGAAAAATTCCACCAAATGTCGGTTATCAACACCATCTTAGATGGGATTTGATTTGAAATGCGAAAATTTGTTGTCTTACATTTCTGGCATTTTGAAAACGCGGATGATAGATAGTCCTTCAGCTCAAGATATCGGGTATTTGAAAAATGGAAGATGCTTTTAATTGTGCCTATTCGGCAGTAGTCCTTCTGGATCTTTCTGAATTATGTTGTATTCAATTTTTAAATTATTGATCATGCGTTGATTTGGTGAGACAGATCTACAATTGACGAAAGATTTCTTTGCTGTTTCAATACAAGAGAATAATTCATTGAATTGTTATTGATTAAAACTTTAGAAAGCTAATAATGAGGAGCTAATAATGAGATAGACTTGCTTTTGTTTTTCTGATATACAAACGTGAACTTGAAATTTTTATTGTGTTAAGGTCGTGTAGATACGGTATATTCATTTTTCTAAAACTAATGCTTAAGGAAGAATCTTCATAAATGATCAAATAGGCCTACCTTAACACTATGCAATCAGCAGTGTTCCTTTCTTAGATATATCTTGGCTTGATCTTGCGTTGCTGTTGGGTGTGAATGAAGATTAACAGAGTCATCTTGTTTTTGGAGATCCAAATGTGGTGAATTTCAGATGAATGGCTATTGACAAGACTTTTCATAAGCTTAATGTGTATGAACTATTTCATGGCTGCTTCACATATGAGGTTAATAATGTCTAGTGTTTTTCCAAGAATAAAAGTCACTCAACTCGCTCCGGACAGAAGCGTATACTCGCATTTAAAACAAGTTTTGACCTTATCTTATATTTTGTGAATGTCTGAAAAACTTCTCTTTAAGACTATGCAAAGCCTATTTATGTCGCTTATAGTCATGGTAAAAAACATCCATTATTCAAATCGTTCTAGTTCGATCGGTGATGACTGCTGAGGTGTTTAAAAAGGACAGAAAGAAAATCATTCATCAGGAGTCCATCCATGCAGATTTATTTGCCAATGACCGCCAAGTGATTGTAACTTGTGTAGCCTACTTATAGGGACATCGTTAAGCAGATATCAATGGATATTCAATACTTGCTGACTTTTAATGTATTACGATATGCGAAGTCTATCATAACAATGATTGGATCACTGCAAGAAACGTTTGCTGCTTACTAAAGAAGTCGCTAGGTCCGTGAATAGGTTGGCAATTCTTCTATTAATTGCCAAATTCTTTTGTCACAGTAACAGTTTAACACTTACATATCATCTTATTCAATCGGTGTAATTAGCGACAGATGATCATGAATTTGTCAAAATTTGTCTGCCACACATACTGATAATCCGCCTTTTACAGTTGACGTCTACTGCAGCAAGCGACAAACTAAAGATCATCTCAAAGGCAATGCTGAACGACGTTGAACCTTTCTGTTGTGATTGCTGAAGCGGAAAATTTGTTGACTTCGTTAAGGAAAGCTTCATGAACCATATCTTTCTTCATCATCATACATTTCGAGCAAATCTGATTGTATGTACGCAAAATACACACAAAAGCTGAAATTCATGACAACTCTGAAAGCAAGTATTGCACGTGACTATTGTACATGATGCATTTGTTTGTAGAAGTGCTTTCATTTTCCTCTTTAAGAAGTGTTGACTGTTAACAACAAAAGGAAAATAAATATAACACCCATATTATCATAGACAGAAATCTGAACAAACTTATGATAACCTATGCTCCGAGAAATTGAACGCCATAAATAAGCTCAAACATGGAAGGATGACATACAAATTTCTTATCCAATTAAAGGAAAAGGCCTATATAGTTCACAATTGAGATGCACGCTTTATCAAATTAACTCAAAAAAGGTCAGCGATAATTTTTGTTGATAAGATTAAAATCACATGCCAATAGTACAAAAAGAGGCTACCTCTTGTGTGATTTAAGAAGATGTATGGAAAAACTTCTACGTAAGCATTTTTCACCATTGCTTAAGTTTGGCTTCTTTTCAAGCAGACAATTGTCCGTCCAATGTGGTATGATTTGAATGCATCCACAGTATTTTGAGTACCGTTATTTCTGCGTATTTTATTTTGTTTTATGGGGTACGCCTATGGCGTGGGTCCGCTACTGCATATTCGTCCAAGATGTTAATAAAGGACCTGAAACGAGACGAAAGCAGTTGGTCATCTTGCTGATGAGCCTCTTGTATATATTTGTTTTAGTGTTGTTTTGTGCAGTTAAATTTTTGTATTTTCGTTGTCCTTTTCCGTTTTGACCAACCCAGTGAACGCTTACTGAGTATTTTTCAGGACTATCTTACATTTTTTATATACAAATAACTTTTATATTTTATTATATGTGTTATCCGCACGTAAGCGGACTTCATTGCAGTTACAACATGAATTAAAATTTTATCAAATTAGACTTCCACAACAAGCTTTCATATGTAGTCACACGATCTAAGCCTTCTGTGTACCTACTTAGGGCTTGAAATTCCGAATTTCAATTAGCTACTCAAATTTACGGTCATGTGGTTAGTTGTTATTCAATCATTCTGCATAGTTGAAGCTAAACCATGAATCCGACCGCATCATTTAATTTCTTGTAATTAGTGTATGAATTTTCGCATTTGCGGGCTCTTGTGATGATGAACGTCTGCGATGACCACATGACTTTCGTGGAACCAGAATTATGATTTGATTCGCTTGCAAATTTCGTGCGATTTATCTCAAATTCGGATTTGTTGGGCTGATTTGAGTATTCACGCCAATATCTCCGCCGTTTTTAATAAGAACAAGAATGTGCCATCATCTGCAAAATTTGAGCAGCTGACAGAGATCTTTCCATAGAAGCGTCTAGACTTACCTATACGTAATTAATCCCGATCCTAAATCATTTTTACAAGTTGTCTCTATACTATTTTTGTATGCTAGATAATTATTTTATTTTCTAGTGATCGTTTTTCATTATACTTCAAAGCATCATTCCTCGGAGTGCTCTTTCAATAGGCCCTTTATTTTTATGAGCGTCCTGTGATTTCCATGATCAACATTATTGTGTTTTCATTCGCATCTTTTAAAGGATTGCCTCTTAATAAATTAGTTCATCACTATCATCTTTTTTGAATTACTTTTCATGTAGACGCAGGACTACTACTTTTTCAATCACTTGTGACCTGTCTCATGCATTTTCCAATACAATTGAATCATAATCATTAATCCCCCTCTCCATCTGATTTGCTTTTTCTTTCTTTAGTTCTTATTGTCCCAATTTTCAGGTGAAAATTGCTGAATAACTCTAATTTCAAAACGTCGAGTTTGTATAAACGAAACGATATTTGTACAATGATATTTACAATTTTCTTGAATCAATCAAATAAAACAGGATGAAAAACAAAGGTCATTCGACAGAAAACATCACAATTAGAAATAAATTACAACAAATCTGTTTTGTCGTTATCTGACAAATCATGGTCGTGATATTCTGTAGAAATGGGCAGAAACTCTGTGACTTTTTACAATTTATTACATCAACCTTGATTCATGCAAACAAAGCTGTCTTTTGCACATTTCATTCAATATGGTTTATTTTGTGGATATGCCAACAAAAATGTGAAAAATGATTTGTATAGAAATGCAGGAAAAAAGATAGAGTCAAAGAAATGGAAAGACACATTAAAACAGATAGTTACGTTATCAATCAAAAACGATCAGCTTTGTAAGCACGCCAGGCAAGCAACAATTACAAGTTGAATTATCAAAATAAGACATAAATATCCGCGTAATACTGTCGCCATCATCGGCTGATACACTGCAGAGGCCAAATGCTTTCACAATAGGGATGCTGACTGTTCGGGAGTCCACAAAAGATGCGCAAAATAATAAATAATTTATGAATCTTTATAATTGACAACACAATACACATTGCGCTGGTGTATTTGAATGTTCGTACAAGAAAGAGATAAACAAAGAACGACTAGGAATGTAGAAAACGAAGATAGAGGAGGAATTCAAGAGATTTTATCATTTATTCTTGTTTAACTCAGTAAAAATTATTAGATAGTGCATTTCATAAAGACAGTGACGATAGCTGTCTACCGACACATAATTAGAAATGATGCAGATTCTTGCAGAATGTATTGCTGGTTGACGTTGCAAATTAGTGGTTGATATTACAGAAGCAGTGCGTAATGAAATTGAGGGTCCTGTATGTAGAACGAGACCACAAACGGCGCGTGCATGCTTAAGACGAGAGCGACGGGGGGCGGGTTATCACCGTGGTCAGATGAATACAGCGCTAATCACCACTCGCGTTCAGAACTGCACGGTGAAGTCAGGATTGCTCGTGAGTTAAACAATGAGACAAGACGGGTGGTATCTAGCGAAGAAGACTAAGCAGAAAATGGAGAACAGAATAATTGAGAGATTTAATGTCAAAATTCAACAATCTTGTGTCACTGCAACGAAAAGATGGTGATTAGCGTTGATGTGACGCCTCGAGTCACACTTCGATACTTTCTCTGCTAGTTTACTTTAAAAT
The DNA here is from genome assembly GCA_907163375.1 of Prostheceraeus crozeri. Taxonomy (NCBI): domain Eukaryota; kingdom Metazoa; phylum Platyhelminthes; order Polycladida; family Euryleptidae; genus Prostheceraeus; species Prostheceraeus crozeri. Next base: position 82,963 of record CAJQUW010004330.1, on the reverse strand, counting down.
ATAAATTAACAATCAACAAATAGCAGTATTATTTATTATCACTATCAATGCAGTTCAGCCATTCACGTTCAAGTGAAACAGAAAAGATCTATCACCAACAGTCACACAAAAGCACTTTACGCGCACCATAAATGGTGACTGTCAGGTGGCAACAGATGCCTGTCCTCTACTTCACTACAATTAACTTAATGCTTCACTGCTACTTCGACTACCATTTCAATAAAAGGCAATGTAAACAGCGTGTGGAGTTAACTCTACGTGCCATTGCCAAATTTTTAGAGATGTTCACTTCTCGGCTAGGGTGATGTCGACTTGACATTAAACTCGACGTGAAAGCAACTCGTCCCCATCACCGATATCACCAGTCAACTACTATCTTCACTGTTAAGGGTGTGCTTTACGCGCTGCAAAGCATCATGAGGCAAACGTCGCCAGGCGCCAGATCTGATAATGCATGCGCCGAGTGTCAACGTATTTTTAGAGTTAAGCGTTAACAGACATTTCCAAGACACAATTAAGATTTAACAGCCTAAAAGTCACAATGAGAGTCAAGGAAACGGCAGAAGAAAGGGTGGATGGCAGACAGAAAAAATGTTGACAATCAATAGTTGATACCATCAAGCAGATTAACATGTATCATCATGCGACGGTGTATGAAAAGTTGAGACATTACATATTTATGATTAAACAACACTGTTTTTGATCACTGATCTATATTATCATTCCACTATCTTGCTAATAGCATCCGAAACACGACTAGTTTTACAAACTTGTAGAATTACATGAAATGACAATAACAGGTCCTCATTATTACTCAATAACACAGCATGCGGTCAATTAATTTGATATAACAAGTGCTAATTTTGAAAATATCAACTTAAGGCACTTGTGCGCAAACAAATGGACGAACACCATACAGACTTTTGAATAAGCGGATTTGCAAAAAATACATAGACAAATTGATTTCTTTTACCTTAATAATTCTTTGCACTTTCCAGAGTTAGCGAAATGCGTGCAATGAAACGAATACAATCGAGAAGGATCTTTGTGCTTAGGAAGTCCATTATTGATTCTAATGGTATTATCATTGGTATAGCTCAATGTCACTTGTTGACTCAATCTGCTTTCTTGAATTCTAGAGAGATCTTCTAAGTGGGAATGGAACGAGGGAACTTGCGTAAGAGTTGCATTCATTAAATGCGTGAGGTAGCCCAGGGTGCAATCATCGGGTAGAGAAATTCGGTCACAGACACGCATGAAGTTAGTCCGAGAAGTCCAGAAGCGCATCTTCTCCACTAAAGGCCTACTCAGACAAACACCGGCTCCTCCAGTAGCAAACCAGAAGATACCATTTTTAACAAAATGAGAAATGTCCAATTTCTTATCCAAACTTGGCTTGCCAATATACCAATGCTTTTTCGGGTCGTATTTCAACAAGAGTCTATACAAGTTTGGCACATGTACATAGCTGTCATCATCAAAATGACAAAACCAATCATGATTTGTCGAGTTCAGGAACCATTCTAGTTCTGTAGAAAACTTACAACATAGCGCAGACCTCGAATGACCACTAGGGCAGCCGGTATTTATAAAGTGTGCATCCCCTTTTGGTATTGATTTCAATTCTTCATCCGAGAATATATAAGCGGACGTTCCGGCTAAAGGAATCCATGTATCCAGCAGCAGCTTTAGTCTGTTACGATGGAATTTTCCACTTGTTTTGATAGAGAAGAATATGTCACTTGAAGATAATTTCCTGAGTTGAGGCAATGATTTCCCTTCAGGCAAGACCAGGACAATGAGAAATATCACCGGGATTGTACAGCAGGCAGTAAAAGTGCGTTTTGACATAACGGTAGAGAAATACCTGGAAAACAAGAATTTTTCATAATTGATGCGATGAAACATCAGTCATTTTAAATCAAGCATAGTTTTAAAAAAATGACAGTCGTGCAAATTATGGCCAAATGATGGGACACGTATCAAAAATACATGTACAATGATATTAAGGGAAATTATACTCGAAGTTGAAATTTACAAATAAGAAATTATTAATGACTCAGAATACAAGAATTCTATTGACAATCAAATCCATAAATACATGTATATTGTACTCACTAAAAATAGAGTACGCGGTTTCTTAATTCATTCAGAGTGGAAAGTCACGTATTTCTATCGATGCTAGCCGAATAGAGAGAAAATGACATCGACATAAAGTCATATTTTTCCCTCTACACTATTGCACTGCTATCACATAAATGATGTAAAATTATTTTGAAAATGATCTTTCAATGAATCGTCATAGAAAACACATTTTGTATGCTAAGTCCGTGAACACTAATAAATTTGTCACAGTCAAATTATCAGATGCATGCAAATATCCCTCATTCTGGTTTGCAATTAAAATTTAAAGTTTAATCTATTTATATCACGCTTAACCGCGGTTAAATTCAGATATTACACATCTCATAAATAATTGTAATACTTTTTTTAGCGATGTCCAGTTTATAGGGCAGATGGGATATTTTCACATCAAAAACGGATTCTATGCGCATAAGTGATTCATCATTCTTAGCTCAAATATTTCAATTTAATTAAATAATAAGAAAGTTGAGACAAAGTTGAGTGAAATAGCATTTATCATGCTGTATTTGATATAGACAAGAAGCAAGTTAAATAACTTGGGCAGAAACAATAGATAAATTACTATGTATTACCGGGTGTCGACAGATTTTCGATTTTCATTTCCCGGGTAGCATCAATATTTTCCCGGGTTATTCCGTTTTACAGTTGACTGATAAGCATCAAAGGTCAAGCATCTAATAGACTGACAACCCTTCTCGATTTGTTATGGTACTGAGAAACTCTCCATGTTATCAAATTGGATATCAACTGTTAAATGTTTAATCGAGCATAATTGTTTTTACATTAGGTCTGTAATTTTAGACTAAACTCACAGCGCGAGTTCTCATATGTAATCCATGCTTGCTCAAGTAAGATGCTTATTACACAGCTATGATATACTCAAATTCATGTAATTAAGATTTGCAATTTAGCCGGCAATTATACAAGTTTTCACTTCAGTAAATTAAGCAAACTGTTTTCTCTAATTCTTGAATCAGGTCTACACATGCATGAATATCAATATCCCATTTACATCATTGATTGGTTGGAACAATTCAGTGTTGCTGACACAGGAGGCGATTAATACGGAAGAAATGCTATCGAAAATAGGTATTCGAATGGGCACACATGCAGCCTACTGAAGAAGTATCGAAGTTGCGGCAAAATCCAATGGAAGACACATAATAGACACTAAGCTAGTTTTGTGATATAATATTGCAATATCCTGGAAAACAATTGCCGACAGCATTTTGATGCTTGCGCTCAGTCATTATCAATAACTCAGTAACAAACTTGATTAATTATTGATGTTACTGCTCAAATCATAAAATGTTATGTTTTTTAAATTTTTATTTTATCCTACTAGGCCTATTTATTTTGCAACCACACACGTAATTCTCAAATTTCCAGGGGTCACAAACATTTTCAAGAATTTTCTCGGGTTTTCCAGGGGCCTTTTGGAATTTCCGGCTTATTCCCGGATTTTCGAAATCCTGTATTATCATTTAAATGCGATTTAGTTTATATAGTCGCACAATTATATGCATTTGATGCGTCTAACAAGATTATAGCTTTTAAGATATTATTTCTTCACAATGTGGTAGTGGAAAGCTATGTTTAATAATATTATGCTAGCTGTAAATGCAATGAAGTATATATCATACAATATACAGATATGAGTTAAAACATTATCATTCACTGTCTCAATAAGATGACAAATTTGAATTCAATTAAATTAACTTTTGAAATGCGTTAGGTTATTGATTGAATTCCAATAGAAATGCCGTGACTCACTAAGCCGGATGCCCTAGACGATGCCGACGGTTTGGCCTTTTGAAGGAGGTGCAAAACAAGGGTGTTGGTGTCCTTTATTAACTTATTAGTTACCACTCAATTTAAATAAAGACTCAGCTGCATAGATGAGAAAATCAGCTATGCTTCCATACAAGGGGAGCAAAACATTCACTTTATTGTTAATTGAATGATAGATATGATTATATCTATTGCTAAAGAGGATGATATCTTCTTAATGATGGCTGTTATAACATGGCAAAAATTGGAAGTCTGAAATTATTGTAACAGTCCTATTCTATTTGTCAAACGCATTCTACATAGGAAATAGCTGAAAATCTTAGAATATTATGAGAAGGTGTATGAAATGGCATCGTGGAGAACCCTGACGATACCATGTATAAAATATTTTCAAAACTTAAAATTCACTGTGATAACGAAGGAAGCCCTCTTAATAGGGGCATGTATATTGAAAAGTAATTTAAGACCTTTCCGTTAACCCTGGTCGACCATCGTCTGGAGAATGAACATCAATATTGACGATGGTCGACCGGGCTGGACTGAAGAGCCTCGGATAGCTTTTAAATATAATGCTGATCAAAAGGACTTCCTACGAATTCTCACACATTATCAATAATTGAGAAATTAAACTATCATCGAATAATTGCGTCACAAAAACCATCAGACAAGAGATAGCTAAATAGGCTTATTGTGTGCATATAACATCTGATACACGCGATGATTGAGAACTCGCTTGACAGTCTAACTGCAAATCCTTTTCAAATGCTTGGTAGGCCATTAGAGGGTAAGAACAATTTTTTGAAATTTCTCAGGGGGGAAACGATCATTCTCAGGCGTAGACGCATGCAGACCAGACCGCTTTCTCCAAGCTGTTTAATCATCTAACTCAAAATTCCTACAAAATGCATGCACAGCACATAGAAAAGAAGGAGGCAAAGTTCACAATGCAAAGAACATTAAGAGCATAAGTAGATAATTACATTATTTCTATACACTCCCCGAATTTTGCAAGTCCAAAATTCCTCTTCATTTTCCTTCAGTGAATGTTTCCCCTGGGACGACACATAGCAACGGTCTCCGAACAATCTTTAGCTTCTTACCAAATTACACGCAAGCTAAAATTGATCGAAAAAATATCCAATCTCCATTTTAAGCGAGGAACCTCATATTCTTTTAGTATGACATTCTGGCCTACTTTTGGCTGAATCGAAACCCCTCGAGCAATTTTGATATTTCTCTCTCTTCAGGACATGATGTGCTTTTCATTATCTCCGAAAATGATTTAATAATTCTCTGTTATGCCTAACCACATCTCTTCTACTTAAAGAATCCACCTGATAATTCTCAAAAGTAGGATCTTTTATCAGCCTCAGTGGGATCAGGGTATGAGAAGGCATTATGACTTCTTCCATTTCATCTGCTACGTATGACAAAGGACGAGCGTTCAAAGCCCCTTCGATCTAAACAACCACCGTCTCTAGGTAATGAAAATCAACCAACCTGTTCTTCAGTAACTTAAATATACTTCTTTTGATATCTTTCATAAAACCTCCTATTATCGGAGAATACTCAAAGATGAAATCCTACTTTATCCTCTTATTCGTTATATACTTTTGACATCCTTCATTTTCTGATACAAATTTAAACGCTGAAACGCTAACTTTTAAGTACAGTGTGTCCCAAAACAACGGTCTAACTTTACTTCGATCTTACACCAGAATGTAATACATTGTGAACCAAAAACACAACTTTTCATAAACACTGTCACAAGGGATTTCACATGAAATGTTGAAAATGTTGTCCGTTTTCTTCCACCGCAAAGAGAAGTCGATCCAAAAAGCTCTGGTTTGCTTCTTCAACCTCCGCTGTTGTGATTTCATTTGCTTTCTCTCTGACTCTTCGAACAAGTTCAGCTTTGGATTTGGAAAGTCCAGGAGAGTAAACAAGAGTTTTCAGGTTCTCCCAGAACCAAAAGTCTGAGGGTGAGAGGTCTAGGGAGCAAGGAGGACACGGGTGAATATTGAAGCGACTTATCAATCTTTCCTCATCGAAAGTGATTTTGAGAAATTGCTGAACACTCCCTTTATGCGCGGCGGCGCTCCACCATGCTGGTAAATCGATTTTGAGCAAAGATGACGATTCTTCACGTAAGGAATCAAATAACTTTGTAAAATGTCTACGTAGCCATCACCTTCAAGTGCACCACTCGATAACAACGATTGGGATCATGACTTTGGCTTAAAAGTCTGCCCAGACACAGATCTTCTCTGAGTGAAGAGACTTAGTCACAAAAGTTTGAGGATTCTCAGACGACCAAATGTAAGCGTTTCGGGAGTGAACGGAATCATCAAGAGAAAAATAGGCTTTATCGCTCCATATCACAAACTCTAAGTTATCACGAAAATTCTCAGTAAAATCATGTGAGAAGTCAAGGTGCTTTTGAAAACCAGTATCCAACAGTTCTTGCATCACCTCCATTTTGTAAGGACATTTCAGCTTGTTTTGAAGAATTCTGTGAGCGGAGGACTTCCTTGTTACAGTTCTTGCAATAGTACGAACTGATGTGGTCTTCCAATCATTTTCTGATTCTGTGCTTGCTTTTGCATCATTGAGGGAATCGACATAGACTTCATCCGCAACGATCGAAGATGGGCGGCCATCACCTTTCACTGGATTTGCGTTCCCAGTCTCCTCGAAACGTTTCTGGTTGGCCCCTTGCCATATTAGCGTACGAGAGCAAGAAGTAAAACGACCGGGCTTGTAGAGAGACCGACAAGCAAGTATCTTTAATTACTCTACGCCAGCAGCTTTATGTGGCTTATGACATCAGGATGTTACAACTGCTTTACAGAAGAGATTAAACTGATAATAAAGAACACGCAGCTGTTAATCATATCACAACACCACGTAAAACCTCTTCATTGCAAAATGGGTGCTCAACTGCAGAGTCGTTCCACTAGTAATAACAACGCACAAAAGCAGCTGCCGTTTTACCGTCCATATTCATCAACAGCAAGCACAGTTGTGAGAGTTTCAAAGAAAAAATAAAAGGATTGTTCAAATTTCAGATTTAAATGTGAGAGTTTCAAGGAAAAATGAATTGATTGTTCAAATTTAAAAGTCAAAAGTGAGAGTTGTAAAGAAAAATGAAATGATTGTTCAAATTTAAAAGTCAAAAGTTATTGTCCAATGAAGACTATGGAAAATCACGGAGCAATCTCGACTTGAATTAAATTCTAATTTAAAAACTGAAAATATTTCCATTTAAGATTAAATAGTTAACAAGATATAAAATAAAAGATGAATTCATAAATTTTTCGTGTATGCACTAATTCATTCAATACGATATACTCGAACATAGAGAGTTTCAAAAGAGCACTTTCTTTCAAATCCATCCCAAGTAATTGATAAAGTCACAATTCCCATGATGCAAAGGTTTAGTGGCCTATTTAACCATGAAATACACACTTGCAGTGTTCTTTCATTTTTAGACCACATTAAAATTCGACCGCTGTTTTCAGACATCCTGCACTGAAACTATCACATATTAGACTTGGTACTCCTCCTTTCGATACGATTCGTGTCAGTACCTTGATAAAGGGTTTTGTTGACAAACCTTCTGACAGTTCTAGGTGGATCGCTCTTGCCTTGCAGATGCACAAGTGAATTACGTATATACTATGTAACATATATGCATGTACAGAAGGATCTGATTGACAATCATAACAACCGGAATGTGATAAAAAGAACTATAGGCCCATGAAGACTCCATGCTTCTCAGACAACAATTATTTGAGGTTGATTATGACAGGGAGTGTCCCATCTCATCCTTCGTTATGGGGGCATTGGTTTCTACTTGATAGGAATGTGATCTCAATCTTAAACTGCAAAGCGCACTTCCATTTAGTACATAGGTATAGTTAGACCAAAAAATTCTTTTCGAAAACCTAGCATCTATTTCTGACAGCGTGTGAGGTCTGTATGAAGTCACTTACACATGTTCACCAGGCTATAGGCCTACTATATAGACTTTCTATAAGTGACCTCACAGGAGGCCTCCCACGCTAAAATAAATTTCAAATTAAAAAAATCAGAAATAAATTTCATGTCTGCGAAAAAAAGTTGAGAATTCTATTAAAACTATTGTTCCGTCATGGACAAAAAAGCGAAACAAATAGGTTTATCGGTGATACGTTTTATGTCGATGCAATAACACTAACACAGCAGGAGTATGCATTTTCACATAAACAAGTTCAACTCCTATAATTTTCAAAAATTTCATGGATTCTAGACCATCTACACGCAGAACGAATGTCACTTGATTCACCAACATTAATTGACAGAAATCTCAACGGGAATAGAAATGAAACGCTTCCCACACCAATTCATAAAGTCATCACTACGCACCATGAAAGAATATACCAATGATAACAGCGAATAGAGTAATCAGCATAAACGACAGATCAAATTGTCGTGCTAAAGATGCTCATAAAACTACAAACCAGAAAAGATAAGGGCTTGAACCCACAGCCGAAATTTGTATGTCTTTCGCTCTGAGAGCTACGACCGCTTACATGCGACCGATATCAAATGCCAGGATTAAATCTTCACCATAACGCAGTTGTCAAACAATATAATCAGGGATTAAATATTTCAATATGTTTCCCAGTGAAACACAAAATATGGGTTTTTGATGCCATCGTGAGAGGTTTGCCTCAATAATCATCGACAGCTTATTTGATTCAAAAGTGGAGCCACTTAGAAAAGCTGATAATTAAGTTATTTTCAATTGTGATTTATTTTACTTTTTTGCTTACAAGTCTGGTTAGCCAGGCTTGATTGCTTGTAAATATTGAAAGCCGCATAAGACACTGAAAGACACTTCCGTATTTATATTAGAGGAATTACTCGGATTTGAATCATATAGGCCTATAAACAAGTCCGAAATATTCAAAATTACTGTCAATCTATTTAGTAAATCCCGAACTATAAACATGGCCCCAGTAGGCCTACCTATTGAGAAGTTTTAAAAACAAGTGCACACCGGTACGCCTATTTATCAGAGCTGAAGTTGACAGCATAAAAGTCAACGAAAGTCTAAGTTAGATTCTTCTAAGTTGAATTTCACGTTACTTTGAAGTATCTTCTACTAGGCTGGGTTTCAGAGACCTACAGGCAGTCTTCATAATTGATTACGGCCTTGCTTGCAACCTTCATTTTGTAAACCAATTATTGAATGAGAAAGATAGGAGGCCAAGTCGTAAGAAGTTGAAAGTCGTGATCGAAAAATTATGAAGACCAATCTTGCTGAGTAAGCTTGGAGACAAAAGGTCTTAGCTGCAACAATGTGATAGTCATAGGTTCAAGTCTGTGAATAAAACGTGTCACTCGTCATTATCGATATCCAGAATGCAATATCTACCTATAGTTGAACTAAAAAGCTAGCAGATTGGCTGTTGGACTGAATTTTCTGTCTAGTCTTAAGTTATCTGTAATAAAAGTGGTGACAAACGATTCGCAGTAGCGCATATCATGTCAAATACCTAGCCTATATAGCAGGTATACCCTAAGATCGATCTGACTTGGGGCCTAAGATCGATCTGATAAACTTATTTGGCGCTGCTGCGCATTCTTTCAGCCAATTATTGCCAAGGTTCAACATTTTCCGAAAATTTTAATCAGCGTGGAATGTAAGCCTAGCCTATAAGGTTCATGCATTTTGTCTGTATGAAGTCATACCACTTCACAGAACTACCAGCATCAGTCTGCAGACTCGAGCAAAGTTAGTGACGTCCTTACGCCAAATAAATGCCTGCGAGATATTCCATGGGCCTTATTTGATTGGACCAGTGTTGGAAGAAATATACTTAATTAAGTTTAAAACCGATGCGAGTCTAGATAGGAAAAACTGATTTGATTATGCAGGATTTCATTTTTCTATAATTAACATCAACATGACGTCTTTCAAGAATATAATGACATCAGACAAACGCATGTATATCAATAGCTCCTCACAATTCCTACTGGAAGTTTTCTAAAAATTGTTACAAATGATTTTGTACATATCATGCTAATGTCAGATTATCAGGAAGACCAGGTGACCAATTCAACAAGCCCTAGATCTCGAAATATGCAATATTGGGCCGGCTAAGTGATGCTTTATACAAAATAATCAACCGTATTTTATTTACAAGCTTATATATTGAAGGTGTCAATGGGATGAGAAGAAGTACAGATTAAAGATGACAGCTGATAATGCGAAGCTATAAGTCGACCTGTGTTAAGTTAATCTCACCTGAATTTTTTCCGAATAGTTGCTTGAAGTCTTTGCATAAAATTCAACGATTCACAAAAGAGATTGCTGGCATGACTGTACCGCAAACGTCAACCAATGCGTTCAGCTATTAACGCATTCTCCCCATGCTGCCTCATTTAAATCTAACTTCTGACCAATAAACGTTCATAACTTATTTAGTTAGCGTATTTGAACGAAACTATATTTCATCTCATGACTATAGGTTGTTTTAAATTGCAAATCACAAATTGTACAAAACAGCACAATATTAGCACAAACAATAAAATGTGTTGCAAGTTCAACTTCCTTAATCTCATCATGCTGAAAGTCTCAAAGAAAATGGTTAATTACCTCGGTAGTTGGACAAGTTTCAGAAGACTTTGTACCTCAATCAACTTTCCAAACTATGTGCCGCATCGAAATTCTAGCATTTGTTTGATATTTTTGAACAAGCAGTGAGGATTTATTTTGTTAATGACGTACACATGACAGATCATGATCAAAATAGATATTTGCATACATATTTTGTCCGTTACGTTAGCACTAATCAGTTACTTGCCATTGATATTAGCTACGTCCTAGCGACTTTCAGAGATAGCTGGCGGTCGCGTGCATCTTTCCCAAAGATTCCAAAAAGTCACTCATTTTAAATATACATGACATCCAATGACATCACTACGTCTTGAAAAGTAAAGAAATATTGCAGCATAGAGTTGAGTACAGGCTCGCCACATCACACTCTATGATCACAACGCAATGCAGAAGCATCCCAGAAATCGTTGAAAGTTGACTATGGTTGCCGCGATCTCTCCATTCTCTACTTGATCCATCATTGAATGAGACGTGTGCGCACTCAAATCTCCTTATCAACTACATTACCAGTTGCCAATGATAGGTTTCGATTTCATTAAATCATAGAGCAATACTTAATATAATAATACCTAATACCTAATACTTAATATTAGAGCAATAATTTGTTATAGTCCCAACTCTAGTAATAGAACAATGGTTCTGTTACTTCACACGTCCGTGTTTATTCTGATCAAAGCATCAGCTTAAATAGCACATGAATACATGATGAATTGTCATGTTCACAAATGTTCAAATTAAAACAGATAAACAAAATAACAATAATGCCGGAACACAGGGAAAAAGTAAGTTAACAGAAATATTTACAAAAAGGAAGTTAAATGGGATCAAAGTCAAAACACTCATGGTTGGCGGGAAATTCAAACGTTGGGATCATTTTCCAAATGACCCACGAGGTGAGCGTACGTACGGAGTTTCGGCTGTCACAACTCCTCCCCGTTTGGTTGAGGTTCGATCTTCTCCACGAGGTCGATCACCATTAGCAGATTCACCAAGAAGGATCCGTTCAGGTGTAGTCCCGAAGCCAGGAAGGCTGCAGACGCGGACGCGAACTGCGTCGCGGTGTGTTCTGATGTGAAACCTGTGAAGTCTTTGTCTCCGAAAGACGAAAAGCAGGCGAGTGTGAGGAATCAATGGGTTCAGTAACAAATTCAGGCCCCAGCTGGGTTGGTGCAGAAGTGACGTCCTCAGAAGGAGCTGAACTCTGTTCCTCCCCTTGCTGTTGATCCGGAGAGCGAAGTTCAGGTCGAGGTTCAGTCGAAGTTGGTGCGTCGTGGACTTTGGCTACAGATTGCGATGACTCAGGAGGGTCAGGTGGTGGTTGCTGCGTAGGCATGGTGACGGTTATCTGATCGACATGTCGACGATGTAGAGTGCCATCCGACTGATCGATGATGTTGCACATTCGATTACCAATGCTATTCAGTAGCAACCCACGGCACAATCGATTGTCATTACCTCGAAAGAATGTTATATCCGTGGTGTCGATGTTAGCCGTTGTCCTCGAAGTTCGACCATGAATAAGTTGTGACGGCGTCTTGCCAGTCGTAGCGTGTCTGGCATTCCGGTATTGCAGAAGAAAGCAATCAATAGCCTACCATAACGCATTCAAAGTGTCAGGAGCTTGGGCCTTGATGGCTAGCTTCAAAGTTCTGACCAAGTTCTCCACCAAGCCGTTGGACTGCGGGTGTCGTGGCGCTGTGAACACTGAATGGCATCCATCGACTTCAGCCAACTCTGCAGACATTCTGATGTGAACTGGGTCCCATTGTCACTGACTAGAACCTGAGGTACTCCTTCCCTCGCAAAGAATCGTCGTAAAGCCCACTTGGTGAAGTCGGCCGTTGCATGAGCCGTTAAGAAGACCTCTGGGTACTTAGAGAAGGAGTCCTCTACCACAAGCGCAAAGTACTTGCCGAGAAAAGGCCCACAATAATCTATATGGACACGCTGCATGCACTTATAAGTTACGGGCCAAGGAGTCCAGTTAACATGTGTCCTCGGTTTCACCTTGCACTGATCGCAGGACTTGGCATAGTTCACTATATCTAAGTTCAAGGTCGGCCACCAACACATCATTCTTGCCAGGGACTTCATTTTATCTCGACCTAAATGACCCATATGCAAATGACGTAAGAAGGTTTCACGACATGTAGGAGGAATAACAGCTTGTTCATTGCAGCGCAAGACACCATCCACGTCACTGGACAACTCGTTCCGTTTAGCGTACAGCACAGCGTTTACGTGCACTGTTGGACCATCCCTGTTTCAGGCCGGCTAGAACCGAACCATAAGCCAGCTTAGTCTCTGAAATCAGCTTGTTTGTATCGATCGGGAGAGGATTTACAAAATAGTTGCTTGACGGCGGTTCAGCACTAGCATGTCGAGAAAGGTAGTCAGCATGAGGCAGTTGTTTCCTTGGACGATGACAGATGGTGTAGTCGTACGCACTCAAGTCGATGGCCCATCTTTGTAACATGGCTGATGTCGCCTTGCCAACAGAAGCCGAAGGGTTGAAAATGTATTGCAGGGCGAGATGGTCAGTGTAGATGTGAAACTTCTGCCCGTATAGAAATTTGTGTAGCCGCCGTACTGCCCAGATGATCGCTAGGGCCTCTCGCTGTGTCTGCGCATAGTTACGTTCAGCCGCGGATAATAAACGAGAGATGCATAGAACTGGATGGTCGTTCTGTTCCAACACAGCACCAAGTGCACGTTCTGACGCGTCGACGTAGAGATGACACGGAACTCCAACTTGATAACTTTGAAGAACTTCTCCATTTACCACAGCATCTAGCAAAGACTGGTAGGCTTCGTTGGTCTCAGGCGTCCACCCGAAGTTGTCACTGGTCAACATGTCGAACAGTGGTTGGGCTCTAGCAGCGAAGTTGTGCACAAACCTGGCGTAGTACTGGATAAATCCAAGGAATGACTGCAGTTGCTTCGGGTCCTCAGGCTTAGGAGCGTTCTGTACTGCCTTGATTCGATCGATGTTCGAATGAATACCGGATCCGTCGATACTGTAGTCGAGGTACTGAAGACTTGAAACTCGGAAGACAGACTTTCTTGCATTAATCTGGATGTTCTCGTCACTCAATAACTGTAATAAGCGATAGAGTCTGGCGTTGTGTTCGACGTTGTCCTTGGCGAAAACGATGATGTCGTCTTGGTAGGATCTGGTACCAGGCAGTTCTTTGATGATGTCATCAATTACCCTTTGGAAGATGCCGGGAGATATCGTTAGACCAAAAGGTAGAAATTGATACTGATACAGACCCCAAGGCGTGTGTATCGTCGTGAACTCTTTGGATTCTTGATCCAGCGGAACTTGCAAGAAGGCGTTCGTGAGATCAAGTTTGGAGAAAACCTTGCAGCCCGTCAAACCTTGAAACATGTCTTCTACTTCCAGCGTCGTGTTTGCCGTTTGTTTGAGGTAGGGATTTATCGTAACCCTGAGGTCGCCGCAAATCCTCGGACGTCCATCTGCTTTCAACGGTGTCACAATCGGAGTGGCCCATGAACTGGACGGGACGTAAGATACCTCTTTGGACGAGTTCTTCGATGTTGTGTCGTACCGGATCACGAAGACCGAAGGGTATTGGTCTAGCTTTTCGAAAAATTGGCTCACATGCGACTTCTAACTTCACTGGATCGATGTTCATGCCGCCGTTGTTATCAGCACACTTGTGGATAAGAGCTGCAATATCTGGTGGCAGCGAGTCGGGTGTCATTGTGAGGAACATTGAAATAGAGTACTAAAGAGCGTCCATCCCATCCAATCCGAGTACAGTGGGGCCGTGATCAGTGATGATCAAGTTGAGTACCGCTTTGTGGACCGTTGACCGTGTTGAGTCAGTGACTGGTACTTCTGCTTCTCCGACCACTTTGTGAGTATGACCTGTGATGCCATACATACGCTTGTTGGAGTGTTGAAACGGCTTAGCAAACAATTGTTGGTAGTGCTGAGCGGACATGAAAGAGGCGGGACTACCAGTGTCGAACACGAAGTCTGTAACCTTGCCGTTGTCGAAGGTTAGCCGTTTGAAGATGTGCTTCATGACCTTCCTTGGAGCAGACACAAGGTAGCAAAGGTAGTCGTCATCGATTGCTTGTCCTAAGGTGTTGTCGTAGTTCTCCGGGCTAGGGACGAAGGTCGGTGCGCAGTCTGTCGAGTAGGCAGGAGCCGAAGTCGAAACGTAGTTAGCGGTAGTGGGTTTAGCAGTGGTAGTGGCTGCAAACTGGGCCGATGGTGGGCCGCTAGGGCAAACCTTCGCAATGTGTCCGGTCTTGTTACACTTTCGGCAGCGAGCACGAAGAAACTTACAACTTCTCCGAGGATGTGGTCCCCCACAAGAATCGCACGTGTTGCAGGTTGCTGTCGGTTTTGACTGGAACGACTGTCTGTTGTCTCGATGAAACTGTTGTTGACTCTGCCTAAACTGTGCCCCAGGCTTGTGGGAATGCGCCGAGCGAGAGTCACGGTGACGCCGTTGTTTGAAATTTGTCAGATGCACTTGAGAAACTTGCTCTGAGAGTGCGTTGCTTACGTCATCCCACCGTTCCAAAATTGACTTGGCTTTATCGAAAGTCAAAGCTGGTTCATTCAGAAGCTTCTTCTGTTGGTCAGAACTTTGAAGCTAGCCATCAAGGCCCAAGCTCCTGACACTTTGAATGCGTTATGGCAGGCTATTGATTGCTTTCTTCTGCAATACCGGAATGCCAGACACGCTACGACTGGCAAGACGCCGTCACAACTTATTCATGGTCGAAC
The DNA here is from genome assembly GCA_907163375.1 of Prostheceraeus crozeri. Taxonomy (NCBI): domain Eukaryota; kingdom Metazoa; phylum Platyhelminthes; order Polycladida; family Euryleptidae; genus Prostheceraeus; species Prostheceraeus crozeri. The sequence goes on along the minus strand of CAJQUW010004330.1, from coordinate 67,592 downwards.
TTCGAGGACAACGGCTAACATCGACACCACGGATATAACATTCTTTCGAGGTAATGACAATCGATTGTGCCGTGGGTTGCTACTGAATAGCATTGGTAATCGAATGTGCAACATCATCGATCAGTCGGATGGCACTCTACATCGTCGACATGTCGATCAGATAACCGTCACCATGCCTACGCAGCAACCACCACCTGACCCTCCTGAGTCATCGCAATCTGTAGCCAAAGTCCACGACGCACCAACTTCGACTGAACCTCGACCTGAACTTCGCTCTCCGGATCAACAGCAAGGGGAGGAACAGAGTTCAGCTCCTTCTGAATCTCTGGCTGATTGATGCCGGCCACGATGCGATCTCGCAGTTGAGTTTGCAATTCTTTGCCGAAGTTACACTTGGAGGCTTGTTCGGTGAGTCGAAGAAGAAAGTTCCGTAAACCTTCGTTGGCTTGTCGAGACAGGTTGTGGAATTGGGCCCTCTCCATCGGTTCGAAGTGGACGGGGCGAAGGTGGCGTATTAGCATGACTTTGAGGTCCGCAACTGTTTTCTTCGACAGGTCATCCGGGTAGGCTAGACGCTTGAGGAGGTCGTATCCTTCCTTCCCTATGAGCGTGAAGTAGTACGAAATTCGATTCGTGTCGTCAATTGCCGGATTCGTGTTGGTGTAGTACTTGAACCGTTCGTGCCAGTTGTCGATACCTGCCGGATCGGAGATATTCAGGGGCTCGATGCCACGTAGATCCATACTGTGACCTGAATCTGAAACTTACGGCCTTAATTCCTACGAGAAAACAGAGGTAGAGACAGTGGAAGTGAAAAAACAGAGAGTTGGAAACTTATTCGTGTGAAGAATTGGACCCGAAGGCTTGAAGGACTGACGGCTCTCAGGCGAGCTGTGCGTCAGTTAGAGCAAAGTCTGAAGATTGCTGACGTGAAAGGGTGAATGTAGATTAGCCTTTCCTTCGTACCGTCAGGTACTTCGAGCTTTACAGCTCTACAACCCTCTGAGCTCAAAAGCTCCTCGTCAATTCCACGAAGCTCTAACAGAGCGGGCCACCTGAGCTCGAAAGCTCCACGACTATCCCACACGAGCTTTTACAAGCTCTCAAAGCTCTAACTGAGCGGGTCACCTGAGCTCGAAAGCTCCACGTCAATTCCGCGCTCTGGAAGAGCGTATGTTCCAACCGACAATGGCTGCTTTAGCGACGCCAATGTTATAGTCCCAACTCTAGTAAAAGAACAATGGTTCTGTTACTTCACACGTCCGTGTTTATTCTGATCAAAGCATCAGCTTAAATAGCACATGAATACATGATGAATTGTCATGTTCACAAATGTTCAAATTAACACAGATAAACAAAATAACAATAATGCCGGAACACAGGGAAAAAGTAAGTTAACAGAAATATTTACAAAAAGGAAGTTAAATGGGATCAAAGTCAAAACACTTATGGTTGGCGGGAAATTCAAACGTTGGGATCATTTTCCAAATGACCCACGAGGTGAGCGGACGTACGGAGTTTCGGCTGTCACATCACTCTATGTATTAAACGAACTTTTCTGATGTTTTGAGGAAAGCATCAATGATCTGATTGACTATCATGACATGAATACAGCAATGGTCTACAAATCCCTCGAATCAATAATAACGCGAAATTCGAAGAGATGATTTTTCAGATTTGACCTTGATCCGTCCTGTCAGTAGTGATGCAAATGGAAAATTTTCCAGAAAATATTCCGGAAAAGTTTCCACTGGAAAATTTTGAAATTTATTTTTCGGTGATTGACGTTTTTTCCTTTGTTTTGGAGACTTATTTTAGTCGTTTGAAAAGACTGTGTAATATTCAAAGACCGAAAACTTCTCTATCATCCCTGTATGTCAACTTTTGTAACCAACTGCACCTTTTCCAAATGAATTTCAGATCTTTCCAAATGAATTTCAGACATTAGATGGATTTCAGATTTCTCTAGCTGAATTTCAGATATCTGTTAGAAGCACAGATGAAAAGATCTTAAATTCAATTGGAGATTCATCTGGATCATATCTGAAATTCATTTGGGCAGATCTGAAATCGAATTTGAACTAATCATCTGAACTAGAAATGGAAGATGTGTATCCTCAGCAAAGATGTCGGACAATAGGCCAGAAGTTAAAGGCTATCATAGATATTCTTTTACTCATCACAAATATCTTTAGTTACCAAATATCTAACGAGTTTACAGTCTTCATGTCTTCCAAAATGGTCGCTCATGAATTCTGCGTGGACTTGCTTACACTTCACTTGTTCATCAACACATGAAGAATTTCTTTCACTGATCCACGCTGCATAATAAAGCTTAACTTTCAAGCTAATAAGTAAACTCCAAAATGAAGTACATTATTTTTGATCCAGATCTTTCACAGTGCATGAAATTGTACCGTTATTGTAAAGCAAGATTCGATCACGTTATCCAAAACGGTGTCTGTGTGATAATTAAAAATGCTAACAAAATGGCACAAATAGACACTGTGGCAAAGGAATGTTCAAAAATCCGCGGACGGAACTCGCATGGCTACGATCGAATAATGATCGAATAACGATCGAAATAATGATGAAATTAAGAGTTTTAGACCCAATTTATTGGTACTAGCTGCCTCGGCAGTCAGTGGAAGCGCTCAAATTATAAGGCAGCTATCAAAAAAATCAAAACTTTCAAAATTTTCCAATTTTTCCAAAATTTTCCAATTTTTTCCATAATTTACCACGGAAAATTTTCATCACTACCTGTCAGTAGGAGTATGTGGCAAAATCATAGAGTAAGGTAAAATCCAAAACTTTAATGTTCTTTGAAGATGGTGTAGAGAGACAGGTCACAGAAGGTCAACAAACAGTGAACATTGTCAAAAAATCAGTTTTTAAGAAGATTCTGTATCTGGTAGTGATGCAAATGGAAAATTTTGAAATTTATTTTTCGGTGATTGACGTTTTTCCTTTGTTTTGGAGACTTACTATAGTCGTTTGAAAAGACTGTGTAATATTCAAAGTCAGAAAACTTCTCTATCATCCCTGTATGTTAACTTTTGTAACCAACTGCACCTTTTCCGTGTCTATGTCAGATCTTTCCAAATGAATTTCAGACATTAGATGGATTTCAGATTTCTCTAGCTGAATTTCAGATATCGTTCACAAGCTCAACTTGGAAAAGATATTTAATTCAACTGGAGATCTCTCCAATTCATTTGGATCATATCTGAAATTCATTTGGGCAGATCTGAAATCGATTTGGAACTGTGAACCATCTGAACTAGAAATGGAGGATGTGTATCCTCAACGAAGATATCGGACAATGCGCCAGAAGTTTGAAACTATCATAGATATCAAGATATCTAGACATTCTTTTACTCATCACAGATATCTTTAGTTTCCAAATATCTCACGAGTTTACAGTCTTTATATCTTCCAATATGGTCGCTTATGTGCAATGCTGCGTGAACTGTGTGCTTATACTTCACATGTTCATCAACACATGGAGAATTTACATCACTATGATCAACGCTGCAAAAGCTTAACTTTCAAGCTAACAATTAGCAAATTCCAAAATGAAGTACATTATTTTTGCTCCAGATCTTTCTCATTGCATGAAGTTATACCCCTATTGTAAAGCAAGATTCACGTTATCCCAAACGGCCGTGATAATTAAAAATGCTAACAATTTAGTACAAGCCACTGATGGCAAAGGAATGTTAAAAATCCGCGGACGGAAATCGTATCGCTACGATCGCTTTAATCGAAATAATAGTGAAATCAAGAGTTTAGACCCAATTTATTGGTACGCAGCTGCCTCGGCAGTGGAAGCTCTCAAATTATAGGGTCCATCAAAAAAATCAAAAATTTCAAAATTTTCCAAAATTTTCCATAATTTTCCACGGGAAATTTTGTTTCAAAATTTTCCGGAAAATTTTCATCACTAGTATCTGGTGATCTAATTAATGTTTTATCAGAGTAGGTGCACGCAGGTAAAGTTTCCACTCAAAAGTGGACCATTTGATGAACATTTTTATGTCAAATGGTTCAATTGTTGCGGAGATTCATTGCTTTCCTGAGTCTGGAAAAATATTTTGATCACTTTTTAAAAAAGATAATTTTTAAGCAAATTTATTGTTTTTAGTTTACATAGAAACGATTTGGTGCTTGAGACTTTGTAAGTACCGGTAATGTGAAACTCATTAGATGTGTCAAATATAGAATGAAAATTTATTGATCAGAAGCTTACAATCAAAAGAAATGAAGTTGATTATGCCGAAATTTCAATGCAGCATTTAGAAAAAGCCCTTTAAAAAATTGAAGACATTCTCTGGTTCTTGGCTTGATTTTCGAATTTGCTAATTTGACAAAATGGTTTTATCACAGTTTTCTCCAATAGGCTGTGGAATTGTTCTGATGATTTAATGCTAATTATTGTAGCTGAAAGTATAGCCTCATTTATAGCTAGAATCACACATCCAAATGAAGTGAAAGGTGTCGTCCGTCTCATGGAGTAAGTATATACAGTGTATAGAGTAGTGTTGACCATAGAGTATATCCCTACTCTATGGTGTCGACTAAAAAGGTGTCTGCATGCAGTGAAAGGATCAGTTTTGTACGGAGATTACGCTCCTGTAGTCCAAAAAATCATTTCAGTAATTTTTAAAATGCGAAAGTCTTTGCAAATTTATATACTACCCACATGAAGTTACTTTATCAATAGTATGAAACCAGTTGGATATCAAAAGGAATGAATATTTGCTAACAAACACGTTATTAATCAAGCGGAAATTAAGCTGATGATCTAGGAAATTTCATGAACTGCATTATAATGCAGTCCCTGCAAGTCTTCAACGAAAAGTTGAGAGCCTCTTGGCTGAGATGTCTTTAATTCAATTTTCGGAAGCTTGATTTTATGATTCATACTTGGCGTCATTTCTTGAATCTGAGTGGTAATAGTAATGTGGACCCATTTCCATCTTTTTAAGTTGATTATGATCAGTTTCTATGATTATGATGCCTTGTTCTTTCAGTGACGTGATGTCATCACGCTTAAGAAAATAATCTTATTTTAATTATAGCTGAGCTTTCAGAATTGGCAACCCATCGAATTGTTTATTTAAAAAATTGCATCACCTCTCCAAGTTGTCATGACATGGAGGATTTGTGGAGGAACAGCCTACTATTCTGCATTCTGTATTGCTATCATGATCAGTCAAATTCGTGTACATTTCTGCAAAAGTGTAACAATTTTCAGATCTCACAGGTGGTGCCTGGTCTCGACTCATGTTCATTGAATGAAATCGAAGCTGTGTGCACACTGGGGATCATAGAGTAGAGTATCCCTACTCTATGCTGGGGATCTAATAAATGCTAGGCTGCCACTCTACCTAATATAGCCTACCTACTCTATGGCCTGTCTGCATTCCTTCCTACCCTTTTAATTTCATTTTCGATCATCCTCTCTCTCCTTCAAAACTCAACGATTTTTCTTTAATAGGTTCAAAATTCACAGGTTTAATTTTTGTGATGGAAAGCTCACTCATCTCACTCTCACTCTCTCTCTCTCTCTCTCTCTCTCTCTCTCTCTCTCTCTCTCTTCAACTATTCTTTTCTTCCTGTTCTCATTGTCTTCATTAACCTCCCCTCGATCCCTACTTTCTTCTCTTTTCTTTTTCTCTTTCTCTGTTGTTTTCATCTTCAATTCTCTCTCTCTTTCTCTTTCTCGTGCACTTCTCATCGTATCATCATTTCCTCCATATCTCTCCTCCATAATCAATATCTCCGTACGGCTCTCTATCCCTTACCTTAATTAGGTGTGATTTGATAATTTACCAAATTAAGGCTTTATTTTTTATCTGAATTGCGAATCCTTTGCGCGTATAAGCTAATATGTGATCTTTGTCTTTGATTCTGATGTTTTGCTCTTTCAGTGTCAGGTAGTTAGCGACATGATCAAGCGTAGGAATATGGCTACTCTTATTAGTACGGCTGAGTCTTAATACTCACTTTCACTGAAGTAACCTCTTGGGACACGATGACGTGCGATGCACGTCATACGGGCACTTGCGGAAGTGTTCGAGTAACAGCTGGCAACACTGCCTCAATTACCCATGACTGCAAGTCATCGTTGTTTTTTTGTCCCATCGTTCACTCAGCCTCTGGGGAGCTGCAGCATGCCTATGAGTGAATGATCGTCATAGGTAATTGGTGCAGTGTAGCAGAATTGGCTTCGGTGTTCAAAACTCTAATTTTAAAAAACATTTTACTTCTCCAATGTGTGACTCTAGGATTGAAATAATTCGTTCCTCTATTTTGCTATCATGGTCATTCAATTTCCGTGTTCATTTCTCTAAAACAGTGAGAAATTGCAAACCACACATGTGGTAACACGTTGCAGTGTAAGAGTTCATACAATAAAATCAAACCTGCATTTACATTGGCGATTTGATTCATCCTGAGCACATACCTATCATGCGATCATTTTTAAAAAAGTTAAATTTTTGAAAATTATGAATCACCATTCTATTAAGCGCTTACTTATATTATGCTTGCGAAGAAAATGACATTTCAAAGACTCATGATTTCATGATTTTGCGAAATTTCAGTGATGTCTTTTTCAATTTGATCATATCAAACAGAAGATAGCGTTATAAGAGATTTGACCACATTTTCATATTTTCTGGGTAATTTCTGTTTGAATGGTGTTAAAATGGTTATTCAATATCTGAGATACGAATCTCGTTTAAAGAAGAGTTAAGTGATCCAGAAGTTTAGCTCAATTGAATATAACGTTTTGCGTCCATCTTAAATTTCACCCTTGTACAAGAAGGACATTGAAAATACGATTCCTCTGTGTAGATATTCGAGTTCCGGACCAAAGTTCCTGACACTGCTTAGTTAAAATCACAACACGATTTCGTCATTAATTATCGTCCATCAGATCGTCCATCATAACACATTTCGTGATTTTCTGATGATAGCGAAGCACTAAAATTTCAAACAAATCAGAAAATCTTTTCAGTGATAGTAAATGAAAATATTTTCTTGAAATCAATTCATAAGGTGCGTCCAATGAATGATTTTAAAATCTTAAAAATACATCGAAAAATATTATCCTTCAATAATTATGTGCCTATTTAGGTAAGAATGAATTCCTGAGTGACTTGTAGAGCTTGCAGGCACAAAAAATTTAATTACATTTACGAATGATATATCGGATTATTTAGGATTTAGGATTAAATAAATTAACATAAATCATGTTGGGATTCCGTAAAATAATAAAAGTTTTCAATAGATTCATGCCGTTTATTACTCGATATAATAACTGTATCATACTCCATTGATTCATGATGATATAGTAACCATTTAATTACATATACACCATTGACTGTCCTCTCCTTCCAGTGTTTTCAATATTTAATGACCATTTATCATTATTCTATCAATTGTAAATATTATTTTGTATCACCGCATCATCGCACCTTATATCATCTCGTTTTTCACTTTTCATTGTATCATTCATCTTTTCACTGTACATTGCATTGGAAAAATATACGTTCTGATATTCTGATATTCTGAAGACAGCTGTGCATTTGTTAATATCAGTTGCCTAAATTGCTAGTTTTCCTTCAAGCTCTAATTAAGCTACTTGTCGAAATTGTACAATTGCTGGCGCAGAACTTGTTTGTTTTATCACTCAAAACTTCTCAATTTTTCGTCATTTCGCATATTATTAGATTTAATCAAAATTGTAAAAGAAAATTTCATACTGCAAAAACATTGAAATTGATTTTAGATGCTAATTTTAACGGATACTTGCTTATCTTTCACTGTGCATTTACAGCTTGTAGAGCTGTTGCATTACTGTAGGCCTAGATAGCAATTATTTACAGTATCTCCTTTTGTCCCCTTGACTATAGAGTTGTGCAATGGATATTCGAAACCTCCCTCATCTTATTCATAAATGTGCGAAATGCCGTTTGTGTCATTCATAAGGTCATTCCTGGAAACGCAGCTCTGCAAATGTTTCTTGAATGTACTGTTGTGAAGAAGTGCGGTGGGGAAACGGTGCCTTTGAGTAAATGAAATGTTTCGTTTGGTGATTTAAAAAAGCAACACAGTAAGATTAGAGTAAATAAGATCCAACTGCAATCGAATGTGGTTGATATCAATCACAAACTTTCAACAAAGTTAAATGAGAGTTACTGTCAATGATATTTGTTCACTGCAATTAAATCCAGCAACAGTCACTTCATTCATTTTCTCGAAAATGCCGCTACTGACAGTTACGCAAAACAAGTGAGGCTTCATGAGGCCATCGAAAAGCTGCTGAAGGCTTAAGTGAAGAGATCGTGAATTGTATCATCCCATAATTGCAAAATATCAAATAGATAAGCTGAACAATCACAAAAGAGGAAGACTGACATCGAAGAACATAATTGTCTCAAAGAACAAGTTGCTGTTCATAGGGCGATCACATGACAACCTCTTACTAAAATAAAATTGCTTTTGCAGAGTGCTAGGTAATGAGGTAATAAGCATAATTACATGAATGTTCAATAGTGACTATCGAATCCATCTAAACACCATCGAAAGACAATTATGAAAACTAGTAGCCCGTTGTCAAAGAATGCGTGATGCTGTCTATGCAAAAAAGCAAAAAAAATAAAAACCTTGTAGTCCATGTCCTTCAACGAGACTGTTTTGCTTGCACAAAGAAATAATTCTGATACTATCGATACGATTCGTGACCGGACTCTTTTCATTGTCGGCGTTCATCGACCAGCATAGAAGAGGAACATTATACTACTGAAAGATGTTTAATAGTAGTTGCATTGGGACCTGTTAAAATTGTGATCGTCATATTAGTAATGGGAGAAAGTAGAACATTTAAAGAAAACCCAAAAGTTAAAAAAAATTGAAGATTTTCTGTCAATCTATAGGAAAGAATGTGATAGATTCGTGTTGTTTTCTAAGCAGACATGATGAGTTCTAGCAGTGAATGACATTATCTGGCGGCACATTAGAAGGTATGTCGAGTAAATCAACATCTACTTGGTGACCAAGTGCGGTGACAAGTACCGAATCAATTATAGATTATAAAGATAAACTTATGAAGTATACGTATTGAGTCATTGAGTGCCAGACACTGTTTTCATTCATCCACATTTACTCCCTAATGCAAATATGACCGGTAATGTTGTGACCACTTCAAGTGGAATGAATGAAATAATTATTTGTCGCTTCATTTTCAAAGCAGAAGAGCCGAATTGATAAACAATTTGAACGATAGCCTTTTGATTACTTTGTTGAGTGCATGTCTATTGGATTGATGAATGAAACGATGGCGTCATTTGTGAAAAGTGATAATCAAAAGAATTTTCTAATAGATTTTCGGTTGCCATTTGAACGTAAGCATATTGAGGGAGTGAATCACTATGATACTGTAGACTGAAAAGTTACAAAGTTTTTGTCTGCAATGCTTACATATCATCGGGTTTTCTGAGGATACCTGAACCAGACTATCCGCAAAAATGTGCATTTGTTGTACACACTTGGACATTTCTTTTAAATGCTCTTTACATTAAGGGTCTTCACCCAGATTAACTCTCAAAAAGCTCACACGACCGCAGCAGTCAACTGATGGAATTAATGATTCCACATGCCGTTGGCACTCTCTCATGGCAAGATCAGGATAAAAAATAGATCATTCGTCTTTCCAGCATTTAGTATTAGTTAAATTGCCTTCCGCCTCCTGGTTGCTTTGATATATCTGAGACTTTTGCATCAACCGCTCCAACATCTTCATAAAAGTGATGTCGTCGCATACCGAATATTTTGCATATATCATCAACATATTTAAGCATAGTAGAGGTATCAAGCACATGTCGCAGTGTTGAGACATACATCTTCTTCTTCTTCTCCGTCCGCGCCTGATTACTGATTATTCCCACTAGGTGGGGTCGGCGGCCCGAATCCTTGCGCGCCAGAAGCTCCTGTCTATAGCATCCACCGGGTCCACACGGTGTCTTCAAATCCTTCTGTATGCAGTTAATCCATCGCTTCCTCGGTCTCCCCCTTTGTCTTTTTCCCAGCACCATTTGTTCCATGGTCGCCTTTACTTTGTCGGTCTTCTCCATCCGCTGGACGTGTCCGTACCGTCTCATTCGGATCTCTCTCACTCTTTCCACATTAGGGGTCACTCCAAGCTCCTTCCTTATCACTTCACTTCTCACTCTGTGCTTTAGAGTTACTCCTTTGATTCTTCTTAGCATTCTCATTTCTGTCCTTTCCTGAAGTTGCTCCTCATTGAAAATCATCATCCAACATTCTGAGCCATATAGAAGTACGGGTCTGATAATCTCCGTGTACACTTTCGTCTTTATCTTCCTTGGCATCTTCTTATCGCACATGGCTCCTGTTAGTTCTCTCCATTTTGTCCACACCGCCCTCACTTTGGCCTTGACTGCTTCTTCGGATCCTCCTTTCTCATTGAGTGTCACACCGAGGTACTTTAAGCTCTCTATTTGCTTTAGTTTCTCACCTTGATTGTCTTTGATATCCGCAAGTGAATCATTCCTGCTGCTGACCATCACCTCCGTCTTGTTTCTGTTGATTTTCAGGCCTTTCTCTTGCATTCCATTTTGCCATCCCAACCATCTCTCTTGCTTCTCTTCCACAGTTCCCAGGGCAGTCCTATTCTATGGTCTTCACTAACTGTATCCATTACTACTGTGAACAGAAAAGGGCTCAGACCTGATCCCTGATGAAGGCCTACGTTGATATTGAAACTATCAATTTTTCCATACTTGGTTCTTACAACACTAGTTGCTCCCCGATAAGTTGGTTCCATTAATTTTGCTAACCTCTCTGGGGTTCTCCTTCTCCTGAGGCACCAGTACACCAACTAGTGGCAACTCTCTTGGCACTCGGGTCGTATACCTTTTCCAAGTCCACAAAGGTGATAAATAAGTCTTTGTTGACCTCCGGATACTTTTCTTGCCGTTGCTGTAGAATGAAGACATCGTCTATAGTGTTCCTTCCCTTTTGGAAACCAAACTGCATGTCATCAATTTTAATCAATTTTCTCAGTCTTTCTTCCAATATCTTCTCCATTACTTTCATTGAATGTTTTAACAGTTTTAACCCTCAAAAAAATTTCCGCACTCTAGAGGGTCTCCTTTCTGTTTGCAGATCGGGACAATCTCGCTTATTTTCCAATCCTCTGGCATCTTCTCTTGTTCCCACACCTTTAGTAAGTCATGCATCATGTCCACACCGTCATCTCCGATTTGTTTGATGAGCTCTATCGACAGACAAGTGCATCCTGTCGCTTTCTTATTTTTCATTTTTTCAATGCTCTTTGTATTTCCATCTTCGTGACCGTTGGGATTGGTTCTTCAACTGCCTGCCACTCTTCAAGTTCTTCTCTTGAGTTTTCTACATTTAGTAGTTCGTCAAATGTGTCTTTCCATCTGTCTTTAATTTTCATTCCATCCGTGATTATCTCTCCACATCGATTTTTTATGGCCGTCACCTCTCCAATGTCTCGTCTCTGTTTTGACCATTGCTTCGTAATCCTGTAGATGATTTTCTCACCTTCCTTCGTGTCTCATGGTATACCAGTCTTTCGAGGCATCTGCCCTAGCTTTAGCAACTGCAGCCTTAGCCTCCTTTTTTGCTTTCTCATACTTCTCTCTCCACGCTTGCCCGCCATGCAGCTTCCACATTTTGAACGTTTTTCTTCTCTTTCAAGACCTCTTGCACATCCTCTCTCCACCACCATGTCTCTTTGTCGATTTCTTTCCCTCCCTTCGTTTCGCCACAGACTTCCTTTGCTGCAGTCAAGATGCTTGTCTTCATTTCTTCCCATCTTTCTTCTACACGCTTGCCAGGGGTTTTCCAAAGTTTCTGATTCACTTTATTGTTGAATTCCCTCACTTTCTCTCCCTTCAAATTCCATATTTTTATCTTATTATCTCTGCACGCTCTCTGTTGACTCTGTCTCTTTCAACTCGTATGACACCACAAAGAAGTCGATGCTGAGTTGCTGCTGCTTCTCCAAGTACATGTATAACTTTGCAGTCCCTTATCGTCTTTAAATCTTCTCTTCCCGTCATCATGAAATCAATCTGGGACGACTTTCCTCCACTTTGGTATGTTATTTTGTGCCTTTCTCTCTTTTTGAAAAAGGTGTTAACTATGGCCAGGTCCAAACTCTCCACACTCTTTCTCCATAATTGTTTCTTTGACCGTATCCCTCTCTTCCATGCACTCTATGGAAACCTCCCGCGTCTTCACCAACATGGCTATTTAAGTCCACACCAATGACGATGATCTCTGTTCCCGACACTCCTTCCACCAGCTGCTTGAAGTTTCTCTAGAATTCTTCCTTGTCCTCCACTCTTGATCCACTTTGAGGTGTATACATGTATGCTGATATTATGCTGTAGAGCTTTCCAGATATTCTCAATCGCAGTCAATCGCAGTTTTATCAATCTATCCGATGGCTTTGTCACTTTAATCACTTTTTCACTTTGTCACTTCTCTCCGCTGTAGTAAATTTTATGACCGTCTCCAAATTCTCTCGCGGTCTTGCCACCCCATTTCGCCTCCTGTACACAAAGACTCTTGATGTGTCTTCTCCTGCATACATCAGCCAACTCTCTTCCCCTACATCGACACGATATTCCAACTCCCAATCCGAATTTCTTCTCTTCTTCTCCTCTCTTCCACTAGCTACTTTAGCTGCGATCGTGGTCCTCGCAGTACCCCTTGTCCACTTCTCTCGTCAGCCGGGTGATGCTGACACGCGTCGCTTGCAGCGGAGGACGCCCTAGAACTAATCGAAGTCCTGGTTTGTGGATTTAGGCATAGTTTGGGGCTTGGGGATAGTGGCCGGATGCCATTCCTGTCGCCACCCACTGTTTTTGGCTGTGGAACCTAGCCTTTGCCTTAAAAGGCAAGACCTGCAAGGCAGCAGGTGGTTTGGTATTGGAGCTTCCTTCTCTTGGAGGGATTGTCTGTCAGGGGTTGGCGGACTGACGGGTTCCCTCTCCCCGGAGCAAAACTGGTTTGAGACGGCGCCAGTCACCCGCCGTTCGCGCTGCTCCCGTTGGTGTTGACCGGCCCTTACCGCGTGGAGGTGGAAGTCAGCAGTTGGTGGATCGAAGCTCTTAGTTGTGAAGGCCACTTGAGACTATTTTACCTTGTCAGGACCGGAAGATCACAAACTGCTCCCCCTCAAATTGTCCATGTTTCGATGGATAAAACTTTTTGAGAACAGGGTTACTACATAATTCGAGTCTCCTTTTACGAAAGGTAGTGCCTATTTTGCATGATTCGAAGACCTTCATACCAAAAATTCAAATTTGTATTTTCATTTTTTTTCATCTTTCATGAATCTATGCATTTTTTGACTCTTCAAAAATTGTTCATTACAACTTTAGTATTTATGCAATCTTTCACTCAAGTATATCTATATGGTGTTATAAGTATAAGATTCCACGTTAATTTTAGTACTATTTAATATCAGTTTGAAATTTGAACGTAAATAATCTGGTGTCATGAATTATTGCATTTTTCTATCTTTACAAATGTCTCGTTCTACTAACTTATTCGCTATAAAAACAAGATCATAATACTTTCCGAATGCCATCATTCGAATGCTAATATGTATTTTGCATTATTCTGTAGGCTTCATATCTAAAATTCACATCAAAACTTCATATTTTCACATTTTACATTTATATGTACATTAGAGATATGAATTTTTTCTAACCCTATATTCCTGTATCATGAATCGATGAACTTTTCATCAAAACTAACAAAAGTATGCTTTATTTTGATTTTATTGAAAAAAATTTCACCCCCAACTAAAAATGAAAATCGTAAAAATTGCATTTTTTAGCAAAAAAAGTGATTTCTGCTAGTTTTTCTTCTAAAATAATTATTTGATTATTTTTCTGATGCTGTTTAGCTAATGAGAAAAACTTAATTTGTCATTAATTAAAGGGTATATACGAAGTACTATTATTTACCTACCGTAATCTGTTATAATCATTACTATCATCTAATTTCATTGATCAAAAATTCGAATATTTCACAATAATCTTATCTGAAAACTCAAAGTAAAAATGACGCTCATTTCATTTTTTTGTTTACAAAATAGAAGCTTTAACTGAACGATCTCCGTCTTTCTGCAAAAGTCATGGATATCTTGAAGGCACTTTATGGCGCGTTCGGCACTTATTGGTTATTGGAATTTCCAGTCTTGAAGGTTCTTGATTCCAAAAGTTTTTAACAGATGTCAAAGCTTTTTTCTGATTCTGCAAACTGTTGTTACATAATGTTTGATACTCAGTTGAATTGTACAAATGGTTAATAAATCAAAGATCAGCCCACATTCTCGAAATAAGGCGGCAAATTTCATACATTGAGGCTCTTCTCTCTGGAAAAAGAATGTCAGCCAGGAGAGCGAAGATTGCCCGGGAGCTCCATCTTGCATTACTTAAATTCCGTGTTCTCTGGAGTGTATTTTAGAAACCTCTTGGTTCTGTCAAATAGTAGATACTCTGGTCAAATGAATAAATATTTCATATCGGCACGCATTTGTCTTATGATATTTTCTTCTAGTTTTAGTGGACCGATCGCCTGGATGATCTGACTCTTGAGACTGTCGATATCTGTTTCCGATTCTTCAAATTCAAATTCGAGGACATTGAATGAATTTTTTTCACCTTTTGGAAGGATGGATTGTAATAGGACTCACAGCCTTCTCCGTCGTGTACCCGATTTTTCCGAATTTGGTGTGGACGTTTATCCTTGCTGCGTAACTAAACACCATTTTCTTTCGTAATATCAAACCTTCAATCATATTTCTTTCGCTTCACACAACCGTCAATAATTTATCAATGTTAAATTCCACAGTTTGAGTAGAAAAAACAAGGAAATTCAGGTTGTATTCCCATAAATGCGACATCTCCATTTGAATTTCACGTAGGCCTATTCGTTCTTTTATTCATCTGATAGATTTGGCAAAGAACAGATAACGACCAACAATTTGGAATTTTAGCAGTATCCTGTTGTTGTTCTGTAGAGATTGTTCTTGTGGATTGTAAAGCAAAATATGTGGCAAGTTTCTTTCTACGCAAATATCAGGCGAAGACAGGTCATTTACACCAAGTTAATAACAATTACGGCTTTTTATTTGTTCTTCCATCAATATTCTTGATATTATCGTAGTTTGAACCTTCACCTATCCCTTCATCTACGAGAATGTATTCATGAATTTGTGATAAGTGCATGATAACTGGTTAAAAATCATCTTAAGTCTTTATGAGCCATTATTATCAAAATTATTATGATAATTGCCGTAAGGGCTTCTTCACCTTGATAATTAAATTCCAAGAAAATTTCTGCATCATCAATTTGAATCGGTTTCCTCATCTTTCTTTTGTCAATGGATAGATAATTAAAAAATGGATAAACACAGACAAAGTTCATAGGTCATGGTTATCAAAATGTCTGAGAGCCTCTACATGGTTCCTGATTTTGATGATTTTCGCATCAAATGATATCTCAAACTCATTGCCTTGTTTTAGCAGTGAATAATTATACATTCCTAAATATTATAAAACTAAGTTAGAGGTAGCAATCTTTGGTAATGAGACATATTTGAAGCTCTGAAAATGAAAATGTAGGCCTATTATCTCTTGTGAAAATCGTTTTAGAAATTTGAGGTTGGGGGTGAACTTTTTTGCAATAACTAAAAAAACACATTTTGATCAGTTTTAAACAAAAACTCATCGAGCTGTAATACAGGAAATCTAAATTTCGAAAAAAGTCAAAAAGTCATATCCATAATGTACATGTACTCATTTTGGGAGATAAGATGGATGTGTATGTCAACAATCTTGAATTGCACATGCATAACATCATGTGAACATGATACAGAAACATTGTGTCAATAATCAATGCCATTCTAAATGAAAACCATCAATTTTCTAAAAAGTACTTTAAAAAATGACCTCACAGTAAGTCAATTTTGGCCAAATTTTTACTGAAAGTTTAACATACATACGAACTAAAAGTCACAGAAAATTGAACTTTTATCTGACTTATTTTAGGAGACATAAAAAGAAGTTGATAAGGCCTCCCCGGTCCTGGTAGGGTTAAATGGGAAGTGAGTCTCAGTTCGCATCCCCGTCTCGGCCAAATCCAACCCTCTTTGGGACTACAGCTAATGCCCCAAGGGCATGTATGTTGAGACATGCATGTGCCCCAAGGTATGTTGAGACATGCATGTGCATACCAAATAAGTATGGACCCAACATTGAGCCTTGTGGTGCGCCTCCTGTGATGAGTCGAAGATCGCTATAGCATCCGTTCAAGTGTGCTTTATGATGTCAATTAAAAAGATAGCTTTCAACAAAAGTATAAAGCCTTTTGATGAATTCCTTTGACTAGTCTTGCACAATACCATACTAGGATTTACTTTGTCATGGGCTACAGACAAATCAAAGCTGAGAACAACGACTGCGCTCATATGTTAAGATGGTCTGCGTGCCTTGCCAAAGTGGCATGAGCACAGCCACATCATGACTTGTTGATGAATTCCTCCTCGCTCCAAGCTACATGTAACTCACGCCCAACTCAGTCAACCGAGGTCTCAGAATTCTCAAGACAATCCATTCCAGCAATTTTGCAGGAACAGATAATAGGCTGATTGGTCGCAAACCGTCACTGATGTCATTTGGGAATTTTGAAACTGGAGAAAAATCAGCGAGTTAAACAAAGTAGGGATCTTTCTTTGTCGAAGACTTTCAAACATCAAATGAAAGATCAGATCTAAAAAAGTAATGGCCGATTTTTCGCACAAAAGAGTTGTACCACAGTCACTTTCAGTTGATTTGAAAGGTAGGTGAGACAACTTCTGCCAAACATGCACAACAGGAAAAGACAGAAAGCAGTCATTCTCTTCCGCATCATCGCTTATAAAGTAATTGGATGCTGCATTCATTACATTACACAACTCATCATAAATAGAATTTAGTACTTGGTGTGGAGAAGAAGCGTCCCTTAACCGACAAATTAACCATTTCTGTCGCTCACCCCTTTCTATGTTAACAAAAGACCACAAACCACCTTTGACTCATTATGATTTTATTTGAAAATTTGATGTTTTCGCTTTAATTACTTATTCCTTTATCCTCACATTCAAAAGATTGCACCGCTCCCAATGTCGAGACAGAAAAACATTCCAGCGCTTATCAATCAATCAATACATTGATCGATGGAGTCATCCCGGGAGTATGCAATTTCTTGTCATCACCTCAGTCTGGGGAATTGAACTCATTTGCTGCAGCAAGCAGTCATAAATGATCGAATACGTACTAAAATTGAAGGTAAAGGTAGTACCTGAAGGTGAACCTGTAATAGAGAAAGCCACTAGCGATGAGGAGTTGAAAAAGAGGTCACCCTGTAAAATTTGAAAGCCACCCGTAAAGAAGGCCATCTCCTAAGGAGGAGGAAGATAGACCGCCGCCCTCTACCTGAACGCCTACATACTCAATCCAATAGAGTTTTTCTCTCTGCTAGCCTACATACAGCTTATAAAGAAGAAAAAATTCATCCTCTGGGGGTCCAGAGATGCTTTGCCCTCCTTATCAGCTTTGCCGTAACTGTGTGTTTTCTGTGGGAGCTATATTTAGAAGAAAACGGTATTATATGTATAGTCAATTCTCGCGCGCGCTAAATGAAAGGAGTGGCTAAAATACTCTCAATCTCCTCCTCTGAGTAATAAACAACAGATTACCTCTATCGACTACAGCTGATGAGAGTTGATGAATCAAAGGTTGCAACTAATTGTATCGAATCCCATCATCGTTAGATCCGGTCCAATAAGATTCAAAAAGTTCGTCCCACAGGATTTTATGTGATACTGCATTAGTCATCAAAACTTTTTCATCTGATAAGATAATAGATACATGACTAGGGAGCTCAAGGAAGTGATGCGAAGGATTTGGCGAAACTTTCGATGAGACAATATTGCGAACGTTTTTTTGATGATTCTCACTTCGATTTTTGCGATTCGCCCCTGATTCAATTGCAAGCTCTCCGATTCGATTCGAATTCAAGCTCCGTTGGTTGGGGTTGGTTTTGCGTCGCCTAAACCTCGTTTGGTTTGGGTTTCGCCAGAGACAACAACAGCTTGATAAATTAAACTGATTTTAACAGTCGGAAAATTGGAGTCTTTTGAAAAAACTCGAAAAAACTAAGACAGCATTACATCAGAAAATCAGACGAGACGTACTCTACTTAGAAAGCTCCAACAGTCCGCAGAAATAGTCAAGGGAATGGTCATTGAAGCTCTGTCAGACGTCCGTTCATGAGAAGCTGAGTTCATACCATTGAGACTCTCATGGAATGCAGTGCCGATTGTATCATTGAATTGAAAATTGAACTATTGATCTACAAGCGTATTGGAAGACAATATTGCAGAAACGTTCAAAAAACCTCAAACTCCACATCAAAACACGAACAAACTTCAATCGCGAACTGACGTTCTTAAACATTGAGGAAGATCCTTGACTTTTCCACTCTTCAGGCTGTTCTCTCAAAAACAACAAAAACAAAACACATCAAAAAATCAAAAAACTCAAACTGTAATCCGCAGAGGTAATCATAAAAGCACCAAAAGCACTCTGGTACCACAAGGACCCCCCAATTCAAAGCAAAAGCAGGCAAAATACCCCCCTGGATGGAGCATGGTAAGGGTGAGATACGTATACACACTATGGTAAACACACGGAAATACCAACCGGGTTGGTGTATTGGGGAGTGATAGTGAGTGGATGTATAGCAGAAGAATGATTGATTGCAGAGAAAGGATTGGTTGATCGTTTTACCATCGCCTGGACGGTCAGAAGACAGACCCCAAAATTGATTGTTTTCATTGTTTTAAGAATTCCGACGATGTCGAATGCATCTCTCCATCTCGCCGAAAAGCCCCGAATTGAAGCAATGTTCGACTGATTCGAGCAATGAGATGTGATGACGAAAATGATGACGATGATGACAACTCGATGAACTCGTTGAAAAAGGAGTGTAACGAGTAGTGAAAATTTAAATTTTAAATTCACAATCACAATTAATAATATTGTTTAGTGTTCATTTTTTATTTCAAATTTGTTCTTTTTTTTTTATAAAATAGATTTCATCAGAGTATTTAAGCTGACTTTTACACAGTGTTTTTCACGTATAAATGAGTACCTACATGTGTATGAGGCTCTTCACTCAACTCAATGGGGCAACGGTTTGAAATGAAATGAAATTGATATAAAATTATAATATTCAAATTTATAGATATAATAAAAAAACGAAAAAATTGAAATAAAAAAGAATAGGCCACCCTGTAATTGAAGGCCACCTGTAATAGAAGGCCACCTTACCATGGAGGTTGAAAAATAGAAGGCCATGGCCTTCAATTACAGGTTTTACGGTAATTATCTTCAATATCATCTTCAGAGTAAAGTCTTCTAGGATTATTCAAGAGGAATTGTCGATCGAACTCAATTATGTGGGTTTACATTATCATTGTGTACAAAGTATGACGATGACAATGACTCTCAATGTGTAGCTCCATTGAAGATGCGTAAGCAGACTTATTGTCCAAAAATCTTTCCATAAAATCTATCAAAGTTGCCATAAATCTATCAGACTTTACACATATGCATCAAAGTGGTTGCTACTATTTTGATATACATGTAGCCTACATCAGATTTAAAAATTTTTCTCCTTTTCAGGATCAATGATGAATATTATAGATCACAAGACTTCATGCATCTAGTAGAATACACAACCAATTCTAAATTATGGTGGAACGATTACCTGGTAGAACAGTATCCTAGATAGGTTCCGTTACATATACAAGCATCTCATGCTCATCAGTATCCTATATAGGTTCCAAAAGTTCATTAAGGAAATAATGTCTATGATGGCGAAAAGGCACAAAATCTAAAACATGAGTTAAGGATCATGAAAATGAGGATTATTGTCATTGCTTCATAATCTGAACATTTCTTATAATGTGCAAATGAATTATTTTAGCATAACACTTAAATGATTTGAATAAATGGAGAAACATATTTTCAGCATGCGCATGGTACGAGTATGATCAATGCTAATTTTCGTGTATACGTGTACATATAGATGCCTCAATGCTCAAGGCGCAGATGGAGAAAACAATGTCAGTTGATGCAGCTGATATAATAACTAGCAATAAATTCAGTATGCATGGCGTAAAGCCCAAGTATGAATACATCTTATAAATCTACGAAAAAATCAGTAGCAGTTTTTTATGTGCATACACGCACTTAAGAATTAAATTTTATAATGTTGTAATGACTATTGCGAATCGCAAAATATAATTTCATAAGCTATAAATCATATAATATAAAGCCACTTGCAGTGACACGTTCAAAGGCAAGATAATGAACAAAGAAATTCTTGAAAACTATCATCCATTATCAAAAGAATATTTAATTTAGCTGAACATTTTGCCAATATATTTTACTCTTCCTCTCATGTATTCAAATGACTCCATGAAGTATTTTATCGCCAAATTTAGTCCAAATTCAGCTTCTTCAAAACACAAAATTTTATCCGGAACTGAAATCAAAAGTAAATGTACGCGTAGGCTACGTGTCAAAGCTGCATGGGGGTTTCCACAGTGACTTTACATTGTAGCAGTTATATGTATTGTTTAATTTGCAAGAAATATACAGGCCTATTTCTTTGTCTTGATTAGTGATGCTCAGGTCATTTCACTACTGAAAATGATATCGGACTTATTTCTTTTACAGATATGTATTATAATAAGATACTTCAATTAAACTCAAGTACATTATTTTCTTACCTGCAAACAAACGCACGCTTTTTAACCATCACCAAATATGTTTGATATTTTCCGTATTCTTCGAAATGAGAATATCGCTGTCGTCGATAGATGGCTTATCATAACCTAACATTCACGAGACACGATGGCGCCTGTCTGACTGTTTGAATGAAACTGATCCTAGTAAGTATGCGCATCTACACATGCAACAAACACCGCTCATAGAGCTGCCTGTTTAATCCACTGGTCAATAGACGATATTTCTAAATTGAAATGTATAATTACTGGCATGCGCAAAGTTCATCAATCATGATAACAAGAGTGGTTCATGTTCTACTGTTAAGTATGAGAGGACATTAAAAAACTCAGGTTGATTACATCAACACAATCAGAATACATAAATTTGCGTGCAATTATGAAATCAAGTGCTGATGCAAAGATTCTTTAAACCGAAAGTTGACTGAAATTTGGATCCTGCCTAAGATTTGGATTGGCGCCTAAGAATCCTACTTAGATTCTTGCAACCTATATAGAAGAGATAGATAAATATTCTTTCAGCAAAAGGGCCTTCATTTGAATTCATAACTTAAAGTAGGAAGTTTGAAGTAACAGTGTTATTTTTAAAGCCAATTTTCGTTTTTTCAAGCCAGCATATCAGAACGACTAAGCGTCGCTATCATCAGGGCACACACACCCGCCCTTACCCGTACATATAAACATGTACAGTACACGCATCTATACATTGAAATATGACAAGTCATAACGCGATAACTATGATATTCGAGACAAAATTTAGCTTTCATGAGAGAAATGATACCCAATTTATACTTCAGTCAGCTGTAGTGGTCATCATTAGTTCGCTACTTTCTAATTCATTTCATTTATTGACAATACAATTTCTAACTTCATGCTTATTTGTCATTTATTGACCAGAACAAAAAAATCAAAATGCATTGGTAACTCATTAAAGTACCTTTTGCTGAACACCTTGCAGCAAGAATTCCTAATCGTCGATACGACGATGCTCCAACAACTTGAAGAAAATAGAAGAAAAATCTGAACTACAAGGGATCGATCTTCTTTACCTACAAACCAGGGACTCCGACTCCGGGTGGCCAGTACATAAAGCCTAGTTTTTTAAAAAAAATCTGGCAACCTACATCATAGATCATTACAGGCTTACCTGAACCTATCTTCAGTGATCATTCCTGTATCAATTATCAATCATTTTCGATGAAAATTTATCAAATGTCGCTTCAAGTTGGATGCATACGACTGAGCTCCTCCAATCTTATTGATGTGTGCTTCACACGGTTTTTTTCCAGTCTCTACCAAGCAGGAAAATCCCTCATCCTTCTCCAAAAAATATAAGTACACTTTCGATTTTAATATGCGCTTTGGAGGAGCCATCATACAATATTAATGACTGGGTAAGAGGTAATGTTCTCAAACAAACAGGTATTTCATTTCTGTCTCTGACGTGACCTTTGGTGCGTAAGTGTGATCGAGGCTAGGAAGTTTTTTTGTCTTCTCTATTAAATCACCGAGTGAAAAGACAATCCTTTTCACTATCACGGTTCATTCCCTCAACTATTACAAGCTTTGCATGCTCTGCTGTCTCTGTACTTTTGTTTGACGGAGAAAGCTGACACCAAGACAGCCATATGTACGAAGATAAATAATTTGTTTGTATTATACTTCGGGTCTAGTTATAGGCCGGAGTTCCGCATCCCTGCTACAAACTGTCATCTTATATCCTTGGCAAGTTCTGCTATTTAGTTGATGGATTTCGTCGGGAGGTTCATAATATGAGAAAAACAGTAAGTTGTCGTTAGTCTCTCCCCAATACTTTTTTCCAATATGCGAGTGTTTTGAATAAAAAGGCAGATATTATGCGCCAGACGTTTCGCGCACCAGCCGCTTTCTCAATGGCAAAAATCTATTAAAATTTTTTCTGCTATTAAAGTAATCATAGAAATTGATAACGATAAAGCCTGTCAAATGGAACTAAAGGTTCATGCAATGCACAATCAATAGTGGTATGGAAATCGCACGCATTTTCACTTAGAAACTCTTGTCAACGGCTGCATCATTGGGTTAGAATCAGTCACATGTGCAATTCCAAGCTCGCCATTGGTTCTTCATGCCCCAACTTTGCTCCTTCGGATGTACCGCGACCTTGAGTCAATTTCTATTCTAGTAATCTTCATATAAATAATCTATTTCCATGAAAGTAATCGAGCGCATAATCGCAGATAAATTAGTGAAATACGGTACTTTATGCACAGTAATGTCATCACTGATCATCAGTACGGATTTCTAACAAAGAGCTCTTCAACCACAGAAATTCTTGCATCTTTGTTTGATTGGATGTCGTCAGTGTGTGACAAGCAAATTGATGATTGTGTCTAAATAGATATTGCAAAAGCCTTCGATCCTGTTATTCACCGCAAGCTACCTCTATGATAAAAAGCATACGGAATAAAATGCGAGTTACTGAATTGGATCACGTCCCTTCTTACAAGCAGGTTTCAATCTGTTCTCATAAATAAATCAGCTTATTATTTAACTAAAGCAACATCGGTTCAGAGTGGAGTGCCACAAGGTACTGTTCTTGGTCAGTTACTATTTATCACTTGCTTAAATGTTTAAAAAATGCTTTGACGAAGGAACAACTACTAAATTATTTGCAGATGATTGCAAAATGTACCATGCCCGCAATTACACCATCAGTGTCCCTTCATCTCTTAGAGGTCTCCATTATTTTGAGAAATGGCAACTGGAGATTGTATCAAGCAAATTTTGTATGTCTTCGGTTGGCAGAGTGTATGATGGTAACATGCGCTACAATTTAGTTTAAGTGATGCTTCTCTAGAAAATGTTAATTGTGCAACTGGTTTGGGCATTCTACAAATTCTGTATTCTTGTACATGTAATTTCAGCTGCATTCTTGTACATGTAATTTCAGAAGACATGAAATTTAGTTCAAATTTAGTAGTAAATTTTCGTCAAAAGTCTGCTCTTGTGCTTATGTCATTTTGAAAGGGTTCATGTCTATCAATTAAAGCTATTTGATTCATGTGTATAAAGTATTTGTAATACCAATAATAAAATATAACTGTCAATTTTTCGGTCCAATTCTACAACGTGATGTTGATTCCATCGAAAGATTCCAACGACGTTTCACTCGGCAAGGTTGTATGCGTTGTGTTGCAAATTTTCTTACGTAAACTAGGATCAATGTTTGAATTTATTAGGTCTTCATTATCCTTCTAAAGTCAAAAAATGTTGGCCTTGCATATTTTTTTCTAAGCGCATTCCAACATAATTGAAGCTGATTTTTGGAAATGTTTTACGTTACTTCGAACCCTGTGCTCTTGCCAACAATCCGTGCCAAGTTTTACCAAAATTCCTTCCACACACAAAAACTGCGTAATTATTTTTATATCGTGTTTTTCCTTTTTATGAGCTTGAAGCCTGCTAAATTTGTTTATGCACCATCTTTCCAGCATTTTAAAGCAATACTGAATTCGGAAATTTTCCATTAGTCACACTTGATAAATGTACTATTTTTTTCTTTACGCAATCCTGTAAGCGACTGTGTCAAAGATATCGCATTCCTTCATAACGATAGCAATTGAAAGTTAGAATTAGAAATAGAATTCCTCCAAAAGTGCAGCAATCTTGGGCAGCAATAATTGAGCGTTGAGTCTATGACAAACCGACAAACCAATTTAGTCCGGCAGCCAGAACCCGTTTCTGCAGGGAACGAGGCCGAAAATGAGACTTTCACAGAATGATGTGCACCCCATGTGAACTACGAATCTGCGCATCTACCAAGCTCTAGTTAGTTCCTCTTCTTGTCAAACACGATCAAAGAAAAACGCATGTAAATCTAATATGACATGATTGCAGTTTCTGACAAAAATGAAGATTTCTATTTTTTCTCTTATTAACTGAAAAGTACTAAGTCAGGAGCCACAATTTTTGACATTGAATGTCTTCAGTCATTTCTTACCATGTTCTTGAGCATTTATCTAGGAAGCTTGACATACTCAGATTTAGCAAGACTCTTCCTGTCGGCAAACACCAGCATGTTGGCCCACTTTATCCACATTGAACTACATTCTCGCATGCATCGCCAGTCATGATAATATCGCATGCACTTAATAGGAAATGACCTGAAGACATATCATGCTGAAAATTATGGCTCTAGTACTTTTCAGGTGAAAAGAGAAAACATAGAAAATTTGATAATTGCCAAAAACTTCAATCTGTTTTCAATTCGATCAACATGCGCTTTTCTTTGATCCTGTCTGACGAGAAGATGAACCTGGTGGAACTCGGCAGACGCGCGGAATCTTAGTTGACATAGGGTGCACATCATTCTGTGAAAATCTCATTTTCGGCTTCGTTCCCTGCAGAAACTCGTTCAGGCTGCCGGAATAATTGGCTTACAAAACACTGTCAGCCGATGATTTAGAGACGCTTTCAGGGATCTTTGGTCAAGCGGTCTTATATCTATGATTCATGCAGGCTAATGTATCGAGGAGATTATGCCAAGTTGTCCGAGAATTGTGGCGGCAATTCGTCTACACCCATTGATTCCTTTGCGTCTGTCTGCGTTACACCAATGTGGCACACCACTCTCGATTAAACTTGCGCCTCGCGCTCGTGTAGTCACTCGTGGTGTAACCCATAATAATCTCTGCAGTCCTGAAGTAGCGATTTGTACGGTCGTGAAATATTGGCTTGCTTTTCCTATTATAATTAGACATCTAGATACATACGTTTTCATGTTTCCTGCACCTTTGAGAAAGCTCAAGTGAAATGAGCTAAAGATGAAGCATTGTGTTAAGATAACACTAGATGAGCTAGCTGTATTTACCGTAAAGTCTTATTCTAGCAGACTTTATCAGATGAAAGTTCGCCCATTCACGACCTAATTGCTCCACAGACTACCAAATAAGGTAACTTGACATTTCTGCTTTAATTTTCATCAAATTGCCTCAAATGGCGTTCATTTGTTTTGACCATGCGTCAAAATTTGAATTTTGAAAAATTGGATTGCAAAATTTGCAAAAATGTATGTTTGTAAGCTGAATTTTGAACTCATGTGGCTTTGGTTAACTTGCTTGATTTTCTTGCTATTTTAGAATTCACTCTATTGCTTGTATTGACTTGCTAGGCATTATCACTTTTTTGTGCATCCATTTTTTAACATGATGATGCCTGTGATTCTCATTTTTGAGGTTTGAGGAAATGTATGATTCTAGTAATGGGCAAAAGACCGTTCCAGGACACCATAAAATTCAAAAAATAGTATCTTTAAAAACGACATAAATTCATGAATTTGAACCCTTTTTCAGGTTATGAAGACCTAAATTCATAAATTTGGGCGTTTTTAAAAATACCCAATTTTCAAATTTTTCAAAATCTCAAATTTGAGAATTACAATTTTCTCGCTTAAATCATGACCGTTCCAGGACACCGAAAAAATCATAAAAGTTAAGAATCTCAAATTCATGAATTTTATCCATCTTTCAGGTTTTTAAAATATATCATGTGACTAAAAATATTTCTTTAAAAATGGAAGAAACAAAAGTGGATGAAACAAAAGTGGAAGAAACCGCAAGAATATATCCTTCGTTATCATATGAACGTAGTTCTACTTTAATGGACATTGAAAAGATAAACATCGAAAAGATGAATAAAGAAAAACAAAAAGCCAGAGTTAGGTATATGAAAGATAAAGAATCTCAATCATTATTAAGATTAGAGCATTATAAAAAATTAAGAAAGAGATGGACTAAAGTTAAGAATGTAACACAAGGAATTGGCATATTCTTAACAATAAGTTTAGGTGCTTTAACAATTGTTATATCTTCAGGTGTTTTAGTAATTCCAGTAGTTGCTACAGCTTTAACAGGTACGGGTGTTTTTGCAACTTCACTTGTTACAATGTTAGATAAATCTTTAATAACTAAGAAACGAAAATCATTAAAAACTAAGCATTTACATATTAAAGAAGTCTATGATAAACTACATTACTACTTTCAAAGAGTATGTGATGATAATGTTATTACGTTAGATGAGATTGAAAAATTTGATCAAATAGCTAATGAAGCAAATCAAATATCATTTCAATTACAGTCAGAAAAAGTTGATGATAAGAATAAACAGGATGGCAAAATTTCTGGTGATGGTAAAATTTCTAATGAAGAAAATGATAAAATTTTTTTAGAAGAGCTAAAAACTTTAAGCGAAAATTTAAGCAAAACTTTATTAAACAAAACTTTATTAAACAAAACTTAAAACGAGAAACCTTTAAACGAAAAGATGTCAGACAACAAAGCAATAAAAAAAAATTTGTTCAGTAAAATGTTTTCGTTGTATTCCAATGTTACCACAAAATTCAAATATTATATTTTAAAAATGGATAAAATTAGAGCTGATAATTTTAAAAGAATAAAACAATTAGAAGAGTTAATAAAACAAAGAAATATTATGAAAGAAAATCATCTTCAACATAGAATGATAAAAACTGGTATTCAATCTGATATGTTTGAAAAAATGCAGCAAACCGAGCAAGTAAAAACTGATTTTGAAAAAACTATGAAACCATTTAAAACTCTTGAAAAAGAACTTACAAATAATGATAAACAAATTGATATAACAGATCCAGAGCACAAAACTATATTAGATGACTATGGATTACCTTAATCAAACATTAATAAGAAATTACCAAAATCTATGCAATTTGAACATTCTATTTCATTTATAGATGGAAAAACAATACCTAGATTTTATCTCGGACAAAAAGAAATATTTCCACAACCTTTTCGAGGTTTAATTTTTTCACCAGATAAATATCCTTTTAATTTAGATAGAAATTTTGTTGATCTTTTAAGAGGAGCAGATTTAAATAATTATGCTGTAGAAGATCTCATAAAATATAAAGCTATGTTAGATAGAGTTGGTGCAGTAAAATCTCTTAGACGTTATAAACAATTAGAAAATTTATTATCAACGGGAGTTAAAGTAGGAAAAGGTTTATCTGAAAAACAGAAAACAGAAAAAACTGTATTTTTACCAGATGATCCACAAGAATTACTAAATAGATTAAATATTTTAATATCGGCAATAAAAGAAGGACATAATTCTAGTTTCAATGAAATTCATGCTATATTAAAAAGATTGTTAGAAAAGAAGATTCTAAATGAAGAGGATTATAAAAGTATAACAAACCGAATGTTCTAGGGCTTCGCCCGTAGCTGAAATATGTTGTTGTTTTTAATTTTTTTATAAAAAATGTTAATTTAAAATTTTAACTAAAAAATGTGTTCAGCAGATTTAGACAAAATTAATAATCATTTAGAAAATCTAACAGAGATTTTGGGTTCATCAAAATTTAGTACGACGTTAAAAATTATAACAACTACTTCATCACACACTTGTAATTTAGAACCCATTCTTCATTTAGAACAAAATAAAAATTATCAAATTGCATTGACTAGTTTCTCCACATTTAACACTATTCAAAAGGTTATCAAAGATGTGAATGATCAATTTAGATATTCTACTGATAAAGGCAAAACATGGAAAATACTAACTTTTCTTCCTGGTTCTTACGAAGTTGAATCAATATCAAATGAAATTAAAAGACATTTAGGTATACCATTTAAAGATAAGAAACAATTACATTTTACAGTTGAACCGGCAGTTAATAAATTTTCTTTTATTTTAGACGAAAATCATCAAGTTGATTTTAATCATGATAGATCATTGTCAAAGCTATTAGGATTTAATAAACAAACCTATAGTCAAGGTTATCATTTAGGTGAGAAGATTCCAAAAATAACTTAAATAAATTCAATTGTTGTACATTGTGACATTATTGAAGGAGGATATATAAATGGTAAATTATCAAACTTAATATTCAGTTTTCCAGCTTTTACTGTACCCATTGGTTATAGATTAAATGTAATTCCACAAACATTAATATATTTCCCTATTACAAGAAAAACTATTAACAACATTAACATTAGAATCACTGATGAAAAAGGACAAGAAATAAATTTTGGAGGTGAAGAGATTATGATAGATCTTTTGGTTCGAGAGGTATAAACTCCCGTTCGAGAGGTATAAACTCCCGTTCGGGAGGTATAAACTCCCACGCAAAGCTAGAGAAGTTTAATTTTCTTCTTCTTTTAAAATAAAAATAATTTTTTTTGTTAAAAAATTAGTGAAGTACTACCATTAAATAAAAAAAAACTTAAATTTAATCATCATCCAAATTTATCTAATAAAGTTTTGTCAGTTATTTGCGGAAGATCAGGTTGTGGTAAAACGTATCCATTGTTTAAAATTTTAACGACTCCAAATTTTTTGGATTATAACAATCTTATAATTTATACAACAACAGCAGAACAACCCGTCTATCAACTTTTAAAATATGGATTTGAAAATAATCTTAAAAAAACCGCAATTGCTTCATTATTCAAAGAATATGAAAAATCTGAAGATGAAGAAGAAATAAGTTCGTGGTGTGAAGAAGCAGCAAAAAATAATCAGTTAGTAGAAACCAATAAAAATAAGCATATAAAGATACAATTAATAGATGATAGTGGTAATATGCAAGATCCTAGTAAACTAGATAAAACAATGAAACATTGTGTAATTTTTGATGATTGTGTTAATGACAGAAATCAGTCAGTTCAGAGAAATTATTTCACAAGAGGTAGACATAATAACTGTAGTGTATTTTATTTAACACAAAGTATGTATTCATTAGACGGAAGTGTTATTAGAAAGAATGCAAATATATTTATACTATTTGAAATAAATGCAAGAAACTTAAGTGATTTGTTAAGAGATTTATGTGTAAGAAATAAAGATGAATTTAAACAATCGTGTAACAATGCTTGGTCAAAAGATTATGGATTTATCACAATTAATATTGATAAAAAAATTCATGATAGAGTTATAGAACATTTGTTTGCCGAGTGATAAAAATATACAAATATAGTGATATAATATTTTATTTTTTTATTTTATATATATATTAAATTTGTCTATCTTAGAAATTAGAAAATTAAATAGGTGAAGTAGTTATTCCATCAGGTAAAATTTTTCTTTTATCATCAAATGGATCTAATGCTAATTTATGTTCTTCTTTTAAATACATTTTATGTTTCTTTGAATTAAGTCTATAATTACATGCTGTTTTTATTTCATTATTAAATAATGCATTTTTATAATCTTGAAATGTTATTTGATTAGCCACTGATGCCTTTCAAATTCCTTTTAATGTTTTATGTGTTTTAATATTATTAGTTGTATCATAACAGTAACATTTAGATTTTAAAAATATAGCTTCTGTTATGAAGTCTTCATTTCCTTCTAATTCATCTTTTACTTTACATAAATCAGAAGGATGAATGATATCTTTTATTTTATCTATTTCTTTAACAAGTGTAGAATTATACGGTATTATTAATTCTAAGAAAACAGAATCGGTATCTGTAAAGTGTAATTTATAGTTTTTGCCATAAGCAGGTGCTAAAAAATCATCTATAAATCTATACATAAATAGTTTAGCTAATTCTAATATAGTGAAACCAATAAAATTAAACTTATCATGTTTTACGCTAATTCGACGTAAATGTACAGCACATAGTTCATCACTAAATCTAGTAGTTCTTTTATATGTAGGTTTCCTTGTTAAATTTTGAAACCTATCTTTATCATAAACTATTTCAATATTTTGTCTATTACGCACATTTTCTAAAGTCTTACCATAAAATGCATTATTCATTAATTTGAAGAACACGTTTCCAAAATCATCTTTATTTCTTTTAGCTATTTTACGTTTTTCAATATTGAACTCTATATAATTTCTTAACCATTTAGATTTTTGATAAAATAGTTTTCGATGTATTTTGGTGAGAATCATTCCATGTTCTAAATACCAATCTAGCATTCTTCCTTCAACAACATACTTTCCTTTATTACTTTGTGTTAACATAAGTTTTTTTGTTGGTCTGTATTTCTTAGGAATTATAGATTTTTGATAATCTGAAAAATCTTCTATATTGGGAATTTTGTTTTCGGGACAGAAAGGAAAATATTTTGTTTTATCTTTTATTTCATCAGGGTATACTAAATCAACTTCATATATATAACCATGGTTATAATTTCCATCATATGTTTTTTGATAATCAAGAATATTACACCATTCCATCTCACCTGTTGGTAATTCTTGTATCATGCAAGAAGAATATAAGCTATTAAAATCATAATATAACAAATAGTTTTCTCTCATGAATTCATCAATTGCATTTTCACGCTCTACTCCTTCTCGTTTCGTTCGAAAAATTTCTAATATTTTTTCTTTTTCTTCTGGAGATAAAGGTTTCATTATTCCATATTCTTGTGGATTTACTTTCTTATTATAACATTTAACATATCTATTACCTAAAACTGATGAAACTCCACCTCTAATTCCAGATTCAAAAAATAATAATTTATCATATGTATTCTCTTTATATTGTTTAAGTTTAACATTTGTATGTTTTAATCCTGCTAACCATGTTAAACCTGGTGTAGAATAACAATAACATGGATCTATTCCGTAATATTCTATGCACATGTCACGAAAGTTTTCAAAAAGATCAGTAAGGATTAATACATCTATCTGAAGATATTTCATTGTATAATCATACATTGTTTTACAATTTAACTCTCTCCAATTCTTTTCAGCTTCTGCATAGTCTTCTTCAGATAATTGTGATTGTTTTAATGTTGATTTAAATTTATTTATTGGAGGAAGTTGTTTTTCTTCCATAATTTTATTCACAGAATTAAAATCAGTCTTCGACTGTGAACCACAGGTTTTATCTCCAGTTATGTACTCATACGGAAATATGCCTTTTAAAGGTTTTAAATTATATTTATTTAATATTTTACATTGTTCAGATTTCAAAGTTTTTCCCATAACATCTAATGAATAAGGAGTAAAAAATCTAAATGCATCTAAAATTCTAATACAACCTAATTGCATTGAAAAATATTCTTCTTCTGTTTTACATAGTACATTTATTTGTTGTTGTTGTAATTTTTCAGATGAAAATAAATCTTTCATTACTAGATGGAAATCATATTTAGAACCATTGTAGAAATATAGAGGAACAAAGTTATATTTAAATTTATTAGCATTAAGATTACAAGAATTATGTGCTGCACCTCTATATAATCCATTTAGATGATCATGATCTTTTACTTTGACGGCAGAGCCGTCGCTTCGCTTCTCAAGATATCTACCTTTGCCATTTTTGTAATTTTTTGTAAATTCTTTTCCACGGTAATAACAATTTGTTTCATTAATAAAATTTAATTTTTCTTTTTCTGTTAATGGTGTCGGAAAATCCGAAATTTATTTGTTAATGACATTCTACGATTCTTTATTTGTGTGTGTGTCTATCGCTTCTCTCTCTCCTCGACTCGCCAATTCCCAATGACTGACTATCGGAAAATCCCATCTGCGCGTTCGCTGCATCGTGACTGCATGCACATGTATCAAGGACGAAGGTGTGAATCAACTTGTATTTCGTCACTCGCTGAATTTTATCTCTTGTCAGTGTAGTATGTGGGCTAACCGCTTGTTAAAATGTTATCATGTGATGTGTGACGTATTGGGAAGGTGACATTTTGACCTTCAAATGTAAAGCAACTTGATTGTCAATGGATTATTCTTCAGATCGCTAATAAACCTCCAACGTACGCTCGCTGTTTTTCATTTCTCTCGCTAATAAACTTACAATTTACGCTCGCTGTATTTTCTCATTGTGAGAACATGGTGCCGCGACCCGGGACCAATTTACATGTATAATATTATTCGCTTCATCGAATTATCGATTATTCTCAGTTATACATTGTTAATTGAGATACTCCGCTAAACGACTACTCGCTGAACGACTAAATGACGGAGGATGGATCTCGAACCGGCTCAAAGATTGAAGAAGACACGAGTTCAACGTACCCAAACTCATCGTCTAGTAACCCGAGGACTCAATCAAATAGAATTA
The DNA here is from genome assembly GCA_907163375.1 of Prostheceraeus crozeri. Classification (NCBI taxonomy): domain Eukaryota; kingdom Metazoa; phylum Platyhelminthes; order Polycladida; family Euryleptidae; genus Prostheceraeus; species Prostheceraeus crozeri. Next base: position 34,604 of record CAJQUW010004330.1, on the reverse strand, counting down.
TTCGACGATTCTGGTTGCAGAACGGAAGCAGACATTACTGAACAAGTAGAGTTGCTCATCACAAAACTGAACTATTACAAGGAATGTCTTGATAAGTACAATCAAGACATAATTGACTGTTTTTGTATTTTGAATTCCGAGGACGAATCAAACTACAGTGATCAAATGATCGACGACGAAGCAGCCAAATCGTCCGACATCGACGACGAAATCACCACGGCGATAACGATGCTGACCTCTCGATTGGAGAAAACCAAACTCGACGGTGGTAAGACAACGAAAACTTTGACTGTGACTGATAATAACTTCATGGGCCCTAAAATGCCCATTGTAAAAATCCCTTATTTTTCGGGTGATATTTTGTCATGGCCCACCTTTTGGGATTGTTTTAGAGCTAATGTACACGAAAACACATACTATTCCAAAGTCACCAAAATGACATACGTACTAGACCATTTGAAGGGTGAGGCTAGTAACGCAGTTAAGAACTTTCAAATTACCGATGTATGCTATGAAGAGGCCATAAGTGTTTTGAAGGAACGTTTTGGTAGGGAACAAGAGGTCAAATTCGCACACATGCTAGAATTATTGAATCTCCAACCCGCTACTAAGGAAACTGAACTCAGAGACGTAGTAGATAAGGTCGAAGGTCATTTGCGATGCCTTAGCGCACTGGATTTTCGAGAAGAAGAAAACTCCGAACTGTTTACATGTCTATTGTTGGCAAAATTACCTACAAAAGTTCGCACTGAGTTGACGAGAATAAAAGGTACTGGTGATTGGAATCTTATCGATTTGCGCAGACTACTTGCAGATGAATTACGCGCATTAGAAAGTTGGAAATTAACTTTTGGAATAAAGGATTCAAATGTCAAAATAAACAAATATTCACCGAATGATCCCTCGCGTCGTTTCACTACGCGTCCGATTTCTACTACTCAAGCTCTTGTCAGTAATGCACGTACTACTCCTAAATGTGCTTTCTGTCGAAGTGAAGAAGCACCACATTTCTCTGATGAATGTAAACGATTCGTTACGGCATCTGAGCGAAAGAATCAGTTGAGAAACGCGTGCTACAAGTGTTTAAAATCAAATCATTTCGCTAAAACATGTATCCGCCAACGCCCGTGTTACCACTGTAAGTCTTTGGACCATCATTCGTCCCTTTGTCATATTAAATATCCTGATTCGAAATCAAATGAAACCACGAGTTCAAATTCGACCGCTCTAGTTGCCTCTGCGAGTGAGTCTTCTGAACACACATCGTCCATATTGCCTCTCGCTAATGTTACAGTTCATACGCCGAGGGCTAACGGTTCACCTTTCAAAACTGTTCTCGATATTGGGAGTGGTCGTTCTTACATAACCGAACGTGCGGCAAATCAGTTGGGTTTAAGGCCAAAGAGTTACGAGTATCTCTCCTATTCATCCTTCGGACGTGAAAAGTCGACTACTAGGAAGGTTCCTATCACAACTTTATCACTGCAATGTTCTGATGATTCTACTATCAATATTAACGCAGTTATCGTACCAATAATTACCACTTCGGTGGTCAAACGAATTGTCGACAAAACAAAAATTCCCCGTACTCAATTCAGTTCATCTGGCTGAGCCTTTGATCAACAAGCCGGAAGCGATTAGTCTCGATCTACTTATTGGTTTGGACCATTACTTTCAAATTGTAGAGCAAGACAGGATCAAACTCACAGATAGATTGGTTTTGATGCTCACACGTTTCGGATGGGTCTTGGCAGGGGCTTTGAATCAAACTTCTGCTTCGCCGTCTGTTTCTTTGTTTTGTCAGCATTCTGATCCTGTTCTACTTTTAATTTTTTTCTTTATTTTCCCTTTCTTTTTTTTTCTGTATCTGACTACCTTTTTCTTTACTTTTTTTTTTTTTTTTTTTTAAATTTTTTTCCCGAATTTTCTTTTATGTTTTTTATAAAAGCTTAATTTCTAATCTCTCTAACTTTGTTCTTCAATTTTTTATTAGTTAACCCCATACCTTTAAATTATTCTTCTACTGAAATGTATTTTGTACTTCTTATTACTTTTTTTTGTAATTTCATTCTACTTTACTTTTATAATTTTTGTTTCTTTTATTTAACTTAGTTAGTTTTTTTTTTGTTTTAATAAATTTCTTTTGTTTTTATTATTTTCGTGTATTTTTGTTCTCTTATATGTTTTTATATTATTTCTAACGACAACAATATAAATTAAATTCTCTTTTCTTTTCACGGTTTGCATTTATTTTTCTGAGTACCATGAAAGTGCTTATAACTATATTGGCTCTTTATGACAAATCACACACCTCCCAAGCAATACCAAATACTAATAATGCCAATACTAATCAAAAAAATAATTAAGCAAAGCAACTTTATAACCCTCCTTTATATCGAAATTGAATACTATCACTCTAACGCAAGATATGATATCAACTATCTTCCCTGTAATCCAAGTAAAACTATCTACAACCAATAGCTGAGCAAAGATATAAAGATATATTAGACCTAAAAAATATATTATACATAACTATAGGAGCAATATCCAATCAACTTTATAGTTATTAATCTTGTTTGTTAATATCTTTTGAGATAAATATGGCTTAACATTTCCACCTTACCCAATGTTATCCTGAATCACAATAGAATTCAGAAAAAATCCCTAATTTAATGGTCAATCAGTAACATATATTATTCTACAATAACTTATTTCTACTAACGATTTTATAAAGTCAATAAATCCCACGTATCGCTAGGTTAATTTCTAACTTATTTAGTGTTATCTTTTTGTATGTATCTATATGATTTGAAGTTTATTATAATTTTCCAAATTTGTTCCTACAATTACCATTATCAAATTTAGTTATAGCTTCACGTTTTTTTTTTCTTCGTTACTTATAATCATTTAATTTATTTCTACTTTTTTCTTTATAGTGGAACTGAGGCAATCTAAGGTTTATCCTTAATGTACTTCTTCATAATAAATTTTCATTTTAATGTATATTTTCTCAAATGCTTTAATTTATTTCTTAATCTAAGCGCAACTTAATTTTTCGTCGATACTACTTTTATGGTATTTTTTTTTGTTAAAGCACCAAAATAATTTAGATTATTGTATTATTCTTTTAATAAGAACACTTATATAATTCATAATATTATCATATTAATATTCACATCTGTTTTTTCGATATATATAAATGATTTAGCTATTATTCCTTACTAAACTAGTTATTTTATTATTAAAGCTAACATATATCTCTTTTTTATCTTCAGTTTTATTTTTTTGTTTGTCTACAATATAAAGTAAAATTATATTTCTAATCAAACTATATCACTACACTATATTTGCTATTGTGATCCTATTTCCCAATTATAATTTAAAGAGTTATTAATATTCATAAATAAATTTCTTATAATATAGTTATTTAATATTCCTACTTTATTGTTCTTATGTTTGTTTCATTTTTTATTTGTTAATATTTATCCTACTTTTCAACTTACTATTTTATCTGATTTGTTTTTCTTCTACATTTCTACTTATACTATTACTTTTTAACTACTTTTGGTTCTACTTTTAGCTACTTTACTCCAGCACCCGAATCCCGATAATTGTCAGTGGAACGCATGGGACCCTTGATTCGCGAGGTGTCACAGATGATAGCAACATAGACAATTGAACATTAATTGCAATAACACAAATCAATCAATCGATCAACTTTGCTGACGGTCCGATACAAATGTCATTTGACCTTGGAAAATTAGAGGACCAGCCCGATTTACCAGACAATTTCGCACTTCTTTAGGAATACAGAAATACACTAATGAACGGCTAAACCTTCACCAAGCAATTCTGAAGAACACCATTATACTTTAAAGGAACCAATTACAATCATGCTCTTGAAGAGTGGATGACAAACCGCCTCGACTGGCACTGAAACCGAAAATCCCTGTTATGTCAACTATCCTCGCCTCATGATATGTGATGAAATCAGAAAGCTCAACAACGAAATTAAGAATAGTATTTTGATGTCGTCGGCACAATCATCAAAAATCGCTTTGTCGTTGAATGATTGACTATTGAAAGGCCCAACTAATTTACCTCAAATGACCCGGTTTACTCTTCGGTTTTTAGATTAAAGCCGGTTTTCTCTGAATGCAGTATGTAGAGAAAGCTTTCTTACAGAATGGTCTTAACTCACAGGATCGCGATGCTTGTTCGTTTTTTTAGTGGATAAATGGATCCATCGAATACGGCAACTACACAATAACTTTACAATTTTACGATTTAAGCGCGTTCCTTATGGTATAATTTCCAGTCCCTTTCGGCTAACGCCAAACGCAAACCACCACATCAAGAGAAACGAATCAATGAATTCTGAATTGATTTTGAAGAACATGTACGTTTAGTCATTTGCGGTGATCGCCTTTCCAGATTCAAATGCAGAACCCTTGAATATAACACTATCGCAAAAAAACCGCATTTCAATCGGCCAATAGAAAATTGGCGATCCGTGCATCAAACTCCGCAAGAATTTCTGCAAAATATCCCTCAATCGGATAGCAAATTAAACCGAGGAAACTAAGTTTAGGGCTTGGTATGGAAGAAGCATGATGATGCACTTCTGAATTCTGGGAAAATGAAAGAACCCACTGTCTCGTCGATAACTAAACGCAACGTTACTCAGAAATGACCTCTTCGATGCTTCGACCCCGCTTGGAATATAAACCCCTGTATTGATCAAAGCGAAATTGTTTATTCAAAAACTTTGAAAAGGAATTATAATTTTTAGAATGGTACACACCTAACAATAAGACACTCACCTATGAAATGTACAGATCTTCAAAAGGAAATGTGTCTCACTACCGGTCAATCAGTGGTGCCTTGATATATTGGCCCTGTCTGATCAATCACAGTAATTCGGCAGAGTTACACCCCTTTTCCAGAACGCTTCGTCGCGAAAAACGCTTATGGCGTTCTGTATCTACTTACGCATTACAAACTGATACCGACTGAAAAAACGTTAATCTGATTTTTTTCAAAGTCAAGAGTCGCGCCTATAAGGATTAACCATTCCAAACTTGGAACTGATGGATGCACTGATCTCATTCGTGCAGATGAACTTCGTTACCCTCAGAATGTATGTCTAACTATAGAACGCAAGTTGTTTGGATAGATTTCAAAATGTGTCTTATTTTGGATAAAGAAGACAAGCGACCCTCAACAGATATTCCATCTAGAGGAAGAATGAACGAAATAATGAGCAAGCGAATGCGAAATGAGATTCCGATATGTTCCATCGCAGCACAATCCTGCAACCTCATAACTCGTGGTCAAGCCGTTGAAGTATTTTCGAATAAAAACGATTTTTGTGGAAGGGTCCTCCACTGTTAATAGAGGATAAAGCAAGATGGCCAAAACGTCTGACAATTGAGATAACGCCTTTGCCATGGATGCGAAACAAGAAAACTGATTCGGTTTTACTTGCTGACAAACTCCTCGGAATTCAAGCCACCCCGCTCCGTTTCGATTTGAACATAGAACACTACTCCTCCCATAAACGATAGTGACTGTTACCCCCGGCATTGTGTCTGAATCCCGCGCTATATTCAAAGGCAAGTCACAACAAAATCAGATAACATAACAGCGCCAAGAAATGGAATCGGCACGGCGTATGTGGGAACCAATGTATAACTACAAACGCACGTTCTCCAAACGAATATAAGCAGTCGATAAAAGGAAAAGAGAATTAATTACATTACAACTCGGGACTGGTGAGAATCAACAGGACGGAATCATTTGATGCACCTGGGAGCTTGCAAAATGCAATGATTGACGATTCAGGCTAAGTTATCCAATAACTTACCAAAAAAACGATTCCTTTTTTTATCCAAAATAGATGATTAAGAGGAATATCATCAAAAAACACTTCACTGGGGCCGTAACGAAGCAAACACTATCAACTATCAGAGATATCTAATTGGAGGTACCTTGTTGCCGTTCACAGATCAAAAGGAAATCAGACGTTGTCTAAACAAGCTAACAACACGAGGGTTCCAATTCAGAAAGTCCTTACCCCCTCCTCCACTACCTCCTCACAGATTTAACAGACCTGATTATCCGTTTCAAAGCGACGGTATCCTGATTATTTTGGGGTGGGTTTTGGAGGGGGCCGGACAGCACTGGTTTTATCAATGTTAATCGGGACAACAAAGAAAGGTTTGGATTTGTTTTATTTACCATGTTCCAGTGTCAGAGCGTTTCATTCTAGAATTAGCTGAGTCCTTGTCAACCATTGATTTCATAATTTGTCTCAGGAGATTTATAGCAGCTCGCGGAACACCAAATACAATAAAAACGGACAACCTAAACAATACAAATTGGGCCAAGGACATTGCGTCGACAAGGTATGGTAATGAAGTTACGCACAGTACAGAAGTCCAATCTTACATTTCACAACGACATTCGAATGGAAATACAATTGTAGAATTGGCCCCCCCCTGGATGGGCGGCTTTTTATGACGCCTAATAGGGTCTGTGAAACGCTGCTTAAGAATAGCACGTAGTCTTGTTACTCAGCAGTCTTTCAGTTGCAGAACTATTTATAAAGAAGTAGAGGTAGTGATAAATTCACGCCCGTATGACATACTCAGGGCAATGAAATTGATGACTTTCCCATCATACACGCCATCACATTTTTTAGGTGGATCATGCTACGTTTTTCAATATGCCCAAATGTTCCTTCTTAAACAAATTTACAAAAAAAATTGCGAATCAGGAGTCGGCGAAGCAAGTTTTAATTTATGGTAAGCAGGGCAAAACAGCAATGTTAGACAGATTTTAGGGTACTAGGTACAAGGATTATTTGCACTGCCTTAGACAGTTCACATTGACGAAAACGCCAGGCGAAAATTCCGTTTTGAAATGCGACCAAAAGGTGGGACAAAGTCGTTTCAAAAACACGAGAAGAATATTCCGAGAGGACAATGGAAAATGGCCGTTATAGAATGCCTGAATGAAAGTCGCGATGGGTGAAATTCTAGTCAGTAATGGCTGAGGACATCGAGAGTACGGACATCTATGACTACCCGATTACACCCTTTTAATTCCCATTGAACTAGATGTCCATAGAACAATTTAATGTACGGTTAACGCAATAAAAATTTTCGCCATTACAATTCCATCCCTGACACTTTTATTAATTGCTAGCACGAGTGTCATCCCCTCGCATACACAACAATTATAATACAATGCACATCGTTTTCATTTATCTCTGTATATTGTACGAGTATATCTTCCTCTGATGGGAATGGTCGGAAAATCCGAAATTATTTTTTAATGACATTCTACGATTCTTTATTTTGTTTGTGTGTCTAATCGCATTTCCACTTCTCCTCGACTACGCCCATTCCCAATGACTGACTAACGTGAAAATCCCATCTGCCGTTGCGCGCATCGAGCATGCATCAACATTATCAAGGTACGAAGGATGTGAATCAACTTGTATTTCGTCACCTCGCCCAGAATTTTATCACTTGTCAGTGTAGTAAGTGGGCTAACCGCTTGTTCAAATGTTATCATGTGATGGTGTTACGATTGGGAAGTGTGATCATTTTGACCCTTCAAATGTAAAGCACTTGAATGTTCATGGATTTAATCTTCAGATCGCTATAAACCTCCAACGTACGCACGCTGTTATTTCATTTCCTCTCGCTAATAAGACTTACAATTACGCTCGCTGTATTTTCTCAATGAGATAAAAAATGCATCATATGGTATAATTTGTTTCAAGCAATGTGAAAAAACGTCCCTTGTAATTCTTCTACTTTCTTGTAAACATATCTGAACTATGCTCACCATGTGTATTGATAATATTCTGATGTAAATAATTCAGGATAATTTTGAATTAATGGTACAATCCCCAACATAATGGTTTTTTGATTCAAATAAATATTTTTCTTTACTTTGCACCGAATGCACTTTTTTCATATTTACAAACCGAAGGTTCTAAATGTCCGTACCATTATCAAATCGGTCGAAGCACTAGAAGATCATCACCGATGTTCCCGGAGCTTTAGTTCATATTAACATTATATGCTTCGAAATCACACATATATTTTATAGTGTACTTTTTATATTGAAAAATAGGAATAAGATAAAAAAATCGGGAAATTCAAATATATTGAAATTATTCATAAAGACGTAAAAAAGTTTGAAATATTTTTGAAAAATGGACACTGGCAAACCCTAAAACAAAATGCCACAGCGCCAATTGGCAGTAACATAAGCCCAAAGCCTGATCAATCCCACCATCAGACCTGGGCACAGCCGCACGACCCCACCCACAGCCCCCCCATAACGGCGGCCCACGAAATCCACACTACCCAAGCGACGGCCCGTGAACCCCCGCATCCATCCGACGTCAACCACGAAAAATCCCACGGCCACGGCCGAGCAACTCCCATCCACAAACGACCACCCCATAACGACATTCCCCACATACACCCGCCAAATTCCCAAAGATCCCCCATGGATCTCGCACCACCCCCTCTACCGCACCCGCCGCCAAAAATAATCCCATCGACACTAGGCGGCCACTCCCCAAGATTCGACCCCCCAGGCATGCTCCCAGGAAGATTGCCCCAACAAGACCACAACGCCACGCCCCCCATCCCCGCGCCACCCCATCCTCCCCGCCAGCATCCACCCGCCACCACAACCCCTTCTCCCACAACCCTCCCTACCCCATGCGAACAAAATCTGCTCACAGCCACCGCAGCTCGCCGAACACCCACCACGAACGCTGCCCCACACCCAACAATTGAGCAGGCGTGCGATATAGGTCCGTTATAGGAAAATCCCAGTGGGCAGGCAGAAGCCCACGCCACATCCGCATATCTCAACCTACCCCCCCACCCAAATCCCTGCACCAAGACTACGCCACCCGCTCCCAAACCGGACATCAAAGAGCACCGCAAAGCACTCTGCCAACCCCCCCCAGCCCAAACCCACCCAAACAATCCAATCCCACCGGGAATCCGACGCCCCGATAACAACTCCATACCCCACAACTACGCCCGAGGGTCATCACAGGGTGGTACCAAGCGGTGTGTGGACGATCTGAGGGGGCGGGAGCGCCCACCCGCGCCCATACGCTTTGACCCCCCAACCCGCAAACCCCCCCCCGGGAGGCCCAGGCCACCCAAAAATCCCCAAAAGCACCCGCACCCACCCCATGGTTAACTCTTAAACATCAGGTAATGCCTCAGATGTACCGAATCCGCATGGGGGGAAGCCAACCACAGGGGAGTCGCCATCACTCCACCCCCCCAGCGGGATCCCATAATCCCCACGGCGTTACACGGACAAAACAGCAATCCCACTCAACGAAATCCGCAGTATTGCCCCCACACCCCACCCACCAAGGCTGCCCGAGTTCGGTTCACACGACACACTTCGCCCATCCCGTTGGCATGTCAACCAGGCGCTAAGTATCGCAAACCACCGGGGCTCAGTACGACATCCCAATGATCCCCAAATCCCAGGCCCACTACATCACCCTGTTTCAGTTGAATCCCACCCCAATCCCTACCGCGCCGGCACATCCCCAGCCAACTAATCGCGCCCCATCCCGCAGTATCAGAGTCCAGTCAAACAGCCCCACAGAGGTACCCAGTACAAAATCCCAGCCCCATGTCAGTTTCTCCCACCACAAAGAAATCCTGACGAGTCTCCTCAGTGTAATCCCCCAACCCACCCACCCCAAACGGCCCCAACAATCATTCCGCAAACGCCGATGAACCCAAAGTCCCACCCCACCTACACCTCACAACAGTCCTCAAAGCACGGGCCTCGGGACACACGGAAAACCAGCCACGACCAAAAACAGCGCGACAACACCAGTCCAACATCCAACCAGTGCCCAGCGCCCAACCACGCCCGATCGCGGCATGCTTGAGGGTTGCGGGACTGGGTCGTACTGGGGATGCCGCCCAGCCAGATTGGGAGCTCAAGCGAGCATCCCATGCCCCAGGCAGCCCACATCTCACTCCCAGCCACGATTCCACCGACACCCAGCTCGCCCCCAGTGAGCCAAAATCCCAGTGAGACGGTTTGAGGGAGTCATTGCGGAGAGGATCCGCCTCCCACACCGCACAATCCACCCCCGACAACCTCACTATCGCCAGCCCAAATCCCCACGCCCATGAGGAACAAAATCCGGCCACACCCACCACTCCGATTTTAAGCCCACGATCTCCCCATGTTCCATTCAGCAACAGCCAACTGGCTTCCATCCAGCCCACCCCCCAACATTCATCTGTCCCGACCCAGCCCCAAGACAATAACAACATCCACAACACTTTAGGAAAAGTATTTTCAACTGCTTCGTTTTGTTGACAATTCTCCAAATGTCTATTCATTTCTTCTTTAGTTCTAAAACTTGTCATACATTGGAGACAAGGAAAATTAGCATTATCTGAAGTTTTTGTAAATATAGAAACATCTTTACACAATGTAAAATGACCCTGATAATATAATATATTCGCTTGTGCTGGTTGTTTTGTCTGTTCTAGTTTTTCAAATTTATCTTGATACATTTCATGTGTTTCATCAATTTCTTTTGTAAGATTAAATGTATTTCGATGAAAATTTTGATTTAATATTTGTAGCTGTTGTTCATATTCTTTATTATATTGTTCTTTATATTGCTGTTGACATTTTTTTAAACATTCACTTAATTCTTTATTTTCTTCATTATTTAATTCTTTATTGTCTTCATTTAATTTCTGAATCGTTTCTATCTTATTTTGATATTTATGGCCATATTCTTGTACTAATATTTTTGTTTGTTGTTGATAATCTGTTTTACATTTTTGTAAACTTTTATTTAAATTTTCTAATTTTTGTTGATATTCTAAAGATAAAGATGAATATTTGTAATTATAATCATCATTACGTCCTTTATAATTATTATGAATAATCATTATTGGTGATAATGTTTTAACAATTTCAAATTTTTCAGTACATATTATTTTTCCTTTGGTAAAAAATATTATGATGCATGTAATTTCCTCTTTTATTGTATACTATTTCTGATTGACATAAATTTTTATTATTCAAATAAATTTTTTTGGATCTGAGTAAAGTGGAGTAATTTTACCAATAGAAACATAATTCACATTTAATTCAAAAACATTTACTTCTATTAAATTTTTATTCTTTTTATGAAACTTTTTTAACCTATTATAATCATATGGAAATTCATCTAAACCATCCGAAAGATCAAATTCATTTATGTATTCTTCTTTATTATAATGACTTAGTCTTTCTTTATGATATTCTGCAGGATGTAAATGTGCTATAATACTCCACAGAAAACAATAATCATCTTCATTTTTTATGTTGATTATTTGTGGTGAACTGAAAGGTAAAGGAACATAACTACCACCAGTATTATTTTTATATTTATCAATTACTATTTTCTTAGATAGTATTTTAACAAATCTCCAACCAGATTCACGTAACTGGCCTTCAATTATACAATTTTCTAATTTAAGTATCATCGATTCAAATATGGGTTGTATATCATTTACATTATGAATTTCTTGTGAATTTGTAAAATGTCCTTGTATTATTTCTTCAGGAATTCCATCATGTCCATTTTTTGTATAAAGTACTTCTACATTCATATAACATTTGAAAGATTTCTTAAATATATTATAAAAGTTGGTTAGAATATCAGAAAAAGTTTTATCGGTTTCATTATGTTCAACAGATTCATTAAACAAATATTTTATATCTGTTAATGGCGAAGCCCTAGAACCTTCGGTTCGTTCCGCTTCATCGGTTCGTTCAGCTTCATCAAATTCATCAGTATCGCTAAATAAATATCTTCCATCTGGTACGGGCCAAGCCCTAGAACCTTCGGTTTGTATGGACTCATCTTCACTATTAAAAACTTTTTTATATTCCGAATGTGAATAATCATCAAACATTTTTTTAACTTTTATATCAGTAGGCAATGTTTCTAGATAGTTTTTATAACTATTTAATTTTAATATATTTCCTTCATCAACTCGATCTACATTTTGTAAATGCATTTTACTATTTAAATGAGATTGATAACTTCTTTTTGTTTGCAACTTTTTTTTACATAAGTTACAATAAAACTTGTTATTTTCCCTTTTTTTATCTTTTAAAGAAAAAATTGTGTTTTAATTTTAGATATAAACATTCTAATATTGAGACTTGAGAGTAATCATATATTATTATACATTTCACGTTTTTAAGTTATTTTATTTTCTTTATCATATTAAGTTTTATCATATAACGTTTTATCATATTAAGTTTTATCATATAACGTTTTATCAAAAGATAATTTAAATTTATTTTCACTAACAATTGATTCTTCATCATCATAAATTGATTCTTTATCATCATCAATTGATTCTTCATCATCATCATAAATTACACTTTTTGGGATTGGATACCATTCTCTTATTGGTATATCTAACTCTAAGTTACATTTTTTATCTGATAATAATATAATAGAGAAAAATATTGGTCTTTTATCTCTTTTGAAAAATTTAATAACACCACCATAATCTGAATCACTTTCAGTTTTTATTAAAGATGATAAAATTTTAAATTGATTAGATGTAAATCCTAATTTAAATTTTGTAGACCCGACACATAGTTGTCTAACAGTATCTTCAACTATACCATCATTATTATTTTCAATTGTAAGAAAATGAAATTTAGATAAATTTTGATTATATGTAGTATTAATATCATGTACATCAGTATGAGATATAAATTTTTCTTCACTTAAATTTTTATAATTACTAATATTTTTATAATCTTTTTTACCATTCACACCTTTTTCAGATGTTTCAGAATCATCGTCTATGTTATCATCATCTATCTTAACATCATCATCATTATTATTATAAGATTCTTTAAGATCGGGCAAAGCCCTAGAACCTTCGGTTCGTTTATTATTATAAGATTCTTTAAAATTTTTATGATTATGATTATGGTCATTGTTAATAGTATAAGGTGTTGTCCACATATAAAGTTTTTCTTGTTGAGCTAAACCATTTATATAAGATTTTAACAAATTAATATTTAAATTTGAATATAATCCTATATAAGTATCATCATCATATCTTTGGGGCATTTCTAATGTTTCTTGTTTATAAATTGTATCTCTGTAATAAACTTGACATAATAATTCTTCATTATGTTTTTTACTTTCTATATGAATATTATATTGGTTTTGTTCATCAACAAATAATCTACTTTTTTCCTTGGAAAACGATTTTAATTTTTTAACTAATTCTTTAATATTGATATAATTGATAATTTTATTTTCTATCCACTCAGTATTACTAATCGGCAAAACTGCTCTAATGAATCCATAAACATTATTATGACCAATGATTACCATATTTTCTTTATTCAATTCTACATACGCAACATCATTATATTTACTTACAATCTCCATAAATTTTATAAATGGATCTCCTGGAAAAATACAATAATTAGTTTCAATAGAAGGTAAACCTTTAGTCTGTTCTCTAAATATTTCTGCTTGTAATTCGAATAAAAGATTTACATCTATACATGGATTATTATTATTATCAAAACATTTATTATCAAATCCCGTTGATCTCGTCGAATAAGAAGAACATGATGAAACGGGTGAATATATTTTTTTTAAATTTGGATTTTCCATTTTTTTATTTTTATTAGAAAAAATTTTATTTTTTTATTTTTATTAGAAGAAATTTTATTTTTTTATTGTTAAAAAATGATGTCACCAAATGTTGGTGGAGGTGCATATATCCCGAATAATCGTGAATCGGAAATAGAAATAGAAAATTATATCATGAAAACTGGAGACGTTTTATCTGGTCCATTCAATCTTTCTATTCTTCCGCAACAAAATACAGAGTTAACAAATAAACAATATGTTGATACACAAATCAATGACTTAAAAGAAAAATATATAAACGATGTTTTGGTTCCACTGATGAATGAATTAAAGTTGCTTAAACTTAATGACAAATCATTAAACGAAAAATTATTAAAACTTGATAAAAAGGATAGAGAGCTAGAAGCAGATATAGCAAAACTTTTTAAAAAGATTTCAGAACAAACAAAAATTTTAATATTACTTTCTTTAAATTTAAAATCTGCTGTAATTAAAAATAAACATCAGATAAAAATGTTAAAAGAACAATTAGAAGATGAAATAGAAAAACTACCTGAAAGAATTAAAAAAAAATTAAAGCAGTTACAAACTACATTCCAAAAAAGTGTTGATGGATTAAGTTCTAAAATTACTCAACAAATGAAAAAGATGAATAGAATAATAAATGAAGTAAACTCACTTAATGAAAAAGTTGATAAAATCAAAACTCTTAAAATCAATTTAGAAAATGAATTAAAGAAAAATTTACAAGAAAACTCTAAAGAAAATAAAGAACAGTTAGATGCTGTTAAAAGACAATTAGATGTTCTTAAAATTAAGTTAAATGCACTTAAAACGGCATTGAAGATTAATCAGCAGAAAATGCAAGTTAATAGAAAAGATATATCACAAAAATAAAGTATATCACACGCTGCTTGACGCAATAGATAAAGTGCAACAATCAATTAATAAAGTTATCTCGAAGTTGTTGTCCATTCACAAACGTAAATCTTGATCGGAGCGAAGCTCCTCTGGCTTCAGCCGATCGGACCAAAGGTCCTGAGGTTATTACCTTATCATAAACGTAAATCTTAGCGCAAATATTAACGTAAATATTTTTTCCCAAAAGTCAAATTTAATCCTAAAAAATGCCTATAATTTATAAACACAATCTTAAACATTTTGCTTCAAATCAAAAAATTGCTCATGAACCATATATGAAATCTGTTTACCATTATGACAGTGTAGAAACAGTCGGAAGACAAAAGTTCCTAGGCACCGCAGGTGCCGTCCAAAAAGAAGGGGATGGTATATTTTCTGGTATTGGAAGTATCGTTAACTTAATTAAAAATAATAAAGATTAGATTACATCTGCTGCAAAAGGAGCAGCTGGTATAGGTAGTACAGCTAGTGCAATATCAAATGCTGTTAAGTCTCAAAACGAATTAAAACAACTAGAAGCTATTCGCAAACCTAGGAATGATTCTGAAGAACTAAAACATTTAAAAAAACTTTCAGAGGAAACAAAAAACAAAATTGCTAACATAGCTGTGGGGGGTGAAACCTTGAGCGCAGCTCCGTCTGATAGTAAACATAAGAAGAAATCAGGCGTAGCCATAAAACGTTCAATTGAAGAAATAAGAGGTAATGGCGTGAGCAGCAACCTTCGGTCTAACCAGCAAAGCTGTAGCGGAGCTGGTCTAGCAAAATTCTAAAATTATATTTTAGTAAAATTATTTTAGTAAAATTATTTTAGTAAAATTTTTTAGTAAAATTTTTTAGTAAAATTTTTTAGTAAAATTTTTTAGTAAAATTTTTTAGTAAAATTTTTTAGTAAAATTTTTTTAGCAAATTTTTTTCTGTGTTTGCGAAAAAACAAAAAGTCAAATTATTTTTTATAAAAATGTCTTCGCTTATCGAAAATAAATTTAGATTAGACGATCCTCCGTTCGTCAGTTACAATCAGAAAAAGAATGACTATATAAGAATTGCTATGAATCCCGGATCTTCCAGTCGAGTAAATACCGGAGGTGATTTAATTTTTGAAGTTGATAATCAGCAGAGTTATTTATATTTACCTGATTCATTTTTACACTGTGAATATTCTTTATATGGTGATGCCAATTTTACAACACCATTACCAGATACCGATAATATTGCGCTAGAGAATAATTTCTTTCCAAGATTATTTACACAAATGCGTTTAGATGTTGCAACTCAAAATATAGAAACAATAAGTGATTCTCCAGGTGTAATTGATACAATGCTTAGATTTGTAACAATTGGTGAAAATAATAAAAAGTATGAAATCGAAGGTTGGTTTCCTGATACTAATGATGGTATAATTGTTGATGATTTAACTCACGCTGGAACAGATGTAGCAGGAATTGCGAAAGATGTAGAAAATATTGCAAATCATTTAAATAAAACAAACAATAGTGCATATAAAGAAAGACGTGAATTTAACAAGAAAAGTAAACAGACAGTAAATTGGTCATTGTCTCCATTATTCGGATATTTAGATTATGACAAAATATCATATCAATTAAAATTTAAGTTAATAATTCATCGTACAGCAAATAATGAATTAATCTTTTTTGGCAAGACTGGAAAAAAAGCATATTTAAAAACTGATAGACTTGAATGGTGGATTGAGCATATTATTCCTAGTTTAGAGATTGAAACAGCTATTGCAAAAAGATTAAATACTAACAAACCAATTCCAGTAAATTTTCTTAAGAAAACTGCTAGTTCAGTAACTTTTTCAGAGCAAAGATTTAACTGGCATTTTACTAGAACTGCGAATACTCCAAGATATTTATTACTAACATTTCAAAGAAATAATTCTCCAAGTTTTGATAAGAACAATAATCTTTTTCATATTAATACAATTCGAAGTTTACAAGTTTCATTAAATCAAACCCGATATCCAATTGATCCATTAAGATTCGATGATACCAATAATCAATTTATGGAAGGATATGATTCTTATCGAAATCTTTGTATAGAATTTGGAGTTGAACCACAATTAATTCCTGGAGATTGGAGACATTTATATCCTGTTTTCTGTTTCGATTTAAGTGCACAATCTGAAGATATTATCAAGACTGGTTGTGATGTAACAATTAATATTGAAAAGAAAGATTCCACAACTTCATTGATGGCTTATGGTTTATTGCTAGAAGATGTAAAATATTCTATTGAAATTCTTAATGGAAAGATGGCTAGGATAGGCTAAAGCCCAAGACTTCGTCGATTAATTAATAATTTTTTTCATAACTAGAATAGATTAAAATTTTTTGGTAACTTAAAATTTTTTCATAACTAGAATAGATTAAAATTTTTGATAACTTAAAATTTTTCATAACTAGAATAGATTAAAAATTCTTAACTTAAAAATTTTTCATAACTACAAAAGATTAAAAATTTTCGTAACTTAAAATTTTTTTATTAAAAATGTCGCAAGCGAAAAGTAAAAATAATAAAACTGTTGAATTAAAATTACGTAATATTGTTGACAAAAATACCCCTAAAACTATTACGATTAACAAAAAAAAGTATTACATAAGTAAACCAATGATAGAGAATAGTCAATTACAAGAAGAAAAGAATGGCGGGATTCTCCCATTAATTCCTCTAATAATAGGTGGCATAGCAGCAGCAGGAAGTGTTGCAGGTGGGACAGCTGGTATTGTCCAAGCAGTAAATAAAAATAAATCAGAGAAGGCAGCATTAGAAGAACAAAAATGTCATAATAGAGAGCTAGAGAAAGTTGCTAGGGGAGAAGGAATAGTAGATAATTTGATTAGTAAATTAAATTTAGTTGAAGGAAGACGTGTTCTTAAAAATATGCTTCACAATGTTGATGATTTGATTGAAATTAAAGGAACTAAAGATGGTTCTGGAATATATCTAAGTCCTAGTATGACTCGGTAATAACCTCAGAACCTTGGGTTCTATTAGGTAAAACATTTATTTTATCTTTAAAATTTTTTTATCTTTAAAAATGAATTCTACAAATTCCAAATTCCGAAAATTTAATTAAATTAAAAATTGCTAATTTAGAGTTATCAAATTATCTATTAACCCTTTAAGGACGACAATCAAACTAAATGTTTTGTGTCAATGTTTCTTGTGTTTTTTATGCCTAAAGAAGCAAAGCAACATGTTTCGACTCTAAAAACATCTATTTACATGAATTTTGTGCATTTTCTGTAGGTGGTCCATAAATGGACCACTAGACGTCAAAGGAGTCCTGTGCTGTACTACTCATGAAATCGATAGTAGCAATTTCGTTCTGAATTCAAGCAAAGATGAACATTGCACACACTGCATTTTATATTCAGCGAAAGTTCGTCTTCTTTGTCGAGCAATGATGACAACGGCCTCTTTGGCTTGAATGAATCGGCAAATGCTGACAGACAGGCCAAACGTCCAGACGATGTTTCTTGATGCCAACCGTTTCCGAAAACGATCTCTTGCGAGATGAAAACGATGCCACGAGTGATCGAACAACAACTTGTCTGAATTCCTTCGAAGACAGTTTTGATTCTGAATGCGCACAATCTTTGAAAACAATGTATGAATTGCAGATTGACATATCCAGGATGTCGAAAAACAAACGAAGGTAGTATTTGTACTTTGCACGAATATCAATTTCGTAGCCCTCTTTCAACTGATCGGCCAAGTCAACCCCACCCATGTAGAAGTCTCTGGCTCCTCATCAGACGTATTCCCGAATAACAGTCCGATAGCCGCCTCAGCTGCTCTTCTCCTCGGTCGAATGAAATGGCATGCGCGTTCAGACATCACCTGAAAATGGTAAACCATCGCTACAGCACATGTCTTCTCGTCAACTGACATAGCTCAGGGGTAGAGTGGCGAGCCTAGCTCTAGGGAGCGAGAGTTTGAATCCCTCTTTTGACGGACGTCAAGCAGGCCTCTACTTCAGTCATGATTTTTCTTTACTGTCACATCATCTTTGTTTTGCAGCCTACATTATCATGTGGCCACTTACAAGTATGTACGTAGTGCGACTACTTCTACACGTATTTCATGCTGCAAACTAGGCGCAAAATATCATTTAGGCCTACAGCCTGTATGCCTACTTCACTGTTATTGATGCGAGTCACTAATAATTTCAGCTCTACCATCTGATGTCAATTTTAGCTAAATGTTATTTCTTTACATATACATGAAGTCATGATATCCTGCTAGATTTGGTATCAAATATGAAATACATCATAGAATAGCCTGTTTTAGACTCCTTTTACGCCTGGTGGTCCAAATATGAACCACCACTACAAAGTAATACTGAATATTGAAAAATTGTAAATTTTGCTATACCAACGGTTGGAGAGTGTTCGGGATGGTCAGAAGTGATAATAGTTTGTGATAAACATACAAAAGCTTGTTTTGAAAGGAAGATATTCGTCACTTACCGAAACACTGACTTAAAAAAATATTTTCTTGTCGCCAGATGATTGTATTGACGATTGAATCAAAATGTTTCAACTTAAAACAAAATTGAAGAGTTCGGATTTAATTTATACATCGTCTTGAATATATCCATGTGGTATAACTAGCTCTAGTGCAGTTAGATGAAAATATACAGATCATATAAGAGGTGGTCCATTTTTGGACCACCAGTCCTCAAAGGGTTAAACAAAAATAAAAACTCAAATTGTAAAACTTATGAAGGTAACGACGACAAACAAAGTTTGGCTACTACCTACGGTGGTGACATACAAAAAACATTAGAAAACTTTCCTGGATTTATTTGGAGTAAATATTCGAAAGAAAAACATCTTCCTGGTCATTCATATACCGGTCCAGGAACTCGATTAGATATAAGACTAGATGAGAATAATAATCCGAAACCAGGTGAAGAACCAATAAATAGAGTAGATGCCGCAGCTTACAGGCATGATTTAGCTTATCGAAATCATGATCTAAGTTCTCGACATGCAGCTGATAAGAAGATGATTCAAGAATTAGATAGTATTCAAAATCCTACATTTAGAAAAAAAATTGAAAGAATGTTTGTTAAGAAATCTTTACAAGCTAAAATATTATTCGGTCAGGGTTTAAATGAAACGACAGCAAAGCTGTCTGAGAGCAACGCTCGAACATAAGCGTCTGAAATTCATAAAGAATATAGAAAGCCTAAATATTTATTGAAAGTAAAAGTATTTAATAAAGATGATATTTGGAGTGCTGATCTTATTCATATGCCGAATGAAAGGGACTATAAATACGCATTGACCGTTATAGATTTATATACACGAAACGCTTGGGTAAAGCCTTTAAAAAATAAAAGTGGTCTATCAGTTAAATATGCGTTTGAAGAAATCTTTAAAGAAAGTAAGAGAAAGCCAAAAAAATTGTTTGCTCATAAAGGGTCGGAATTTTATAACCGAAACGTTCAGCCACTATTTGAAACTGTTTATTCAGCTGAAAATGCAGGGAAGGCCGTAGTGATAGAAAGATTCAATCGGACGTTAAAAAATAAATTATTCAAGAAATTTACTGAGCAAAGAAATCAGAAATGGTTGAAGATATTACCAGGAGTTGTAGAGCAGTACAATAATAAAGTTCATTCAGGTATTGAAGAAACCCCAAAGAATGCTTCTGACGACCCTGATTTGATAAGAAAAAAAATATTCGAGAACAATTATTCGAACGAAAATAATAATTTGAATGAGAGTAATCCGAATTTGCAGAAACTTAAGCCGAAATTTGAAATTGGAGATAGAGTTAGAATATTTAAGTATAAGAATAAATTTGAAAAAGGCTTCGTCGGATACTGCACTAAAGAAATATTTGAAGTTTGTAAAATAAACCAAACTTATCCGATTACTTACGAAATCAAAGATTTAGATGATGAAAATATCAGAGGCCGATTTTATCAAAATGAATTACAACGAACTGATTTTTAATTATCATTATCATTATTATTATTGGAACTAACGTTTCGGGAATGAAATTCCCTTGTTAGGCGTAGCCATAGAACCTACGGTACGTTCAATTCTAACATAATATCAAGAAATGGCACTTCTTTTTGTAATTTAAATAAAACATAAAGACATAATTGACCACAATAAGTAGTTCCTGGTTTTTGAATTTGAAATGTATTATAAATTCCATTGCCAAGTAATTTTTTAACTTCGTTTGTTGGAGGTAATCCACAAGAGTCGAACCAATAGTTCTCAGCCTCCGGGCGGTCGAAATAGTAATTATCTCGATTTTTATTAAAGATACCTGCAGACCAATGTATTCCTTTTTCATCTGACGTATGAAGATTTGTTATGAAATTTATAGTTATTGATGGAACTTTGTTCCGGGAACTGAAGGTTCCTGTTGGCTTATTTTTTAGGAATTGTAATTCGACTCTCATTAGAACATGAAAATTCTTTATTCCTAATTCATTTGCGATTTTCTTTAGGTCGAAATTTGTCGTGGTTTGCGTTCCATATAATTTAAAAAACTCCTTTATGTTGCTCATTTTATAATAAAAAAATTTCTTAAGGGACCCCTAGAAGTCAGAAGGGAGGGGGTATTGATTTAAAACTGTTCTCTAATGATGTCTTTCCTTACTACTTGGGGGGGTATTGAAAAACTGTGTTCTCTAATGATGTCTTTCCTTACTACTTGGGGGGTATTGATTTAAAACTGTTCCATAATGATGTCTTTCCTTACTACTTATTCGATTTTGAAATGATTTCATTTAATCTAAATTAAAACGTTACATTGTTACATTTTATTAGTAGAGTTAGTGTTTCGTACATCTTTTATCATTAGTAATTCATCCCTCATCAATATGTGAAAATTCTTTATTCCCAATTGATTAGCAATCTCATTTAAATCGAAATTTGACGTGGTTTTGTTTGCCGTATATTTTTAGGAAGTCAGTCATGTTATTAACCTGAGGACATATATCGCCTATATTATTACTCAGTATAACTGTCGGATTTTCATCATTCATTTTAAAGGAAATAAATTCTATCATTCAAACTACAATCTAATAAGCGTTACAACTATTGGTGTTGCTGATTATCTTCTTCTCTTTGAGCATGCTGTTGCCGTTGTTGCTCTTCTATTCGCATTTGTTCTTGTACTTGTTCATATGTTGGTGGGTTTGATACTTCAATATTAATAGGTTTGACTTGTTTGCAGTATAATATTTTCTTCATCCACTTCTGATAATTGTCTATTCATATTATAAAATAATTTCTGTCTCTTTTCAATAAGGTTTAGAATTTTTTGTCAATACTAAAATTGACTCTTCTTTCACCAAGATTTTGAAACAAGACACCAATGTTATGATCACGAAATAAATTGCTCCTCGATTGAAGTTGTATGATTTGCCTTGTCAGTCCTTCTATTCTCTGTCGTTTTACTTGAAGTCGAAGTCTGCGTTCAATAGATCCAACCATGATATTGTGATAAAGACAACGCTTTACGCAAGTACTCTCTTTCAAACGAACTGAGATAAGTTTAAAATTTGTTAAATGAGATATAGTTTATAAGCATCAATGAAATCCCTATGACAACGTTGACGAGACAATTGTAACTTTCTAAAACAATAGCGTTCAAGTAACCAATGAACCGCGACCAATTTCTGAGCCAAGTTGGCTAACAAAATGGATTTGGTCGCGGTTCCGGTCGCAAAACTGGCAGCACATTTGGCAAGTGGGGGGAAAGAGAAAGACATAAGTGCGGGTAACAGCTGTTTGATCTGCATTGTTTTATGAATGCGGGTATCAGCTGTTCCCTACAATTGGGAGGTTCATCAGAGTGCAAAGCAGTAACAATAACAGGCATTCTAAGAGATTGTGTTACATTCTTAAAGAAATATTTTTAGTCACATGATATATTTTAAAAACCTGAAAGATGGATAAAATTCATGATTTTGAAATTCTCAACTTTTATGATTTTCGGTGCCCTGGAACGGTCATGATTTTCAAGGTAAAAATTGTAATTCTCAAATTTTGAGATTCTCAACTTTTATGATTTTCGGTGTCCTGGAACGGTCATGATTTAAGCGAGAAAATTGTAATTCTCAAATTTGAGATTTTGAAAAATTTGAAAATTGGGTATTTATAAAAACGCCCAAATTTATGAATTTAGGTCTTCATAACCTGAAAAAGGGTTCAAATTCATGAATTTATGTCGTTTTTAAAAATGCCATTTTTTGAAAAAATGGTACTTTTTGAATGGACTAAATTCATGTATTTAGGTCTTAAAAACCTGAAAAAGGGACTAAATTCATGAATTTATGTCGTTTTTAAAGATACTATTTTTTTGAATTTTATGGTGTCCTGAAACGGTCTTTTGCCCATTACTGATTCTTATTGCCACCATGCTGCACTGTGAAAATTGGGATTTAGAATCAGAACATGCAAATACCACTGCTGTAAAATATTATACAGAATTTGTTACAGCGAATTTCATCTACTGCTGAGCACAAAATACATTTTCACATTCCAATGCTGCTTTAAAGTACATCAGTAGAGCGCACAATACTTCTTGTGTTCCACTAAAAGGCCAAACTGTGTAGGAGCAATCCTCAGTTTTCCGAACTATTCAAAGCTGTCAGTGACTGTCTGTGTGTGTACTATTCCCAGGCAAATTGAGCAGAATGACAAACTCACGTGTAAGCTTGACTCATGAGAAAAACGAACGATCAGCAGACGAAATTAAAGTAGTCAGGTGCTAATCTTCTCAGTAATGATAGTCCTATTCAGAATTCTCAAAGAATGAAAATTTACAATATTGATGACTGACATCACTCCTATCGCTAAAGTGAAGTTCTGAATTTGATGAAATGTAGGCCTACGTGTATATCCGCGTCAACAGGTGACATGAGACAGCGAAGGTGCAAGAAAACATCAGACCTGATTAGAAGAAAATGAAATTTAATATAGTCGCAATTATCAACTGAACAATCGCACTTCCAAGAAAGCATAAAAAGAGGAAATGGAGAATTTCATGGATTACACTCAGTGAAAATGCTGTAGACGAGTATCCACAGCAGGCTCCGCTCATTCCTTCCCGCCTAGCAAGAACGCGTAAAAAAGAAAAATACCTTGTATGTGAGAGGACCGGTTTCGATGTAATCTTTCTCAACTCTCGTTTTATAATCAAAGGCAGCACATGAAAGAACGCTACATGGCATTAAATATTAGCGTAGATTAGATCTCAGCAGAGATCGAATGTTCCTGTCAGTTCGGTATGAAGCGCGTGCTCTTACATCGGGGGCAAGTTTCTGGAATAGAGATGCGATGCGTTGACTGCAAACACTGTGTGGAATGACAAGATGAAGTGGTCGCTCTATTCTTTTCGTAATGTTGAGACCAAGTGGCGCCATTGTTCGAAGTCTCTGTATCCGCATTGTTTCTTTTGTCTAAAAAAAGGAGGTATAAAAAGAGGAAAAGGAGAATTTCATGGATTAGTTGAATAGCAAAATCAGTTTTTCGTTGCTTTTGGAATTGCTGTGAATTCCTTTAAACTGCTCCGGTCACCACGATTCTTTTGGATTCAAAGAAATCAGATCATTGAGTTCAAATTCTGCTGATAAGACAATTCTGTCTGATAAATGGTTTGGGAGTAGTCAGGTATAGGAAAACAGTGCCTTAAGAGTAAATTAGCTAATAAAGTGAACTATTGAGAAGCAAAATTGAACTATTGAGCAAGTAGGTCACTTAACAACCAACTAGAACTAAGTGGCAAACAAGGGGAATAAACTAGCGAGCTACATGAGCTATTGAGTAAATAATCCGAACTAATGCACAACCTAATTGACCGAATGAAGAAAGAAATTGAATTAATGAGCAAATAAATAGTACTAATAAGGCAAATATAATTAATTAACAATTAGCGTAAGTAATAAACAAGCAAATTAACTAATGTCTATGAAAACTGAGCTGATGAGTGATCAAAATGTTCAGCAAATAAATTGTGTTGCGAGTTGGCAAACCAAAACAGTGATCATGCCGATATACGACTGGGTAAGCAAGCTTGGCTGATGAGCAAGCATCTTGAATTAGTCAGAAAGCAAAAATAACTAATGAGTAGGCAAGCGGTGCTAATAAGCAAATAAAGCATATTAATGAGCAATCAAATAGAACTGATTGCCAAAGCATGCTGAAGCTGATTACCGAAACATACTTGGCAAATGAGCAACCGAATTGAACAAATGAGCAATCAAATTTCTCTAATAGGCAAACAAGTTGGATTAGTAAGAAAGTGAGTTGAGCTGATGAACAAGAAAATTGAATCACTGACTTACCAAATTGAGATAGCAAATTGGCAAATCGAATTAATGAGAAACCAAATTGAACTAATGAAGAACCACGTTATATTGAGCTGAACTAAAAAGCAAACAAGTTGAACCAAATGACTTAAGCAAGGCAATTGCACTAATAAGCTTGCAATTGAAGTAATGAGCAGGGAAGCTGGCCAGTGAGCAAGGGCATTCAGGTAATGAGCAAGTAAGTTGAATTAATAAGAAGCCAAATTGAACTAAACAGCAAGTACTTCAACTGATGAGGACGCAAGTTGAACTAATATAGGTCCATTCACACCGGACGCGGCGAGGCGTGTACTCAAGCGTCTAGAATTTTCGTTCCTCAGCCTGCTGTACATACCGGACGCGGTGCGGTCCACTAGGTTTATTAAGGTTCTGAACGAAAATTTTGACGCTGGAGGCCGCGCCGCACCGCGTTCGGTGTGAATGAACGAAAGTAAACTTGAAATGATTGTTTTCACACCTATGCTACTGCTACACTGTAAATCGCTCAATACCAATCACATACGAAGGATGCATGCCAAAGTATTTTTTTGGTATATTTCTGTATGATCTTGGTATATATTTGTATGCTTTTCGCATGTTATTTCAAGTGTGGTATGCTTTACA
This sequence comes from Prostheceraeus crozeri, assembly GCA_907163375.1. Lineage (NCBI taxonomy): Eukaryota > Metazoa > Platyhelminthes > Polycladida > Euryleptidae > Prostheceraeus > Prostheceraeus crozeri. The sequence goes on along the minus strand of CAJQUW010004330.1, from coordinate 8,991 downwards.
TACTAAAGCCATACCAGCACAATGTTAAAAGAAAGCATCAATCATGTCCAAAGTATGTTGATTTAAGGCCTTTTGTCAATAAAGATCACACTAATGCTACTACTGCTTTGTAAGTAGTGAGATAATGACATTTTATAGTGAAACTAACAATACTGAATTCGATTTTAATACATGTAAGTCCGAGGCATTTCATAAATAATCAATAAGTATTTGACCATCAACAATTATGCATTATGTAATTTTGGAACTAAGCATATTATCAATCCAAAATAAAGACACATTATAATTCATGAACGCAAAAATAGTTATGTTTGAGATATATAAGTCAACATGGTTGCACGAAAGTTATCGTTTTATTGAAATGATGTTTATCAATTTAGTTCAAGGAAATGAGCTAATTATGAGTCTTGTGAATGCTATAAGACAAGTTGCAAAGCTGACATGCGGCTTTAATTCCACAACAAATCTAATCTAGTTAAATACCACACTTTCACAAAGAAATATTCACGGCTGGTATTACTGGAAAAAAGTTATTTGTAAGTAGTATGTAGTATAACATATTTTTTGCCATATGACATAAAGCTATTCATACGAAAGACATACGAAACACATACCAATTTGCATCGGGTCTCGTATATAAAACATACCAAGAATTCGTATTTCAACGCAAAACAGCCAATCACAGTTAGCATAGTTCGTATCGTTTACATACGAATCACATACGAAAGTAAATGGCCATTCGTATGAAAAACATACCAGATTTCTTTATATATACCAGAATCTCGTATCAAATGTTGGTTTCAAATTGTATGTAAACTTGGTATGTGTTTGTATGTAATTTTCGTATCCAGCGATTTACAGTGTACAGTTGTCTGACACACCGTACATGGATGGCAATCTGCACATCTCAAATGTAAACAACACGATGACCGAAATGATGTTAATGTAAGCCGACGAAGAATGCATTAATCAATGAAAGTAGTATCACATGCAAGTTACTCGAAATATGAGGAATTGCCTAAGCACTTTCTTGGTCTCTGTCAATCAGAGGTAACTAGATCCATTATACAGGGTTACCAATAAGTAACCCGACAGTTAAAAAGTAGTGAGAAACATAAGACTTCATGAAAGTATGAAATTTAATTAATATCATACAACAGAAAGGATTATCATTATTACGATAAGATCATGAAAGATGATGGAGGCTATAATAAATGTTCAAACTGCAAACCATTTTGTTCGATGCATTTCGACATACGTTCAATGACAGATTCGCACACATGGCACACAGTTCTTTGTTCGAGTTCATAACATTGAACTGGTTCGTGATGACCGTTTTCAGATCAATCAAACTGCGGGGCTTGCTGCCATAAACTGGATCCTTCATAGCTCCCCACAAAAAGATGTCCATTGGTGTTAGATCGGATGATATTGGGGTCCATTCAATTGTATCCCTTCTGCCGATCCAACCACCAGCTAGTGAATCCAATAAATGCCTCACGCTATTGACGTAATGGGGTGGAGCCCCGTCTTGCATAAAAATCAAGGAATCATAGTCAAGTCGCTGTTGTAGCTGCGGCAAGACATATCTGGAGAGCATTTCATGATATTTGGCTCCATTAACTGTTTCATTGAAAACATATGGGCCAATCAGACCTTCAGTGTAAATAGCACCCCATACCGTAGCACTAGGTTGCTTCAGTTGCGTTTCAACAGTTACGTGAGGATTCACTGTGTCGTAGTAAATGCTGTTGTCTCTATTAATGGAACCGTGTAGAACAAATTTAGCCTCTTCTGACCAAATTATTTTTGTCATCAACTGATTGTCTTCCTCGAATCCAGACAGAAATGTTTCACACATCTGCATTCTTCGATCTGGGTCGTCTTCCATCAATCCGTGTACCAAGTGTGGATGATAAGGATGATGGCCATTTTTCCATAGAATATTCTGTACGGATGAGCGACTAATGCCAAGTTCAATACTCAAACGACTAGCACTCTTATTTGGACTCTGTTGAAGGATGTGGCGCCAAGTGTTGTATTAGCATGAGTGTTAACTGATGTTGGTCTTCCAGAACGTTTCAGGTCAGCCACAGAACCTGTTTGGTGGAATCGGTCTCTGATATTGTAAATGGTTTCTCAATGTGGTGGTGGTTCATCGAATTCGTCTCGCCATGCTTCAAACACTCTTTGTTGTTGAGATAATCTGTAAGACGTTGTGAATAATGATCTGCAGTTGTAAACACGAGTCCTTTGATATTGAAGTCTGAAATGAAATCACTATGTGATTGGATAACACTATGCACGTGTGCGTTAATTCTTTAGTTGCTTATTGGTTATTTTTCATCTACAATTGGGTAGCTTCATGTGCTTACAGACACAAATTGTTTGTGAAATGACTATCTTAGCCATAGAAATAGATTGTTTAACTGAAGTTTTTTTATTGTCGATTTCTATGATCTTAGCAGTTTCTATGTAACTGTCGGGTTACCTATTGGCCATTCTGTGTAACAAGCATCTTGAACTTGTCATTATGCCTAATTTTGCATCCCAGCAATGTTTGATATTGAAATTAGCATGATTTTGCGCCTATGCTATTGATGAGCAAGTAGATTAAACTAATGAAGTTGAAAGATGAACTATTGAGAAAATAAATTGATCAAATGAATGTGTGCAAATTCATGTAATGTGGAAGCAAATCAAATTAATAACCTGTATCCAAATTCATGTAATGTCAGTAAATCGGAGCAATGAGAAGTCAAACTGAACTAATGAGCAAGAGAACTGAGCTAGTCAGCAAGCAAGTAAAACTAATAAGTAAATTGCGCTGATAGGCATGCAAATTGGACTAGGAAAAAACAAATTTACCTAGTGTACATGTAGAAGCATCTTGTATTAATAAATCTGCGAGTAGTATTAATAGCCAGGGACATTGAGCTAAATTAACTTAATTAACAAGATCTAGCTAATGAGCCTACAAATGGCTCAATCAAGATGGGCTAATCAACACCAAAATTGAACCGAGCGGTAAACAAAATGAATTAAATGTCCGGTGAAAAAAAGGAAAATTACCCAGAGATCAAATAGCTGAATTAATGAGCAGCTTAATTAAGCAGCGAAATTGTATTAATAAAAAAGCAAATTGCACTTATGAGCCAGCAAATTCATCTAATGTGCAATCAAATCAAATTTTTGATGTGCCAAGAAAACTGAGTGGCAAGAAAATTGCATTTAACGGAAGCCAAATTGAATTAATGATGAAGCAAGCTCTACTAATAAGAAAGCAAGCATATACATAGCAAGTAAACAGCATAGAGATGGAACTAGGAAATTGAGCAAATTAAATTAACAAAGCAAGCAAGTTGAGTGCACGATAGAGCAACTTTTACATATGAGCAAGGAAGTATTAATTAATGAGTCAGAAAATAAGTCATTTGACGACCAAATAAAAACACTGGCAAACAGAATGCACAAAATTCTAGGGGGCAAAATGAGCTAAAGACAAAGTAGTGTGTTGGTTCATATTGCTGCGCTTTGCATCACCCTGCCAATCCAGTTTTTGACAATTACCTTTTTGAAAATTATGTAAATAATGTTTTATGTTTTTATGAATTCAGCCTGCTGAACGCACTACTGTAAAAAGTTCTCCTGTTCACGATGCTCTGATATGTATTTGTTAAGCCTCTCTGAATGCGAAATGCCATTCAGTTGACGAACTTTGTACTGAACGGCACTAATTTTTAGAATCTTATTCTGCCGTATCTTAAAATACATCTATTAGCAGAAGTCTGTCTGATGATGTTTGGATTTTACCTGATTATGTTAAGATTTGAAACGGAAGCAAATATGTAAATTGATACGCTATCATAATGCGTTGTAACCGCTTGTTGCCGACAAACGTGATGTTTAGTATAAACAGTCCATCAAGAACATTTGACACGACATCGAAATGATATCATAAGGATAAACTATTTATATCACTGGGAAATATAATATCACGAAAGCCATAACAAATGCTACCACAGATATATACTTATTGACAAGTGTTTAGCTGAAAAGTCACAATCGCTGTTATATTGATATATAGTGATTTGTTTGTAAGTTGATACGAGTAACATCGATGCATTTAAGTTAGTCATAATGGAATATTTATACACAAACCAGTCGTTTTGCTTAAGGATATAGCACAAAAGTAGCAGTGTGCGGGGATAATAATTCAGAGAATAATGTAAAATTCAATGAATCTAGAGGGATACCAAACTCAAGATTAAAATTCCCTCTTTTTTATCATCTCCTGGCTCAAAGCAAAAGCATTGCATCTGACATTGAACTAATTCGGAGACAGATGGATCTTGAGCCTGATCCTTATATAGAGCTGATGATAAAAAGCGGACCACCTAAATTTCGTTGAAGTTCAGTCGATTCTAATGCTTTTCAGTAAGAATATGTAAGTTATATTCATATAAGTTCAATAGTTCTTTTTCATACTTCTTCAATATTTGTTTTCATTTCCACGTACACAAAAAATGAAGGTAAACAATTGGCAGCCGCTTTGAAAGAACAAATACATGCCTTCCCTTATTTTCTTGTTTTGAACCTGCGTTTACCTTATATGGTGTTTGTGCACTTTTGCGGAAATGAAAACAAATATTGAAGAAGCTTGAAAATGAACTATTGAACTTATATGAATGTAACTTACATATTCGTACTCCTCACATCGCAAGGATTCTGAAGATGCCAAACATGAGCACTTTTGATGAAAAAGTGAGAACATAGCATTTTCAACCAAAAAGGTCATGATTTTGTGATAACTTCACGATATCACTAATTTTTTTTAGTTCTCCGATTTTGATGAGCAGCATGTCAAAAGAGAGCTCAGAAAATGCTCTTTCTCCTCGTGCCTGATTCATTATCATACTCACATGCTTTTTTTTGTTGAAAAATTGCGATTTGTAAATTGAGTAATTTTCATATTTTGAGCACTGCTCAGCAAATCTAATAGCGTATGCAAGTCTATCATAGCTTATTTTAAAGCTGAGAATGAAAGCTCTCGAATGATGTTTGGCACGTTGTTGTGCGACACGATTGGAGGGCATGAGAATCGATTGGTATTCATTGAATTTTAGGTGGTTCGTTTTTTATGATCAGCTCAGTAGCAAGTCATGAAGCAAAAGTCAGGATCCTACTTATATATTGGTAAATGAATGCCGCACTTTATTTTGCAATTTATGTAAAGGATCATAGTTTTGTATCAGTTTGTTTTCAATTTTGGTCGATGTCAGATATGTTGATTTTGCTGTAGGCCAGCGAGTTGAAAATTGCTATCAAAAAGATCATTCAAGATCCATTGCGTTGACTGAATTTGTCAAATCAATTAATCACAAATGATTTCGGATGTATATGTACATGCTGCATTATTCATACTGTACATGCGAGAGGGCCTATGATGCATAAAATTGTACGTGGAAAATGGCATTCCTGTTCATGGCGTATTTCCATGATATTTAATCGGTGAATGAATAAATGGACTTACTTAAAGTGATATATTGGCCACTCGAGTTTCGAGAGCATTGCATCTTGCTCACAGAACGGGCCCGGTTGAGTTTCAGCTTCCCCTAATGATCGGGTAGCACGGGGTGGCTCCTCAGTTCGTTGTCTCCACTCGTTTCTATCGGCGGCTATGTCTTCGGCAAGAGACCTGGTGTTCATTCCTTTCTTTACCACAGTTATGCAACTTGTTCTTGGTCTTCCCTTTTTTCGGGGCACAGCCGGTTCTCGCTGCCAACCTGCTTTCACACATTATCTTGTGGTCTTCCGAGTAGATGTCCAAACTATTTCCATCGATGGGTCTCTCTCTCTCTCTCTCTCTCTACTTCTTTGCTTATCGGGTGTACTTTAAGCATGTGACATACTCAATCTCCTTTTGTCTTTGCTGACCACATCAGCACCCTAATTTCGGATACCTCCATCGCCGCAAGGTCAGCAATTCCTTGGTGTCCACAGCTCAGCATGGTACAACATAGGCGATCCAACCACTGAGCGAATAACCTTGCCTTTCAGCCATAGGGGCATCTGCTTGTCTAAGAGGACTCCAGACATCAATCTGCAATTTTTCCATCCCGCTAGAGTTTTAGCTCCATGTTTCGGCTTGATGCACTTTCATCTGACTTTGTGCTCAAATTTACCCGGTCATAGCTGCAACTTTAAACAGGGAGTTGTGTCGTTGTTGAGAGATGTGAACTAGGCCTGTTGATGTTTCCTGACATTAGATGAACTAGCAACTATTTAGACCGGTTCCCACTTTTCATATGAGGATGCAGCTCAAAATGTAATTCTTCTATATACACTGTGTTCAGATATTTTAAACTATTTACAGACGGGATTTCAATGCCTTGCAAGTGCAAACTGTCATACTCTGACGTGCTGAGATATAAGATAAGCATTTTTTAGGAATGATAATCATGAATGTACGATTCAATTTCCGGTTGAATGTGGAAGGTTCAAACGCATGCATAAAAAGTGATAGGGAATACAATTTGAATTGATATGTGACAGACATTGAGCGTTATTCACTAGAAATGTCCCAAACGGTATGAAGGCATTCATTTTTCTTTGAGTGCGGCAAAGTGGAGCAATGGACTTTCCTGAATTTGTGTGGACTTGAAGTATCAGATCTCCTAGACAGTGACGCACTTCATGTGCTGCCTTCAAAAAGAGACGCTTGCTAAGATCATGTCGTCGAATGGTAATTTCGTCCCTTGAGCAATGACAAGTCTTCACACTGTAATGAAAAATAATACGAAGAACATTATGTACTGCAGAATAAAACATTTTCGTGTGCATCAAATTTTCGCGAATTTCGCGATGGCGAGTGTCTCGCGAAAATTTCTTACTGTGGATATTGCGAATGGTGCACGACCATGAAATCGCGAAAACAAATTGTCGCTAGCTAGTCCACGGCTAGCTAGTCCACGAGTCGACAGTCGCGAAAATTTGCTGTTTTACAGTACTGCATTTGTTCCGCTATTACGAAGACAGTGAGTTTAGAGGACTTCCCGCCACTCTCTATATTGCGCTCGAACTTCCTTTTTCGTTTCTCCTGATTTCTCCTGTTCGTTTAACTCCTGATTAAACGACAATGAAGAGTTCTAGAGTGTCACTCTCCCTTGTCTTTTTTTAGTGATTTCGATATTTCATGCGACAAAAGAATGACGAGGTAAGAGTCCTGGGTTTGAACCACAGAACAAGGAGAAGTAGAATGCGTGTTATCGGTTGCCGGCATAGTGAATTATGAGGCTGACTCCCAGTGGGAAAAGTGTCACACTCCTCTCGCCCGCGAGGGATCAATAGAATACTAAGCGTTTCTGTCTGTCCATGTTGATATACGTTTCACGTGGCTTACACCTATTCACAGTCTCTAAATGCTGGCTTTGATCTATAATTTGGTAACCCTTCTAAATCTCCTTTATTAACTGGCGAATAAAATGTATCTTCTGACGGTAGACAGAAGATTCAGACAATTCATTGCGTTTAAAAGAAACATGTGCGCGGTAATTAGCAACCCGACAAAATGAATGTAAATATCTCTATTGTATCGATCATTCGTCAAGAAATAAATCTAAGCGCAAATCAATCACGTCTGTTATGCAATTAGCTCTAGGCAATAAATGGTCTCTTGTAGCATGTACATGCATAATGCAAAAATGAAAAAAGTCATTTATTAACAGGCAGAAGAATATTTGTTGAATGATGTTGCCAAAAATAATGATTGCAAAACGCTATGGTGCAAATGATTTCATTCAAAGTAGTCAATGCATTCTGGTAACGAACAACACCCGAAATCTGACGAGATAATTTCAAGAAATATATTTTCCATTAATTCAAGCGGCAAGTCCAGAAACTATTTTACAAAATTGCCAAGGTTTTCTTTGCATTTATGAATAAAAGATGTTTTAAATATTTTTAAGCCTTGTCGCTTGTCGTAAATGCTTTTTAGGACGGAATGATTTTCTGATTTAAAAGTAATTGAGATCCCCATATTTTCAAGGGGAAAATTTAGTTCATGTTGATAATTTAGCGACAGGAATCTGACTTCATACAATAGAAATGATTTATGAATAAATACAAACAATGTTTCAATGTAATGTTCCAAATATCTCGGTGTTAAATTTTAAAGTCAACGCACATTTTCATAACATGTATTGTACTAAGCAACAGCAGTGGAATGATTTATTTTTTCACTTGTAATATGAAATTAAGTTAGCTTACCAAAAACACTACAAGTTCTCGAATATCACCGTGCGATGGAGGCGTTGCGTCGACCAATTTTCTCCTGTGATATATCCTTCGCCAGTTTCTTATACCGTATGTAGATGTAGCTTGAAGTGATAAGTCGAATCAAATGAAGTTGGTGAGGTTCAATTCCAACAAAGTCACACTCATGAGTAAATGTATGTGATTTCATTTCGACGACTTTGGTTATAATTCGCGGTGCGTTAGGCTGCTTAATTCCTTTTTTCAATAATGTTCTTATCAGTTTTTCAGTGCAGAGGAGTATTTCAAAGACAACCTTACTTGGCCTCACTAAACTACCTGATCCGGATTTGTTCAGACAATTTTTTTGATTTATAAGTTTTGACGGCAAAGAATTGTCCACACGATGAACTGCGTACAGAGAATTTCGACAATTTTCACAATTTATTTTTGATTGAATGCGACGAACAATCGCCCCGCCGATGTAATGCACTATTGACTCACACTTTCCGAAGTCGACGGATGATGATCGATGCTTAAAAAGTGATCAATATCAACACTCGCTGCTTTTTCAGATGCCTTCGTTTTACGGCGTTTCGGTGTCACTTGCAAATGTTCTGGCATAGCGAAGAAGATAGACGGCACAGCATTCAGATAAAGTTTTTTTCGCGATGTCTCTGAGGTTGGCCTTCCAGACACATGCTCGACGAATGAGTCTTGGGTAAAATGTTCACTGCA